>OY735228.1:35229199-35256699 GCA_963457665.1 Thysanoteuthis rhombus | reverse complement strand
CTGCTGAAAAGCTTGCAACCTAAAGTGATTATTTGCTTGCTTTCTTCTTTTGACAATTTCATTGAGGTCTGTCATCCTTATAGTGTACTAATGATTCAATTTGTCAGATAACAATATATGATTAAGTCTCTATATGCTTTCACTTCGGAGTTCGTCTCACTCCCAATAGTCTATATATATATATATATATATATATATATATATATATATATATATATATATATATATATATATATATATATGTTCAAGTTTGTAGATATTCAATCATAAATGAAAGCATGTCCGGCTGTGGAATAAAGGTTAGTGCACTAGACTCAGAAGTTATGACTGCAGGATTTTATGTTTCTCGGAGAATTCAGGACCAAACTAATCTGAGATCATTTAATTTATGTTTTTTTTTTAATAAAATGTACGAACATATTATATTCTTGGTTATATATATATAACGTACAAGTAAACATCTACAAAAATAAGTACATACATATATATATATATACATATATACATATATATATATATATATATATATATATATATATATATATATATATATATATATATATATATATATATATATGCGCGTGTGTGTGTGTGTGTGTTGGGGTAAAGGTGTGTGATATCATAAAGGCATTTTATATGAACTAACTTTCGTTAAGCACCGATTTTGCTTAATAGCAAATCCAAAGATTATATACCTAAATAAGGAATGAGTGTTGAGCGGGATTCAACCCTTCGTCTACCTGGAAGCAGTATCAATGTGGCTGTTCCTTTTACCTATCCATTTATATAATCGGCATTTCCACTTGCTATTGGTTAATACTGGTGCCAGTCTATATAGAAAGACCAATAAAATATCCCAAATATATATATATATATATATATATATATATATATATATATATATATGTATATATATATGTATACGTGTGTGTGTGTGTGTGTGTGTGTGTGTAAACTTTCCTTACATATGTATATATGTGTGCATTTATTTGTCTCTTTATAATCTCCATCTAACTCACTCGTCATCATTTAATAAATCAATATCAATTCTGGCCCTGAAATGTCCAATTCTGACCTAAAACCTCTAATAACCAGTGACCGACACCAAACGTCCATAACATCCGATCTTGACTAAGATTAAAAGCGTCTAATATTAACAAAATATATGTCGTTCCTTCCAGAAAAGATCACCCAGCTTTGTCCGTATTGTCAAGGCATTCTTGTAACCGGTGTCATGGTTGAATCGTTTTGCCGATGCAGTTTGCCACTTTTTGCTTCCTATCGTTTCATCTGTGTGGGCTCAGCAGACACTATCATAACTAGCGAGCATGAATAAAGGGGATTTCAGTTTCTAAGGCAACAGAAATGTCACGCCATTCACCTCGGCTTTAGATACGTCCCAGGATGTAGGTTACGTCGAATGTATGTTTCAAAAGTATTAAGCATCCTGTACCTGATATATGGTGGGGTTTATAGCAAAACAACATTTTATTTCTTAGACAATTTTCGAGATTAAATCTTTCCAAACAAACAAAAAATATTGTGCAAACTAAAAAAAAGCATCTGGTCTGATTAGTCATTCAATGGAAGCTGATACGTGATCAACGTCTTTAAGCAGTATGATGTGATGGGGATGATCAATCAAAAGATTGGGGAAAAAGATGAGCAACAAATAAGTCACATTTTTCGCCTTTTGTTGGGCGGTAATCACTGAAAATAATTTTAAAAAGAAGAGAAAAAAAACAAGTGAGAATCATCTAGGGACAACTTTGGCATGAAGTAAACCCCATAAAAAACCTTATTCTGTGCGTTGAAGGGGGAAAGAACAAAAAAAGCTTTTATGGAAATGATAAGGCAAAAATGTTCAGATTTGCAGCCTACTAAGATCAAAATCGAAAACACAGAACTGGAGAAAGTAGATCACTTCATCTACCTAGGATAACGAATCTCCACGAGACCTTCAAAAGAAGAAACCAAGCGAAAAATCACACTAGGATGGCAAGCCTTTGGCAGAGCAATCTCAACCTTCAAAAATAAGAAGATCCCATTAATCCTAAAAAGAAGGGTGTATAACCAATGCATCCTCCCGATAGTCACTTATGGAGCTGAAACATGGAACCTAACTAAGAGACAGATCCGCAAATTGAGAACCATGCAACGTGCACATGAAAAAATATGCTGGGCCTCACATGGTGAGACCACAAGACAACACATTACATCCCTGCGAAGATCATTTTCAAAATCCATTAGAAGATGAAATTGACTTCATTCCGCCGGTAACAAAAACTAGAAAATTCCCTCTTGGAGATTTCAAATCAACATTGGTAGTCTGATTTCTTGCCAACTGAGCCCAACAATATTTTCGAATCCATTCATACAAGGAAGGAAAACTTGTGCAACATGATCTTCTTGGCCCATTTTCTGGGCGTTATAAATATCCGTAATACTTTATGGATTCTAGGCACTAGCTGCTGAGCATAAGCTTATTAATCCGATCTTGCAGACTGTTACTCGTCTCTTGATTTAGATACTCACTGTGTGCCCCACAGGTACTGTACTAAGTTCAAATTCATCTGACATCTTAAACATAGGCCATGACACACTCAAAATATGAAATAAATATGTCTATCATTGAATCAATCATGTAACAATAATTGATAACCTCGAATAAAATAAGTATATGTATGGTAGATACGAGTGATTATAGATCAGGAAACTTTGCAATTCATATTCCATCTTTATAGAATCATTTGGCGTTCTCATATAACTTGGTGGATATTTTCACAACATGCAACATAGCATTTTCAACCCCGTCCTTGAATTATCAAATCATTTGTGCAACGATAGTCTTGAGCTTGCACCACTGTGGTTAAGTTCTATATCAATTTGAGGCAATTAATCATTAATAAGCACCAGGCAGGAAAGTCATCTCCGAGGGACTGAATATTATTACAATGACGGTACGAAAGAAATTCAAGATGGCTGGTGAGTTGGAAATCTTCTGCCAGTAGATGGTCCTTGTAAAGATTCGCGGATAACGAGAGATGTCGAATTAATAACTCAATAGATGGAAAAAACAAAGATCAATGTATAGACATGGTGTTTGCAATCACATAATCCTAATCCCATTGAAAGTTTAGCGATTTGAATTAAAAATAAATGTTAGAGAAAGAAATCCCATTAACATTACGGATCAGTGAAGTTCAACAGAGAAAACTTGATTAACAGTGCCGTCGAGACTTGCACAAAGTATGTCGGTAAGTACTGTAAATGTTTGGTAGGAGTAATTTAACAAAAAGGATTCACAATAGATTAATGATCGTCAATTGCTCATGGCATTATGTTCAATTATTCCTCCGATTTATTATGACATAACTAAAACGTACGACTAGTATTTGTTCGTGAGTTTTTCACATATCTCCTACAATAACAAACATTTTCTTCATATTTTGTGTGCATAATTACCTACATTGTATCCTAGTTCTGGTGTGATTTGAACACAGCTCGGCACTTAAGAAGAAAGTTAATGGATGAAACGTTAAGATTTTAACACTGCAGGAATATTCATTGCTACCCCTTCCCTGTACAAAGACGCCGCATCATGTTAAAAAATCTGGCTAGCTAGTATGTGCAAGCCATAACTGCAGGAATGAGTTCGATCCTACTGGAGATCATAATCTTGTAGTCATCTGCCATACAAAACAAAGCTAAGTGAATGGCTTATTTTGAACACCTCACCATGAATGTATCTAGATAGTGCTGACTCGTGACACCTGGCAACTTGAACCAAGCTCATCTATAGCCAGAAATAACTTTCGATAGAAGAGGGGACGATAGAGTGATGGATAAAGAATAGCAATATATATATATATATATATATATATATATATATATATATATATATATATATATATATATATATATATGTATATATATATATGTATATGTATATATATATATGTGTGTGTGTGTGTGTGTGTATATATATATGTATATATACATATATATACATATATATGTATATATATACGTACGTATACATATACATACGTATATATATATATATATACATACATATATATATATATATATATATATATGTATATACATACATATATATATTTATATATATATATATATAGAGAGAGAGAGAGAGAGAGGGGGGGGAAGATTATCAGCAAGCACCTGCTGCACAATTGTACGTCGACTTGTGTATATATTTATACAGGCACAGGAGAACATAAATACATCATAGCCGATACATTGTCGGACTCGGTTATTCCCCTTTTAGCTCCCTGCTTGAGCTTGAGTACTAATGGTTTGTCAAGGCTGCAAAAATCTCCATGGAATAACAGACTAACCCTCCCCAGTTATTCAAGTGGAATCGTTGCAGCACAAAATCTACAGGGTATTGGCAAGCATGGAATGAGCGGAGACTGGAATCTATTAACGAATACAATCCAGCAAAGAAGTAGGCTCCAGAGATTTATCATATTTATCACGAGTAGAGGTTCAGCATTCTTATATTGAAAATGATTCATCGTAAGATTGATTCTCGCACATTGGATAATTACTGCAGAAATGGAAACAAGAAATGAAACGGCATAGTATTCCTGGGAGGTACGTCGTCCATTTTAAATTCAAACTGCAAATACGGACCAGAAGACATAGAAAGAGAGATATGCTCATCGAATTTTATCACACGATGGTGGACTGATGAAATATCATCGAATTGGTTGATACGATAAGACTGCAAGAGGACTTGTAATAGCGATGGAAGGCACAGATGAATTTATAGCTTGCTATATATATGTGATAATGAATAGCAATATAAAATTTACTGGATTATATTGAAACTCAGTCTGAAATAATCTCCCGCTATTACACGGTAAATATCATATAGAATACCACTAGTTGTAGCATTTGTTGACTTTAAGTCATTGACGAGATATTTCAACAAATGATGCACCCTGTATATGTCAGAGTACTGCAATATATCTACCGACATATACAGTCTTTCATATGGGTACATAAACACCCTGAACCATTTAACAAGAAAAATGAGTGAGACAAGGTGATACAACCTCATTCAAACTATTCACTGCCTGCCTTTAGGTGATCTTCCGAAATTTCAGATGGGAACACAAAGGAATCAAGAGAGATGAAGGATACCTAAATAATTTAAGATTTGCTGTGTAAATTGCCTCCTTTGCTAAGAACCTCAACGATATAAAAATATGTCAAATGTAACACGAACTAAATGAACCAAGCAAGAAAGTTGGCCTACCTATGAATTTCAGCAATACAAATGTTATGTTCAACAAACATGTTGGGGACAAAGACACGAAGATCAAAATCGAAAATCTTGAGCTGGGGAAGGTAGACCACTACATTTTCCAAAGAAAACGTGTCCCTGTGAAGTCAGCAAAAGAAGAAATAGAGTAAAGAATCAAACAAAGCTGGCAAACCTCCGGTAGAGCAAGCTCAACTTTAAAACAAGAAAATTCCAACAGTCCTGAAAAGAAGGTTATGAAATTAATGTATCCTACCGATAATCACATACGAAGCTGAAACATAGTACGTAACCAAAAGATTGCCCCACAAACTGAAAACCATGCAACGTGTACATGAAAGAATGGTCAACCTCAAATGGAAAGACTGTAATATGGCGCTGTTTATAAGAGAATAGATATGAATCTGGAACATCATAAAAACTGTTAGAAACTCAAATGGCAATGAGCTGGACATGTTGTATGAATGTCACACAATCCCTGGTCATCACGTCGCACAATGTGGATCCTCAGAGATCAGGTGAGAGGCTATGGCTGACAGAAAAAAAGAGCGTGTGACGAGCTGGATAAATTTAGGAACTCTTGGCTCCACGATGATAAAGAGGTCTGGCGAAACCTGGGGTAAGTTTTAATCCAACAAACGACGCTAAAAGACGGATGAAGATGATGATAACATTAGGCCTAGACGACATAAATATAATAAACAAAGAAAATAAGGCTGCTGCAAGAATCAGACTTGCAACCAACACAGTGGCTGCTTCTTCGTAGCGTTACTCTAACCATTGAGCTAAACAGCAGTCGGTAATGCAACGGCCAAAATAAGCGTTTCAACTCCAAACTTTCATTTTGTTTTTATCTATCACAGTCCATATCTGCTCTCTTTGTTTCTTTCTACGCAGACAATAATGTTTTTGATGATTTTGCTCAACGTCAAGGGGAAGCACTATGTGGAAGTGGCTACCTTATCAGCCGCATGTTCAATTCCAGCAGTAGCCTAATTTCCTTTAACCGTTAATTCTATTCCTGTTGTCAAAGCCAAATTAATAATCATCCTGTCTGATCATATATCCATTTTCTAATAACACACACACACACACACACACACACATATATATATATATATCTATATATGGAATAGGTCTAGATATATCATCAGTCAAAAGTCTTGGAAGGGTGCAGATTTTGGGGGTATTATTTTCTTTACTGCTAAATAGATGACTGAATTTTTGTTTTCTACCAATATTTCTGGGGGTTTTTCTTTCGGTTCGCAACTGAAAATAATGTAAGAATGTCTTGCAATTAAGTAATCTTGGGATTTGTGAAATTTTCAAAAAAAAACAGAGTGTTCAATGAATATGCCATATCTTATAAAAATGACAATAGTAACCCACCTGATATTCATTAGGACAATATGAATTTACGTAAATATTTTGAGATCCTTTTTCTTGTTAGCAATATTCCTTGACTGATATCAAGCATTCTTTGGTAAAGAGAATCAAGGTATTTGTGTGTTATTGTATTTTCTCAGGTAGACTGAATCGCTGCTATTAAAACGTCTTCAGTCATCGGTTTTCCTTTCAATTCTTCACCTGAAGCATTCTAGAGTCCCCCAAGTAGTTCTCTATTATATTTGAATCAGTAGTGTTGGCTGGTCAACTAATTTGAAACGGAACGTACAGCGTGACAGGGGGCATTACCATGCTGGAATACTCGTTTTCTTGAGTTCGTTAGCGAGCGTTTGAATAGCAAAGGTTTACCCTCTAGAACATCCAGGTACGTCGTTGCATATATCCGCTCCTCAATTACGTGTAGAATACTCTTGCTCTTTGGCAATATGCACCCCATACCACGACCGACAAAGGGAATTCCACGGTGCGTTTTATTGCTAAGGTTATAGATTTTTCAGACATTTTTCTCTAATTATTCTCGCTGAAATCACTGGAAATATATTGAATGTTGCGCACATACTAGAAACTACTTCTATCCTATCTTTTACAGTGCACGACTTATATTTATTAAAGAGGTCTTCTCGTGCTTAAAAAAATCTTTTTTTTTTTATAAATGAGGACAGGTTTGTTTTCTACCTTACAAACGCTTACCAGCCCAGATTCTTTAAGTCTTTGTCCAATAGTCGGCCTGTTGCATTTTATACCCCACTATCCATTTTATACAAGACAAACTATGAATGTGTCTGTAAAAGTTAAGCGGATAGCAGTCTTATTGACGAGTTCGCAAGCGTGGACGTCTAGGTTCAAATTTGGCTTCATCCATTCATCTTCCATGTATATATATATATATAAACAATGCATTACCTATAAAATCTTAGACTTACTAATCGAGTCGAATAATTATCCTTTTATTGAAGAAAATTTAAAATCCATCAATTATTTCAAAATTGTTATATATTTTTGGAACTGGTAAAATAAATAGGTGCAAAAAAACTACTGAAACTCTTTTCAGTATTTGTCTGTTCGTCCAATAATTCAAAGAAGGGTTAGTTTATCAAAAGAACCGTGTGCCTAGGTGTTGCAATTGAATTTTCGACCTTTGCATTATGAACCTTTTTCAGAAAAACAATGGTATTATTATTACCACCGCAGACTGGAAATTTTTCATCGTTGTCACAATATTCTATCTCTCTCTAAGTTCTTAACTTGCATCCAAGGCTTTACAAACCCATTCTATCCCATTGCAACTATTCAGACAGTGATACAAAATTACGTAGAGCAATACATTATTGGACAGAATCAAAAGTGTCTACCAATCAAAAATGTCAATTTGAAGGGAACAGTTTGACAGAACCAGAAGAACAAACAAAGGAAGCAATTTATACTCTCCCCATTCTCTCTCCTTCTCATGCTCTTTGTATCTCTATCATTCCAATTATAATTTTTCTAGGGTAAAATTATGGAATTTATAGAGTTCATGTACATATATATATAGAGAGAGACATCAATGCTCCATGGTGATTCCGAGTTTCATCCTGATATATAAGTGCGTTAATCTTTATTTTCATATGTTTATAATTATTCTATCAAATTATATATCCATTCCTTCATCACACATACATACATGCATACATACATACATGCACATATATATATATATATATATATATATATATATATATATAATTATTCAGTACTTTACCTACTCAGACAAATGCAATATAAGGCTTGCTCAATTTATTTGATGAGGCGTAAAAAAAAAAATTCTCTTTGTACAATAGCTGTAAAAGAAGTATTCACATAAACATTAATGTAAATGAGCAGAAGTGTATTTGAGTTGAGATTTCCGTCCAAATAACAGGCAGAAAGGTGACATTGTACAAGTTATGGACATTGTAAACTTCGGGCCAAGTTTCTGCTAGTACACCAAGAACATACTTTTGAACACTTGATCTTTAATTTCTTTATTACATTTGTTACTACTTTCAAAGAGGTATTACTCTTCTGAGTGCCACCATAAAATGAAGAAATTCCATGCTTTGCCCACATTATGATTCTCTCGTGTGCATGTTGCATAAATCTCATGTTTCATATCCATGTGGCTATTGGGAGGATGCATCTGTTGTAGATTGTTCTTTTTAAGACTATTTCGATTTTCCTGTTCTCAAAGGTTGAGCTTGCTCGTACAGAACAAAAACTTGGGCCTTAACTTGTCAGACTCTATAAATACCACGGTCGATAAATTCCAAACAGTTTCTGCGATTCTTGTAGAGATATTCGTGTGCAAATAATGCAGTTTGTGTTCAGGTGAAAGCTGATAGAATGTAGCACTCTCAAGCAGAATTCAGGGCTTACGAAAATTAAAAAGAACTCTTTAAGTGCCAACAAGGTTTTAAAGCGTTGGATGATGAACGACCCTACCAGCTACTCAATTGAAGTAGAAGTTAACTGGTATTCCCAAGGAAGTTGTTGTGAGACCAGAAAATTTACATTAACAGTACATTTATAAAAGCTCTCAACAGATTGTAAACTACGTTACATGTACTAATATCTTGCACTCCGAGATTTCCTTTCGAATGGAAGCTTACACTCAGAATCAAGGCCACAGCGCTCGAAAAGAAGCTTCAAATGGGAAAATATAGCTGCAGAAGAGATGATCAACAGTGTTTCTCCTCAGATACAAAGGTTAGAGCTGTGGATGGCAACCAGATGTAGGTACAATGATACACGTCTGTCTTTTAGTTGGCAGGAACTCAGGTTCAATCAGTCTTTTCTTGTTAAGTCTTATTTCGACTTTTCATTTACTGGTTTCTTTTGCAGCCACAGTATATATTTTGGCAATACAAGATGTGAGTTTTGGAAAACATCGAAATGCCTTCTGGATGCTTTTGCAAATCAACGCAATAGAGTTTCTTTTATCGGTAAAGACTTGTAGCAAACTAACTATGGGGGTCAAATAATCAAATAAGACACAAGTCATTCCTTTATATTCAGATCATTTGCTCCAGGCACGAAGGAAAGAGACGGACGTCAGCACACACATAGATACATGCACATGTGGTGTTATATAATACTTGGAACGTGCTCTCTCTCTGTCTGTCTCTCTCTCTCTCGCACACACACCTACATATATATACATATATATATATATAAATATATATATATATGTGTGTGTGTGTGTAATCATTATCATTCTTTATTGGTATTTCTTAGGATTCACTGAGAGTGTTGCTGCTACAATATACTTAAACTTGGTGGTTACGCTGGGAGTGGCTCGAGTTCCAACTTTTCGTTTTTACTAACAAGCCAATTTTCAAGATCTTTCAATGGTGCACTGCGCAGTATGAAGTAGTATGTTATTTCCGAAAGCTATGGTAAAGAATGGTCAATGGGCCAAAATTCGGATAACCATTCAAGTTCAAGTTTTTAATTCTGCATGTTTAAAGACCGAAAGGAATATTTGCGTATTTTTTGTATACGTAAGTATGAGTGTGTGTTTGTGTGCCTCGTTTTGTTAGTGTGTGTGGCTGTGTGTGTGTGCTTGTGTGGGTGTGTGCGTACGCAGAAAGGAGTAACAAGATTCAGCAATACTCTTTTGAGAGGCGTAATATACTGGTTTATACATCGACACACACAAATCTATCTATCTATCTATCTATCTATCTATCTAGTTGTTTTTCAATAGAACTTGTCGTGCAACCGATGTCATTTGGCAACATGCTGTGTTTGGGGTAATTAATAGTCAAGGGCCGATCGGTGAATACTTCGCTTTTCTTGTATCATCATCATCATCATCATCATCATCATCATCATCATCATCATCATCATCTTTTTACAGTCCATTGTTGGACATAGACCTTTTCCAAAATTCACTCGACCTCCCTATCACAGGCGCTGCAGAGTCAATACTCTCAGAATTTGTATATGACGTCACGCCATATTTTTTCAACTTTCCCTAGACATAATAGAGAATAATTGTGTGAATTGTTAGCTCTCTACCCCCAATGGGGTAGCCTGTACGCGTAATACGTACTCGTGTAGCTAGCTTGACGGACGTGAAAACTGAATGAAATGTATGTTGACAGTCATGATGACACTTCTCCCTTGGTCTCTGATATTATTACATATTTAGATAGATAGATGGACAAATATGTGTGTGAGTTTGCATCTACGTGTCAGTTTAAGATTTGTTCCTATGAGTGATCCCATGGAACATGATTCACTTTAAACAAACATCAGAATTCAATGCCGAATACAAGATTCCCTATTTATATATTTCTCTTCTGAACCCTGAATAACCTTATGTATGCCGGCACTCAAAATTACATACCAGCAAGAAAAAATGCATATACTTATAAAATACATACAATTATGTTGGGTTGATTCTATCAAAAATATGATTTTCAATTCAGAAGAAGGTATACCCATTTATGAGACAAAGAAAAGTCCGAACAACATAAATATATTGATCGTTTAGCTATTCTAGTTGTTGGCAACACTGAACTCGGAAAGCCGTATACAACCTAAATGAATCGTCGTGTTTTTGCTCCATATAAAAAGGTATGTTGTCGATGTAGAAAAGCACTTCATGTCTCCAACAATGAAGAGACAGGAGACCGTTTATACGGAAGTTGTTTCGCAGAGAGCAAAAAAAAAAACAAAAAAAAAAAAACCGAACTGAGCAACAGTCATATCATCAAGGACGCCATATTGTTTCAAGATCAACCGTCTGCAATTTTTCTACAGAGATCATCTTTATGATGGACGGGGATCTTAGTGCTTATAAGGATAGATACATAAACAAATAACATCAAGCATATAAGAATCAGCTATGATTCAACCATTGTTAATCGGTCATCTATCATTATCCAAGTTATAAAGGCAAAAAAAAAGACAATTTATTTCTGCTTTTGATTCAATATTTGAACAATGAATTTACTATAGTGGATAGTTTTGGACAGAATCTTTATCCATCTTTATCTTTATCCATTTCTTGAACACAAGGTTTCGGCTGTTGTACCATATGGCCATCTTCACGAGAAGAATGGGTATATTTTTGACCAACGAGAAGGGGAGGACCCGTTTAGGCGATCGCTTGGAAATGAGCACATTTTTACTGTCTAATATCGGCTGGGGTTAGTTTTTTATGTCATAAACACCGTCGTTGGCAATGATTGGTGTCAAAAATCTGTGGTCGTCTGGAGTTAATGATGCAAAGGAGGCAGGGGCTTTCCGTTGGGTGAGGGATCAAAAATATCGTAGTCAGACACAATAAATTGTAATAACTTCCATGTTCTGTTGGTAAGCAGGGGCAGGTTGCCCGTGTCCATGGAGAAAAAAAAAAGAAAAAAACTCAAAACAAAATTTTACATTATGATATCCCTTCATCTAAAAAATCGAACAGACATAAATATATTGTTTTATTCCATTATCTTTTGCAATATTTCAGGAGACATCATTCAGCTAGAAATATTTACATTTATCATCAAAGACAACCTTTAGGCATCTTTTGCAGTGTTCAAAGGAATTAGCTATTTTTTTCATCACGATAACCATGTAGATATTGGGATAGATAGTAATATGAAGCAGCAATATCCGTTATATATGGGAAATGGATGAGAAAATCCCAACTAAGTTGTAAAAATGTTCCCCAGTCACAAAAATAACGCGCAGTCAGACGTTATCCTGATAAGATATTACACCCGTTTCTATTAAATACTTCGACGCAAGTTTCGTCAATTGCAATCTTCAATTGGTGTAATTGGTAGCAATACTAGTTGAAATCGATCGCTTGGTCTTATAAAGAGAGATCATTTCATTACAAAAACATATACAAAGCATTGCGTTTTTATTTTTATTTTTTTTTATGAACACCGACCTTTGAATATTTGGTGTCTATGATTTTGCTCTCAATATTCTGCTCTCCTATTTGTGGCGGTAAAGAATCTACTTTTCATCGCCTGTTGCAATCTGTCTAAAACTGGAATCGAATCTCCCACAGAAAAACGGGCCAGTAGGGTTTTCGCTAAACTAATGTGGAATTCAGGTGCCATTCTTTATTCTGCTGCTTCTTCTTTTAGCTGATTCACTGAATGTAGATGGTCAATAGCCAACTTTCTACTTCTTAGGCCAGCCTTTTCCCGTGGTTAGTTTCATTTTTGTTTGAAGCCGGATATATAATTTATTATATATATATATATATATATATATATATATATATATATATATATATATATTATATATATATTATAAATTAAAAAAACAGTCATCTACAGACAGCTGTTTCATTGGATTACAAATCTTCAGTATGGCTATAGACTATCCCATCCGGAAACATGAGGTAGGATCGAAACCTTCGCTTCAGACCCAGAGGTTGGCATCTTATCTCTGCTCTACACAGAATTGAACGGTCAGTAAGATTGAATTTAAGCAATGTAAATACTCACGCTCATATTCCCCATCAACCAGAGTGCTCTCTTCCAAAGTTTGAAGAGCATTGCATAAGCTTATAATGGACGAGTTACCCCATTTGAAGCGTGCTCCACCCTGAATAAGGCAGCGATATATATATATATATATATATATATATATATATATATATAGATAGATAGATAGATAGATAGATAGATAGATAGATAGATAGATAGATAGATAGAAAGAAAGATAAATAGATATTGGAGAAAAAACAAGAGTCAGATATATCGAAAATTCCATTACAAAACTCAAATGGCAATAGACAAATCATATTGTAAGAATGTCCGACAGCTGCTAGGCATCACTATACGCATGGATCCCTTGAGATCATACGCGGAATCATGAACAAAAAATAAGATAGCATGACGATTTGGACGGGTTTGGGGTGGGGGAATTAGTTCTGCAACGCCCATAATCGAAAGGTTTCGAGGAATTTGATGAATATTTATGTCCTGCAATAGACGTTAAAAGGATGCAGCTGCTAATGAAGATGTTGATGTCATGCATAAAACATAACTAAGCAGATGTAAATAATCATTACGCTTACTCTTTTGAATATATTGTCTGTATCGTGCGTTATAAGCCGTTGATAATTCTTAAATCATATCATAATTTGATTCTTTATTTTGAAATCCCTTCGCACGAAACATTGCCAACCACTTTCAACACATTCGATTATTCACAGTTTTTCCTCCATATCTTGAACGTTTGAGTTCGCATCATAACTTCTTTTTGAAATAAAAAAAAGCAAACGTCGAGAACGTCGTTGATATTTTCTTTTCTCCAATTTTCGACTATATTAATAAAAAATATGCGAGTTCGACATTTTTTAAAATGCACGCTATTCCGATAATGATCGAAATATAATCAAAAGTGATCTTTTTGAATTGAGGTAATTAAATCTAAACTCTCTTAATGAGATCTAACAACGGAAACAAAACGTCATTTTCGGGCAACCTGATGCAAGCGTACGTATATATGAATATAGATAGATGTAGATATAAAACCTTGTGTTCTCACAACGACTTTCACGGGTATACACATTACAGAATCTAATTTTAATTTCTACATCAAGTTGAACCTTCGTATTTACATTTATGCACAGGTATTTGAAGAGACGAATATATACTAAATCATCGTGAAATTATGCAGCCATATAATTTTAACGATAAATTGTTTTCCTGGAGCTATGATAACTTAGTTCTTTTCAAGGAGAATTTCTAGGGAACTTACTGAAATATTTCTTTAAAATGAATTGAAGGGTGTAAATTTTAATGCCCATTAAGCAAAAAAAAAAAAGAACAAACAAAAACAAAAAAAATAATCAAACGAAAGCAAAAAAAAACCTTCACGAACTCCAAGTAATGCTAGACGAACCCTTATCTACCAAGGTCAATGAATCCCAACGAGACCTTCAAAATAAGAAACAAAGTGTAGAATCAATTAAAAAAGGCAAGCATTTGGTGGAGAGAGCTCGACAAACAAAGACAAAATTAAAAAGATGGTCAAAAACCAATGAATCCTCCTGATAGTCTCCTGTGAAGCTAAAAAAATAGAACTTAACCAAAAGACTAACCCTCAAACTGAGAACCATGCTTCGTGCACATGAGAGAGTCGTGCTGAACATCACATAAACGGATCACCAAACAGGTCAATTTAATAGAGTAGGATCAAGAGTTAGGGATATCATACAATCCATTAGAAAACTCAAATGGCAATGGGCTGGTTATGCTGGACAACTGCAGCACATCACGACCCCCAACGTGGATCCCCACGATTCACATTTAAAATGGTGACTGGGAAAGTATAAGATGACGGGACGAACTTGACAAGTCCAGAAATTATTGGTTTCACGATACCCATGATGGAGAGGTCACAGGAATCTTAGGGAAGCTCTATGTCAAACTACTGCTGCACATCATGACCCCCAACGTGGATCCCAACAATTCATATTCAAAATGGTGACTTGCAAAGTATGAGATGGCGAAACGAACTAGACAAGTCCAGTAATTATTGGTTTCATGACATCCATGATGGAGAGGTTTCGGGAATCTTAGGGAAGCTCAAACGAAGGACGCTGAAAGACTGGTAATGGTGAAGGATTCCGTCTCAGGTCAGTAAGAATTCAACAATGTGAAATGCCAGAACAATGGTAGAAAAAATGATTTATTTCAGCTTTTTATTTCTTTCACCACATTTCCGGGAAGAAAACCAAGTTTGAAGGTAATTGGCTAAGGGGTACGTAAACTTTTGATTTTAACTGCATTTGTGTGCATCTATGTATGTATTTGCAAATTTCCGTCTCATTGCATGTTTGTATCTATATCTTACGTCGAACTGAAACATCGTACCTGGTATACACACAGATATATATATGTATATATATGTTGTCTGACTAGATGAGTGCTTGTCTCTGTGTACGTGTATTTCAAAGATATATAATAGTATGAAAAAATATCAAAGAATAATGTTGTCGACGTAATACAGGAAATGAATTTCGTTGTTGGTTTTGGACACCGTCATTCTTCAGAAAACCTGAAATGGAAAATTCTGCATTTCCCTCTTTATTTATGTTTTCTCTCTTTCTTCCTATTCCGATAATGATTGATAATCACACTTTAAACACGTCAAACCCACCCTTTCTTTGGATTCGTATATTATCATGCGTAAACATCAGAAGATACTTGCGCTTTTCCAAACTGTCAAAACTGTCAAAGTGTATAACAGCCTCTTTGCCACCATCGTCTGTGTAGCAAGAGTACTCTACACATTGGATCATCCTTTTATTTACTGTTCTCAATCAATAAAAAATAAACGAAATAGAAAAAGGAGTTTGTCACAGGAAATTTTAGAATATAATGGCAACATAGATTACAACATTCTCCATGTACAATAAAAGCTTCTTCATGCATAAAAAGACTTATTTCTCATTCTTAAGATTTGCAATCACAAAATTAATTACAAATTGATGGACAGATTTATATCATGGTGATGCTATTGGTGTAGTTTTTAGGGACCGTTTATGTTCAATTTGCATGCCCTTAGGGTTAAAACAAGTCTATCCTTCCTCCCATTAGCCTTGGAAGGCAACCAGTCTAGGAGGACAATGCTGATTACAAAACAAGTGAATTAAGACTGGTTGACGCAAAGTTTGATGTGCTAGTGTTAGTAAATCACTTTCTGCAAACCTCAGGTCGATATCAGGGAGGCTGAGCAGAGGATTCAGACGACTAGGTGTCTCAAAATCTCCTTACGCTTCACTACAGGGGACGTAACTCATTTTATCATCTAGGGAGGATTGTTAATCGTTTGACATAGTTTCAGAATTACTACAGATGTACTTGTCCGGGTTATCCAGTAAGTGTCGCCGGATATTGAGCCATGACAACGTTACTCAAATTCTCAGCATGTTCATCTGATCCCTGATCAGAATAGTGTTCGTAGGCATTTTGAACTCTGCAATTTTTGCCTATTGTGAAACTACGGTTGCCTCAAATACGCTACGTTCAACTTTTAAACTCCTCTACAACAGCCTCTCCAACTCTTGGGCAAACCTCTAAAATAATTATTTTCTTTTTCCTTTCGTCTTTTTACCATGTAGTCTGTTAGCCAAGCCCATGTCTATATTCTTGCAGACTTTCTTTTTCTTGATCAAAAGAACCAGATCTAATGTTTTCACTTAGATTTGGTGGTTGGACTTGATCTTGATATTCAAAACTATACTACATATTACTTGTTCTTGAATATCCTATATTTTAGGATGGTGACAAACAGATTATACATTAATTAAAAGAATATAATAAAAGTAGCAAATGTATCACTCTAATTACTAATTGCTTCATATGAATATTCATTTTCGTTGATTGTCGTTGAAAAACGAATGACAGCAAATTTATTCAATTCCCCAGAACTTTCCCCAGCATTCTCACAGACCACTGCAATGGTATGACATGTACAATCTTAATATAACCAGGAAATCTAAATCCCCCTAATTTCAACTCTTCGAGCAAGTTCAAATTTTCCTATTCCTCTTGGACTAAAAAGCTTACCTTCATGTACACAGCTTCCCATCTATGTGTGGTATACAGGTTTTTTCTCTAGCATTTTTTTATTATCTCCCTCATCTGTTCTCAACCTTTTGTCTTTTAGTAGGGCTACGTATATCTGACTTTACTTTTACTGTTCACAACAAATACTTTTAGTTTTTATGTTCCAATTAGGTTGTCGTTTTAGATCTCAATGTTCCAGATTTAAAGTCTGTCAACCAAAACTATCACATAAACTATCAAAATAGGTTTCTTTTTTAAGTTGTTCCCTCTGGCTGACTGGCTATGTATGTATAGCTCGCGTGGACCGTACCAATGGAAATACACCTTTGCAATCTTCACCATTTACACTTTACTATATTTGGAAAAAAAATTTTTTACCCACCCAATAAGTTCTTAATGATGGACAATTTGCAAAGTAAATTTACGACAAAATTTTCCCTCAGTTTGTATCGAAAGTATTCAAGCTGGCATCGATTTTTGGAAATTTAGATTTCTTTGTGATCACTGCCTAACAAAAGGCTAGAAAATTAATTTATCCATTGATTTTCCATTTTTTTTTCTTATCACCCCAACATGGATGCAAACAAACGATATTGATCATAAAACAGTTTCAATTCAGTAACTAACGAGGTCTGCTGATTGGTTCCTGCAAGTGAAGAACAATCAATAGTAAACCCTTGACCGATAAACAGCTTTTTAGACATGCATTTTCACTTATGTTTATTTCTCAATAATTTGTTTACATCA
The DNA here is from genome assembly GCA_963457665.1 of Thysanoteuthis rhombus. Classification (NCBI taxonomy): domain Eukaryota; kingdom Metazoa; phylum Mollusca; class Cephalopoda; order Oegopsida; family Thysanoteuthidae; genus Thysanoteuthis; species Thysanoteuthis major. Next base: position 35,238,690 of record OY735228.1, on the reverse strand, counting down.
AATACTTCAATACTTCATAGGTGGTCTGCTTTGCAATAGTTGTGGTAATTATGTATTTCACATCAGAATTAGATGACAGTGATCAATATTGAAAAAAAAGCTCCGATGTCAAGTATTAATTTCTAACGACGGTAGACAGTTTACCCTTTGAAGATAGGAGCAATAGGACTATCTTCACACAATCATGTAAAATTTGGCCTTGTATCCTACTAACCTAAATAAATATCAATAACCATCTGATAGCTCTCTGTACAAATATTAAGGGAACACACAGATTGTTGGCCTGTCCACATTCTAAACTCTTTCATTCATAGACACAATCCTTTTATAGATAAGACGACCTAATCTTTGATACCTATTAAAACTCGAGTGTTTATTTATTAAAGGAAATATTACACTCACCTCGGACAATTCTGTGCTTTCTTTTTCAATAGAACCAGCATTATTTTTATATTTTTATGGAGGAGGTTATTATGTTTCACTGAAAAAAAAAAGATATCTATTCAATTCAAAGCTCTAATTTCAGCGTCCTATTAGAGTTTTCAAAAAAGGGGGAAAAAAATTCACTATAAAAAATTGCTAGCCTTAGCAGAAACTTCTCTGATGCAGGTGTCATTCGTGAGAACGCTGATTATGCCTGTTCACCAGTACCATGAAATAGTGCAAACAAAAGTTTAGAGATTCTTTTGCATGAATTACTTGTGTATCTTGGGAGTTTATCAATTTATGTATTTTTCTGAATTTTTGAAATTTTTTTTTCGGATCTCCTTAACGTTTCAATAAGAAAAGTGTAGCTGTCCTTATTGGTGATAGTAATATTTTGCTGAACTTGGTGTAATTTGATTCGAGGCAACAATTTACTTTTATGAGCGGAAAACAGACAACGTAAATAACTGTTGTTTGGCAAACGTTTGGAGTTTCGAGCTCACGCACAAATATAGTACACACACAGGTATATATATACACGCACACACACACACACACACACACACACACATATATATATATATATATATATATATATATATATATATATATATATATATAACGCTCCCCTATTCAGGGTTGAGCACTCGTTAAGAGAGGTAACTTGCTCATTGTAAGCTTACGCAATGCTCTTCCATAGGAATAGAGCACTCTGGTGGATGGGGAAATAAATATATCGCTTAAAATTAGCCTTGCTGACCGTCCAGTTCCGTATCTCAGCGGTAGGATATCGGTCTCTGGGTCTGAAGCGAAGGTTTCAACCCTGCCTTGTGGTACTGGATGGCTTAATGGATTGTCTATAGCACACACTGAAGAGTTGTTATACAACGAAACAGCAGTCTGTGGATGACACTATATATAGAGAGAGATATAGATATATAGTTTTAATTGGAATACGTAACCATTGATTCTGGAGTGTGTGACTCCATGATAAATAGCTATATATTTTTTTTGCTCGTGATAATTTTGTAAAGACCATCAGAAAGCCTGCCCGGTGACTGTTATAATGTAAACACCGTGCTTTAAGATTGATTTTGTCATAGCAACTATAGTAAAAGACAAGAAAAACCCCAACGTTATTACCATGTCTGACATCTCATCACCTAAACCCATTCTCTTGATGAGATGTGTCAGACATCAAATTATTCTACACAGATCTTTTCTCAATAAATATATGTAATGACAGACTATATGTATGACATAAACTATAAGATAAGAAAGGGGGTGGTGTTTGTTTGACCTGCTTGGGTACCATATTGATATAACTGCTTTAATTTTAAAATCCCCAAAACAGTTACATGGTAAACAACTGATGGGAAGAGAAAATTTATACATTGTACTATACTAAAAAAGTACATGTGACATGAGGGAAAAAACACTGGAGAAAATCACATGAAATGCATAGATAGATATTGGAAAAATAAGTGACAATATATATATATATATATATATATATATATATATATATATATATATATATACACACATACAATATATATATATATATATATATATATATATATATATATATATATATATATAGTTGAAGATGAAGAAGTTGACAATTTAGTGTAAAACAGGTACTGGGGCCTTTGCACTACCGACAGCTGTTTAATCTCAATATCAAGAGCCTCGCAACGTTGGAGTGGCTACCTTATTTGTGGCAGGTTTGATTCCTGTAGCAACCCCATTTTCTTGTTTCTTGTTCATTATATTAATGTCATCTAGGTTTACTGGTACATTAACCGTGTAATGACAGAAGATCATTTCAAATAAGTTTCTTTACGATATAACCCAATTCATAATCATTCTGTCCGAATACACACACACACACACACACACACATATATATATATATATATATATATATATATATATATATATATATATAATGTTTTCTCGGTTTTAAGTTTCACAATTTTAACAAACTTCATCCAAAAAGGTCGCTTTCGATTATATTGTGACAGCTGTCATATCAATGTCATTTTTTTTAAATTGTCAAAATCTCCGTATGTTTGTCCATTGAATCAAACTTTGAAGATGGGAGAAAACGGACAGTATTTTTTGGTACATTATGGATTTTTGTTCTAAGTGAAGTAAACGTGCGACTTAAACATAGAAAGAAAAAAAAACATTGTTCAGACGTGTCAAAAGTGGTTTGCAAAGAATTGTTTCGCTGAAAGATACTCCACAGACGAGTCAACCAGATGACGTTGACTGTGATAAAATGGAGATATTATTTGAGAACGGTGCGAGAGATAGCCAACATCCAAATCAAGGGTTGAAAATCATTTGCTGTAGCTTGGTTATGTTAGTAACTTTGATGTATAGCTCATAGACTCGTTGACTAGAAACACTTTCTGCATTTTAATCCAGTTACGCGATCCGTAATCTAATCGTAATGATAACATCAAATGATGCAACAAATTGTGATCAGAGCTGACAAATGGGTATTTCACATAACGTGGAAAGCAAGTGATCATAGGATAAACTAAACTGTTTCTGTCTATATGGTGGCGTTATATATGCATCCTCAACTGTGAACTCTTACCGGTGAACCAAACGATTTTTTCTAAACAGAAATGGCGTAACTTTCCATCATCTTTTTTGAAACAATGTCACCATCTCCATATATGCAGTAAGAATCAAACATACCACTATTGCAGCTACTTTTGTGCCTTTCATGGTAACCATCGTTCCACATCTTAAATCAGAATTGAATACCCTACAAATGCTCGTTTTCTCTGCTAATAGATCAGATATTTGTGATCAAAGGGAAAACGATTTGATGATCAAATGTCCACACATCTCAACAAAACGCTTTTTGGTCGGTAAGTCTGTCCCAGTTACGCTAAACAGCTGAAATAAAAAGGAAGTAAGAGATGCAATTTTATTGAAGCTGACATCATCAACAAACCACCTGATATGATATCATAATAAATGTATAACTTTGCATATTTGTATTTTTTGAAAAGTCAAAAATGTCCCCAAAACACCAAAAATGTTAAAAAAAACAAACCCAAAACGATTCAATTGACCCGGAAAAAGACTACCCGCTTTTCTTCCACCTCCCCCTGTTTTTATAACCACGGATAGTGGATGCATCGTTGAACTTATGGTTCTTGATTACTTTCCAGTCTGTGATTTTTCTCCGAAAATCGGATTTAAAATCGATCGTCAGTTATCAAGCAAAAAGGCAACTGCAATATCTATTTGAGGTATATTTAAGCTTTGATATCATGGAAAGATTTTATCAAACATTCATTCACTTTTCAATTCAATATAATTTTATGTCAGTGATGCAGTGAATTTTTGCATTTGGGAAGAAACAATATTCTCGTATTTTGGCACTGACTGTTCGTAAAACTTGAACACTTCAAGTTTACTAATCCCTACCTATTTACTTTATAATTACTCTACCATTCCGAAACTAACATGCATGCAAGTTGGCACATGCCTGTTCGAAGCTTTACTGCACAGGCAGAAGGAGCTGACCCAAAGGTACCTCTTTTGTTCGTCACTATACTCAGAACAGGGGAGAGTACCATTTCATCCCAAAATTCCTTCAAACCGTAATAACATAGCTTATAATATACTCTGTTACCTGATAGATGTGCAGTGAATTTGTCCTAATGAAGATTTTTCTTCACTCTATGTCCATACCAGGAATCGAACCCGGGTCCTGCCGTGCAAGTCAAGTGTGCTAACCATAACACCGTCTGAGCGGATTCCCGAAGTTGGCTTCAGTTACTACCTGTACTAAAAAGTAAATAATCCCCCACAGAAGCCAAAATTGATTATTTAAAAGCGAATTTTGCAATTTGATTATTTGTTTTTTTTTCCAATAAAATATGTTGTTGCTGCTTCCATCTCTTAATCTTTATTTTGAGCTGGTAACAAGAAGAGAAAAGGCTTTTTTCCAAGCTCTGGAATCAAGACGAGTGTACGTGGCAGGATATGGCCATTTTATGCACAATGGGAACGCAGTACTAATGGTTTTATAATAGAGAACGATTGTTGCAGAATTTGCAAAAAATTCCATATTGTTATAGAGTTGCATTGGAAATCAAGAAATAAGCAGGTGTCAGTAGTTTGGAAATACATTGGTAATGCATTTACCATAGGAATACGTTGAAAATCAGGAATCTTGGATCGTGGAGCTTTACAAACAGAATTAGGTTATTATATGTTTAAGGGATACGCATTGCAAATGGTTTTGTCCTAAGAATTACCCAGAAAACTGTTCAGCGATAGAATTGCATTTGAAATCAGGAAGGAAGGGATCTCAGTGACCAGGAATTGGCAGGCACAACTGAGAGAATATGACTATTCATTTATAATTGGAAGAGATGTTAAGCTCCGGAATATACAGATTTCAAAAGAGTGAAATAGTATTATTCAAAATCACTGTATTTGTAACGTTTGGTTCACGACAAAACATTAATCTCTCTGATGGTTACAAGGATTTCGTATTTTTCTTGTTCTCATGTACAGTTGATGTAAGAAAAAGCTCGGCTCGGGATATTTTAGTCATTTAGCATCTGTAACTGATCGATGCTTACCCCAGAATTGGGGATCAAATCTGCAGGAATCTGAATAAGCAAGGCAAATAATTGAATAAGAAGGAAAATCAGACTATCATTTTTGTACGGGTTCAAACTCAGTTAGAAGTCTGTCTAGCACCCGAGAACATTAATTCCACATTTGAAAGCTCAATCTTAAAGCCAAAAAATTGATGAGATGCTTTCAAAATTATCTAAAAAATATCCTGCATTGATAAAGAGACTTAGTCATATTTTCTAGCATTAAGATGCCAGATCTCACATTTGCAATTCGACCCAAACAAATCTTTTAAATTGTATAAAACTATCGATATTCACTAGACTTATCTTCAACAGATTACCAACCATTCGATTTTCTTGAGATTTTTTACTCTGCAATAAAAAGTACGCCAACAAAAAGTTGTAATAACAGCTTTTGAACTATGTTTACTTTGAAAAGACATGCATTTCTATGAAAGAGGATTCTTTACACTTAGAGCCCAATTGAAAAAGTTATGGAAGCAAATAGAGCCTATTTCCATCAATGAACCAGGCCTGTTTACATTTTGTTGCTTTATTTTTCCTCTCATGAACGGTCATTTCAAACGGGACAACCTAATACCTAGCACAGCCATGAACATTCAATGAAACACAGCATTTTAAAAGAACACTTGAACATTATTTAAAGTCAGTGCTATTTACTAACGGGAAAGTAGATTAACAAGCTGATAGTATCGATTTTTGAAAACCTTTTATTACTACGAACCGCTCCGATATAGGAAGATTCGTGTAGCTATTCATCAAAACTAGCTGATGATTATTTATCTATTTCATGGTGAACCTGATATCTTACTGCGCATGCGCTTAAACTCTTCTGAATAATACAAATACAAATAAAACATGGCGGGACATAATTGATTAGTCACGTCACATGATCATCAATGCGAGAATAACTCCGAGACTGCCTCTGATTCCACCTCACGCCATCTCACGTATACGTCTTATTTCATCACGATAACATTGTATTTTTTTTTTTAGTTTGGGTATAATTTGATAGTGTTCTTTTTTTTATTTTTCTATTTCTATTTTTCATATTTTGATGGTGTGGTTTGTTTATACATCGACACAACAAATGAAGCATACCTGAGATAACGCATACATATAAATGAACAAAATTGCAAAGAGAAAAAAAAAATGAATACGAGAATCAGAGTTGAAATTTTGAACAGAGTCTAGAATTAACAGGTGCAATATCGGCATATTGCTTCTCAAGATGATAAAAATCAATACACAAATGAAATTCTGATATATCAAAAAGACACCATGTATTTTTCTGTTTGATACGAGGTTCCGACTTGTAAAGTTATATTTGCAAATAATTATCAGGAAACATCAACCAAAACATTAACCAATAATGTCAAAATAGGTTTCTTCAGTTTAAATGTTGGTTTAGCTGGCCGGCTGGCAATCTCTCTCTCTCTCTCCCTCCTTACCTTCTCTCTCTCCCTCCCTACCTTCTCTCTCTCCCTCCCTACCTTCTCTCTCCCTCCCTCTATGCCCCCTCTCTCTCTCTATGTATATATATATATATATATATATATATATATATATATATATATATATATATATATATATATATATCTTGCATACAGGTCATATAAATGGACGTAAAAGTGTGAAATTGTAAACATTCATTCTTTATGTCGACAAAAGGTTTTCTGTTTCAATCCCCCCTTCAAATTGATTTGGGTGTCTAGTTTGCAATGTTTATTTATTCTAAATTAATCCTTGATTTGAGCTTTATTTGTTTTAGTGGGGTAGGGGCGGGGAGATTCAGAACTTTTATCAATTACTGCCCATCAAAAAGCAAAAGTAGTAACTTGAGAACCTTAACGCCACAAACCGCTCAAGAGACGTTGGTTACGTCCTGGTTTCAATGGAATGACTAACCAGGCCTGTTTATTCATTCATAATTTTCATAATTTTGACGGATGGAGGTTTATTAAGGACTGAGACGGTGGTTACCTAATTTTCAATCATTTATTTCTATCAATGGAGACATCAACACATACATAGTTCCCATTTAAGCCAGCGTTACCGTATACGTAGTCTTTAAAATCTAATTTATCACTGTGCTAAGACATGAACATCACCCTATTCTAAGAGATTCATGAAACAGGGTAATTTATTGACAATTTTGATTTCTCACTATTTTCTGGTTGCACTTTTGACGGATCATATTCTTAAAATTGGAAAATAAAGATTAAATTTGAACTATGTCTGCAAGTTGTTTTCTATTGCCTGATCGGTAGAGTGATGTTCTGTTGAGAGAGGCTTCCAAAGTTTCATGATGCAAGTATTTCAGAGCAGTACCACTCACTTGTCTTCAACGTCGGAATAGCAATCTGGGTGATGTAATGAGGAGCAACAAAAAATATTTGAAGGTAAAGCTAGTTGAAAATTGTTATTGCCAATTCTTCAAGGAGGCCATCCTGACAATTCAGTTCTAGAATTTCATTGGAAAAATTAGCTAGGAAGGGATTGTTATTTGTCAGGAATCAGCAAGCATCACTGAGGGAATCTTATCGTATATGTTATATACGAAAAGATGTTGAGCACCTGAATATAGATTTCCAAAAAATATATAACCCTTTTTTTTATAAATTTGTTTCACAAAAGTCGGTAAAATGATAACATCTGTATCATTTTGCTCACAAGAAAATCATCCCCCTTCGATTGTTTACAGGGATGTTGTATCTTCTAATTTCATCCCAGGAATTCTCTTCATTTTCTTCGTGGCTTAAATATTCAGTGCATTGTTACCGCTAATTTTGTTTCCACTTGATTCTTTTGTTAACCATTTACCTACGACGAGACCTTTTATAGATATTTACTAAAGTGAGCCTTATCTGGCTAGGAAGCTACAAGTGTAGGGTACCCAGTTGGGATCGAATTCACTACAATGATAACAGTCTGCTAGTATAGCTCACTAACTATTAACCCATGCTGAGGCGTTCATAGATATTTACCCAGGTTAACTTAGTTTCGTGAAATAGTCTAATCGTTGGGCAGCCGATAAGAATCAAACTGAATGCAATGATAATCGTCTGCTAGACTAGCTTGCTAATTACTGCATCATGGCAGATCGTTTGGACATTTTATCTTTTTTTTCCCTTATACCTTTTCCTTAATTTTTGTAAATTTTCAAAAATTGGCTAATATAATGTGGATCAATCACTTTTAGTACGAATGAGCAAGAGGTAAAGAATCCAAGCGTTGGGCAACGTAACACAATGTTTGGTTTTAATCGTACGACCACCGTTTGTAACCTCTTTGTTCAAGTTTTCCACAATGGCACCGTATTCAGAAGCATTACGAAAAAAATTAATATCAAGATCAAAATGAGTCGATCGTAACTCTGAAGCTATTAATCATCTATTAACAAAATATTTTTGGTAGCCAAGTGACCAATTCCGACCTGAATTTCTCTGTTGTAAAACTTAAAAAAGATTGAAACTTTTATATTCACCTATACATTGTACACCTGAAGAAAGTTGTTAATTCACCGAAACACCGTGGTAACAAGGGAAGCAACATGAATAATGAGTTCGAAAGTTCAAACGACTCCTGGAAAGAATTCATATTTCATATTACTGATTTATTTCTTATGATGTCTATTCTGTTTGGCTTCCATCCCATAACCACAAAAGGCGAGACAGATTGACAAGAAACATTAATAAAGGTCTTTTCGATTGGTTGAGAAACTTCATGACAGAATATATCTATTATCACTTCAGCTTCTCTTTTCGATAGATTGAAATCATAACCGGAGCACGCATAGAAATATTGCCCTTAGAACATAACAGTATCCAGTTAAAATTGCACATCACTAGGCAACGGGGACTTTTTTTTATTTTCTTGATATCTATATCAGTTAGTGTAAGGGGCACAATTAAAGGTTTCTTTGCTCATTGTATCATAATCAGCAGCGGCCTTTCAGCGTCTGTCGTCAAATATAGACTTTCCCTTGGATTTGCCAGACCTTTCTATCGTTGGCACCACCGGAATTATACTTCCCAGGCTTGTTTAGTTTGCCATGCTAGTTTACAGGCCATAGTTTCACATATGATCTCTTGGGATTCATGTTATAAATCGTGATGTCCTGCGGTTGTCCAAAATTCTTGCCATATATATATGTATTGTGTCATCAACAGACTGCTGTTTCGATGTATTGCATCTCTTCAGTGTGGCTATAGACTTTCCGCTATCCAATCCAGTGCCACGAGGCAGAATTGAAACCTTCACTTCAGACCCGGAGGCTGATAATTCTACCTCTGGACAACGGAACTGGACGGTCAGTAAGGCTGAATTGAGGCAATACATCTATTTACACAGAAATACCCCATCCACCAGACTGCTCTATTCCTATGAAAGAGCATTGCATAAGCTTACGGTGGACGAGAT
>OY735228.1:35216699-35226699 GCA_963457665.1 Thysanoteuthis rhombus | reverse complement strand
ATTCCTGTTCCATATGTTTTGCAGACATCCGTGTTGATAAATATTTTTGTCTTTTTTTCCCTTCAATTTAGAAGCCAACAAAAATTGATTATGCATAAACTTTTATCTGTGTTCTGTCGTGAAGCTGAACCCTGCAACCTGCAAATAACACTTCACTAACTGTATTTTGGTCTGGACTATATTTTTTCCCACGTATAAAACTGTGCACCTTAGCAACAGAATTGCAATTCTCTCACACATTCAACCTTTCAATTCATGCAAGAGTTATGAAGACTCAAAAGCAGGACAAAATCCTTTACATACACATCTGACTTGATCTGTATATAAACATGAACACATGCAAGGAAATAAATCACACAAACACAAACATTCGATGTATATATGCCTGTGTTTATGCATATATATATATATATATATATATATATATATATATATATATATATATATATATATATATATATATATATATATATATATATATATAAATGATTAATAATTGTGTCATCCACATACAGCTGTTTCGTTGTATTACAACTGTTCTTTGTTGTTATGGACTATCCAACATCCAATCCTACAAGGTAGGATCGAAACCTTCGCTTCAGAGGCAGACTTTTTACTACTGCTAAGCGCAGAACAGGACAGTCAGTAGAACTGAACTAAGCAATATATATATATATATATATATATATATATATATATATATATATATATATATATATATATATATATATATATATATATATATATATATATATATATATGTGTGTGTGTGTGTGTGTGTGTGTGTGTGTATACCAAATGGTTTCCAGCAAATTGTTCTGCGTCGTTCCGAACATTTTGAAAAAGCACTTCGCCAATGTGCTTAAAGCGAAAGTACACGAAAAACGCCCAACACAATGAACTTGAAATATGGAGACAAACAAAATGAACTAAGGATCAACCAAGAATCGTGGAAAGAATCATGGAAAGATCAATGTTAGAGATAACCCTGTGAAATATGATTTCGGGGAAAGATTTGAGTGAAAACTACTTTACAAAAAAATTAAGAAACGAAAATGGTGATGCGTTGGGAACTTGACCAGAAAGCATGATAACTGATTGGTGGTCATTGGTCAGAGAAAGCAGTTGGAAAAAGTGACACAAGATTGAGGCATGAGAGATCGTGTAGTTTGCTTCTACGACATGGCAAATGTTAGAATAATCGCTATCATAGAAGGAAATGGAAACAGCTTCTGTCAGCTGAATGATATATATATATATATATATATATATATATATATATATATATATATATATATAGAGAGAGAGAGAGAGAGAGAGAGAGAGAGAAGCCTTGTAGAGTTTGGTTCAACAGCAACGAAAGCAAGGTCAGTCAACCGGGCTCGAACTGCTGCTGAAGATGATTGTGTTCGAATTGCTCTAAGGTGGTTTTTGCCGTTGAAAGAGTACAGACAGTTGGATAGGTTACTGTGTATGATTTGAGAAAACATATCTCCATGTACTTTACTCGAATAGCATTTCAACATAAAATGATGACAAAGTTGATAACTTACCACGTATACACATGTGTATTTTATCAGACGTTGTTCACAACGGACGTTAAAAGACTGATGATGATGATGATGATGATGGTATATATTGAAACATGTATTTGAGAATATGTGTAACCTGTTTTGTAAGGTAAAACAGTGACCATGACAGGTTTAGTTAGTTACTCAATGGAAACTGTCACATGGCCAACGTCTTTTAGCAGCATGCTGTTGGGAATGATTGGGAAAAATGCGAGAAAATGGTGATCAATGCATAAGTTGCTTATCTTGCCTTGTGTTGGACCGTGATGACTGAAAAAATCCAATTTCTCCTGAAGCAAGCGTGAATATAGCCAGACACAAAACGAAGAGACCTTTGCAAATTTGAACACAAAACATATTGGGGGGGGGGGGTTAAAGAATAGGAAAGGATTTTTTGAGACATTATAAGGTATAAATTTTTGAATTGGAGCAGCCTATATGCGTATATACATTGATACAAAGCCAGTTGGACTAATTTAAAAAGTGAAAAAACAAAACAAACTATACTGACAGATTCGGTTGACGGTTTCTAACGAATTTTACTCTTTTTTCGTGGACCTTTCCGCTGATATAGACACAGTGTACCCAACGATCCAATAAGATGAGTTGAATTCAATTTCTGAGAAGTTTGATAACTCCAACTCTCAATTTTGACCTTTATCATCATCTTAAGCAGCAGTAGTGGTAGCAGCAGCAGTGTTTTAGTATCAGTTGTTGGACATAGACATTCCCAATTCGAGTTCTGTATTGCTGTCACGACATCTTATATCCTGTCAGCTATTGTATTGCTTGTGATCCCTTGGGATCCACATTGTGAGTTGTTATGTCCAGCGGTTGTCTGCCATTCTTGCAACATGACCAGCTCATTGCCATTTGAGTTTCCTGAAGGATACAAGATACCTCTGACTCCTGTTTTCCTCTAATATTGTGTCCTTTCAATGTTATGTTGGACACGATTCACTCCTAAGCACGTTGTATAGTTCTCAGTTTGAGGGTCAATTTTTTTTAGCGGTTTGTTGTTTCAGCTTCACTGATGGCTATGAAGAGACTACATTGGTTGTATGCACTCCAAGAATTACTTATATCTACCAGGGGATAAGCAAAAAATAAAATTGGGGTCTAAATTAGTTTATGGAAGACCTTTCTCTGGCCCGTATCCACATAAAATAGTCATTTCTTGATGTTTGCAGATTATTTGTTTATGGTTTCAATGAATCGCTCTCCTGTCAATTTTATGGAATCTTTTCTGATTGGGGGGGGGGGATCACTGCTTACTTAGATAAAACCTTATCATATAAAATACGCTGTGCAGAATGAACAAAACTTTAAACTTTAGGTGAGTTTGAGAAATCACGAATGCACTGCGATAATATTAATAGTTTTTAATACATATAATAAAAACTGCAACGACATTAATGTTTTTTCTTATTCAGTGAGCTGTAAACAAATTTGTTTACACATTTATTGGTAAATTAAATCATAATAAACATTTAATTTCGTTTCCATGACTCGATAACATTTTTTTAATAGCAGCAAAAACATCAAGATGAATGAGAATAGAAGCTTAAAAAAACAATTTGTTGATAATCACAGCATTGTATTGCAAAGAAAATTATGGTCTTTGTTAATTATCTTGATATTTTCATTGTTGTTAGCATCTACTTTTTATAGTTCTTTTAGAATGTTTTACAATAATGAAATATTTTTTTGATAGTTCAATTTTCGTTATTACTACAGGAAATTAGCCTAAAGGTAATCGCACAAAAAAAAGCAGAATCAGGCTGTTTACTTTTTCTCACTAAAAAAATATCTAATCAGCCATAACTGATGGATCTGTAACCAAAGAAAAGGATCAGGTCTTAGGTTTGAGAATTTAAAACTTATACAGAATGATTTATGAAGACGACCTCGAGAAACTACACCAGAATATTGAAAACATCCATGGTAGACGGATCCAAGACTGATGCTAAGATTTCATGTTTGATGGAAATTCAGGTTTCCATGTTTTCACACCAACTGATCGAAGATTGATTGAAATTTTAGATTTCTGTAGTTCAGCCTCTCTTCATTTTGAAAGAACCAGAATCTGCGTCGTCAATCTGCTGTAGAGCATGTTCTTTGAACTCCTGAACAGTTGGCCCAAGTTCACTTCAGTAGTGAATCAAAGTTCGACTTACTTGAATCTGATTGTGAAAAGACTGTAAAACATAGGGTAGACGAGGGACCGGTTCTTGCTTCAGCAGCTTGGCAATGTAAATCCTGGAGTCTATAAAGGACATCTCCAACAGAATGGCGTCCCCTATCTCAGTTCAGTCGAGAATCAGTCGCTCATTTCCACACAAGATAATGCGTCCTCTCACGCAGCCAAGAAGGTTGGGGACTAAATGAACCAGTAGAGACTTGAAATAATGACCTGGCTTGTTCAGAACCCTGAACGCAATCCAATAAAATAATGTATAGAAGTCAATAGGAGAGGGTGTCCAGCACATGAATCCAAAAACTTGAATAATCTTCGGGGAAGATTGAAACTAAATGGAATAGGAATTTTGCAAAATATTGATTGATTCATATGGAACAAAATACGCTCAAATAAAAATGAACAAAAGCTGGCACACGGAATTTCAATTTTTTTCCAGTTTTTTTTTTTTCAAATTTATTCATTAACTTTTGATCACCATGTTTGTTGCACGAGTATAAGATTTTTCGTTATTATAGATGTTTGTTTTTCTCCGATTAAGCCATAACATTTAGGAAATATAGCCATATTGTCTAGCTCATCTAAAGCAGTAATAACAATGGATTAACTACAATTATTGTCGTCATTCCTTATACTGTGCTCCCTGGAGTATATATATATATATATATATATATATATATATATATATATATATATATATATATATATATATATATATATATATATTCTTTCCATTGGAAAATCTTTTTTAAGTGAAACAGAATGTACAATCTGTTATGATCCGTGGAAAAAAAACCTTCACTCATTTTATAACCGCTCTACAAATGGTAATGAGAACTTTTTGGAATCAAAACTATCAAATGCATCAATACATATAAACATATTTGCTATATATTGTTACATATTTTATCATTGTTATATATATATATATATATATATATATATATATATATATATATATATGTGTGTGTGTGTGTGTGTGTGTGTGTGTGTGAGTAGACAAATTCTATGCTTTGCGTTGACTATCAATTACGTAGTGATTTCATACAATAGTGACCAAAGGAACGTCGACTGTTCTGAGAAAAGTTGATAATGTCAGACATTGAAGAATCTCTAGAACTCAGCTAAGAATGGAAATATTCCTGCTAGTAACAAACTCCTCGTCTTACTGCTTACACCATTAAAAATGATACATGTATATAAATGTATAGTTTGCTCTATCTTGCGTAAATAAAGTTTTTCCTGTGCTGAACTGGAAGACGAATTTGTATAATGTTTTAGCAGCCTTAACAGCGAACGCATCCTTCCACTTGTTACTGATGTATTAATCCGCTTATGAAATATCGTTCTATCCAATGATTATTGTGTTCGACACAAGCACACACACACATACATATATATATATATATATATATATATATATATATATATATACAAATATATATATATATATATATATATATATGATGTTGAAATCCTTAAGATAACGTTCAACCTTCATGTGTCAACAAATATTATTTAGTGCAATTAAGTGCGTTCACCTGCACATAGTTACCTGATGTTTTAGCGCTTACACCAGAATTGAATAATGCGAAGATATCAAAGCAGCCTTATTTTTTTCCATATTAAAGACAGCGGACAAATTTTGTTTCTTCAACATTTCTGTCATTTTTTTTTATTTGCTGACAATATGGCTCGACTCCGTAGGCTGAGCCTATATTTCAATTTATCAAACGTGTTATTAACATCATCCAGTGTATCTTTGAAATTAGGGTGATAATAAATCAATGACTGAACAGACAAGGGTAATATCTTAAATCAGAATGTAGCATTGCTCAACTATAAATGTCTAATATTTATTTCTTTACACTTTAGAATAAAATCTTTAGATGTGTCCAGATGTGTCTGTCGGTTTATTGGGTAAGTTTCAGTTACGTTAAAAAGCAAGAGAAAAGAGAAAAGTGGGTTGAGGTGTGAGGTCATTAAAAAGTGTGAGGGTCATTAAAAGAACATCTAATCCGAACAACTTTCTTACCAGCTGTTATGATGTCATGATCGAATGTATGAGCTCTGCATTCTTGCAAAAAAGCGTTAAATGACCATCTAAAATCTTTACTAAAAGTAATACTCACATAATACATCAAAATTGCCATGCATTGCAATTAAGAGAATCTACTGACTCTAAGGAAGACTAATTGCTCTTATTCTTCGCTTTGTCCTCATCTTGCTTCTACGACCATATGGTAGACACATTGCTGTAATCATGGTTCCCGTTTCTTTACCATTAAAACGTCTTTGTAAACATCTAGGTAACGAGAATTAGAAAAAGTATCTATATTTCCAGGGCCACTGTATCTCTCTAAAGCTCAAAGCAGCCTGGTTGGGAATGCAAATGACTTCAGAGCCAGACAAATGTTGCTATTTTTTTACATGGATTCATTCAATGGAGGAGTTCGTGTTTTGAGACTTATTACATAAAGACAAGGAACATTTTCTACGGCAATCTATTAGATTCTGTCAACCACTACGGATTTTTTTATCTAATTTCCAACCAGACGCTCTGAACCGAGGCAATTCTCTCAGCTCAGTCATTTATTCTGTTCTGTTATCATATATGACAGATAGCGAGTCTCGTTGAGAAAAGCTTGACGAAAAACTGAAGAAGATGCGAAACATGAAAGTGTGAGCCGTGTCAATCATTGTTGGGGAACCTTGAAATGGTCCCAAAGTGCTTTGCAAAACGATTCAAGAACAAAAAATTGAAAGAATCCAGGCAGCAGCATGAAAACAGCATAAATAAACGATATCTATATCTCATATTAATGAATAATCGGACCTGCGCATGTACCAGATCAAATTATCTAAATAAACATCAAACATTATCTAGAATAATGGACCTGAAATATTCTAAATGATAAATTTTTTTATCCAAAATTATCTAAGAAGGAGTTCAAAATGACTATAATCAACATCGGTTTTTTTTTAATTTTCTATCGTTGGACATAAACTTTCTTAAGGATTCGCCGGATCTCTCCATCGTGGCTGTCGTGGAGCAAATATGTATTGAGCTTGTCTTGTTCGTCTTGCCATCTCATATTCTGCTGGCATCAGCTCTGCATTTGATCTCTCAGATCTTTGTGGTGAGTCATGATGTTTCTTTGGTTTCTGCCATGAGTTTCCTACGAGTTCCTATGATGTCTTGAATCCCTGTTCGTCCCCTAATATACTGTGCAGTCGTATGATCTTTCCATGTGATGTTGAGCAGGTCAGTTTCCATGTTTTAGCTCCATAGGTGACTATTGAGAGGATGCATTGATTGTATACTTTTTCTTTTCAAGACGAATGTTTTTTTTTTGTTCTTGAAGATTGAGCTTACCCAGCCGAAGGCTTAACCATCTTAAAGTGATTCTTCGCTTGATTTCTTCTGTTGAGAATGTCGTGGAGATTCGTTTCCCTGGGTAGACGTAGCGATCTATTCTGTGCAGCAGTGCGTTCCATTTGGATTCTATTTTGATTGTTGAGCATTTATTTCCGACATGTTTGTAGCACATGATCTTTTTTCATTGAAGTTCGTGTGGAGGCAGAAAACAAAAACAGAAAATAACACTGATAATGTACTCGTGCAAATTTTCGAAGTAGCTACCCCTAAAATGACCACGAGAGCCCGGATGAAAAAAAAAAAGAAAAAAAAAAAGAATTCTCACCCCAAAAGACCGTCAGAGACTTAAGAATTTGAAGCCCACTTGGCTGGTTCATGAGCTGAGCTACTCGTGTGGCCACGGTGATTCGATACTCGAGTGTTTGAATATCAGATTTGCGGCCATTTGATCTGCAGCGATAGTCACCAGATGCTGTAATTTAACAATTCGATGATGATGATGATGATGATGATGATGATGATGATGATCATCATCATCATCATCATCATCATCATCCAGATCTTGTTGTAGTGAATAAGGAGAGACGCACGCTATCCCAGCAGACAACAGAGTGGAACTGAAAGAAAGCAGGAATCTTGACGTATATGAATCTTCACCTTGAAAGGGAACCGAACATATTGTGAGATATGAAAGTGAGAGAAGTAGAAATCGAGTTTTGGGGCCATAGGATTTGTCCTTGGCGAAGGTTTCGTGGGAACAGGGGATCCGAGAGAAGGACCATCCAGATGACAGCCCTACTAAAATCACGTAGAACAAGACTGATCGCTTCATGATCCAACCTTGCTCTGACACGAGCTTGTAAAATTCAAAAATATTTCTTCTTTTATGAAAACAGTTTTTGCTCAACTGGAAAAAAAGATCATTAAATTTGGTCATGGAAGGGGACTTAATAAGGTAGTATCTAGATATTTTTCTAGATAAATGGTATGAAAATCTAGATAATTCTAGATTTAACTTCCACAAATTCAGAAATCAACTGAAAACTATTTTTACTTGCTTTCCATTTTCTTTTTCTTACCGTATTTATTTCTCTTTTTTTCTCATTGTTTCTCTCTCTTTCCTTCGTTCACTCTTCCTTCCTTTCACTTTTCCTCTCTCTATTTCCCCAATTCTTTCCTTCTCAATCGATGAATTTATATTCAAAACTCTGTCGGAATTTGACAATACTGGGTAAAGTCCTGGATTATTGAGGATACTTGCTATTACTTGATCTCGAATGAAAGCCACTATTCACTACCGCCGTGAAAACTTGACGAGTGGAAATAATATTGATAATAAAAATGACTTTTGTGCTGAAATGCAGTAATAATGTGTTTCATATTTTGGACGCTTATTTGTAAGTTTTCTATTGAATTTCCGATATCGATCATATCTTCTGGAGAGAACAATCGATCGATGCGATGGAAAACGCAAAAAGAACGCCAGCAATTGTATTTTATTGCTTTACAGGTGTATTTCTTTACTTCGATTCTCTTTTCAACAAGCTGGTTTTATTTGCATTATCTTCGCCCCAGGGTTTTATCTAAGCTTTGCAAGAGATTTGTATACAAATCTTATTATTTCCACTAAATTTTCCACAAGCACTCGCAGAGACACTCACGGACACAAACATACAAATTCACTCACACACAGATACACACACACATATGTACATATATGCTGCATATACAATAAATGATAACTACCTGTTTATATATATCCGCAAAATTTAAAGTCAGACGTTCACTGGCTTATTAGTGAACGATTTACTGAAGACGTTCCAAGTAGATATTGTGTACGGTTCGCTCAATTAACACAGAGCCTCTCTGATGGGACATTCGGCGAAGTTCTAAGTCACAACAATCGACAATGGTACGTAACACCAGTTCATTAACCAGTGCTCTTCGATGGGCCATTCAAATAGATATTTACTCATGTTCGTCGTCTGACAAAACGCCACTCCAATAGGTGATCAGTGATATACGAGGATGCAAAAATGAATTAACTACCAAAATATCCTTATATTATATATAAATAGTAGAGAAAAGCGGTGGGGCGTAGTTTTCAGACAAGTATTGCAGTCGGCAGAACTCCTCGTTTTGTCCAACTTCCTATGGGGTAAAGTTATCGAATATTCTCTTTGGCCAAATAGACCACACGAAAAAAGTCCACTATCTCAGTGATTGGCTTCTAATGGGATATTTTATTCATAAGGATCGAATCAATACTTACAGGCTTCCTGCTATTTTTCTTTGGTTTTAGACAAACAACAATATTGCATTACTGGCCAGCTTAAAAACAGTGAAAACAGTTGCTTAGTGTCCCCAACAAGACGACAAGTCTTGAAAAATGTCAAACATGATTACAATCTCCAGTGACGTTCTATCGATTTGATCATCCGTCCAGAATAGATATCAATCAAATTTTTTTTTTTTTTTTTACTTATAATATCTATTAATCAAGAATTTAAAACCAAGTGTTTTTTGGTAAGATATTGAGAATTGACTTCGTATATTGAGTAATAGACTCGTTTGCTTCTGAAAATCTTTGCATGATGAGAAATGTGAGACATTACTCTAAGCTTCATGCATGACTATTGTATTTCTATAACATTTTTTTTAATGTTTTACGAATGGATAATTGATTGGAAATATGCAGTATTTTTACTGAGGCTGTGGTTTAAAGCAATAAAAATTCAGCTCTGACATACGATATCCAAGGCTTACTGACGTATTAGACTTTGGTTCCAACATAAAGCCATTCACGAATCTAACATATGTCAGCTGTGGTACAATGATATTTTTTCATGATTT
>OY735228.1:35170651-35216499 GCA_963457665.1 Thysanoteuthis rhombus | reverse complement strand
CAGACACAATATGAGGTGTCGGGTAGAAAATTCATTTATTTGTTTATTTATTTATTTATTTATCTATTTATCATTCGTTATGAGTGGAATGATATTTTCCTACAATATGTAGATTTTTGAATTGGACATTTGGGGAAAAAAATCATATATATGTATAAATCATACACATATAGAGACACAGAATATATATATATATATATATATATATATATATATATATAATATATATATATATATAATACACTATATAGAATAATTAACTACATATGGTATGACATAGGCTATATGTTAAACTCATGGTGAAAAGGGAGGTGTTTTTTAATCAAAAGTGCTTTGGTGCCATTTTGATATAACTGTTATGTTTTTAAATCCCTCAAACGGTTACATGATCCAAAAATGAGAAGATTTACATATAGTACCGTATCATAAAAGTATGTGTGGAACATTACAAACATACCAAAGAGAATTACATCGAACATATTAACAGGTATTGGGAAGTGACACAAAAAAGATTTTTTTATGTTTTCAGAGTTTGAGTCTGTGAAACTTTGGAGACACTATATATATATATATATATATATATATATATATATATATATGTGTGTGTGTGTGTGTGTGTGTGTGTATGTGTGTGTGTGTGTGTGTGTGCATATTATCTGATCATTACCAGTCGTTTTGTATGTGCCCTGAATGACTTGCATAAAAAAGGAGGAAGGCGTAAGATAATATATATATATATATATATATATATATATATATATATATATATATATATATATATATATATATATATATATATAAAGCGTAAGATAATAATTTCTGTGCTATTTACAACGTGCCTTGAAAGCATCTCTCGGGAGACAGACTGTGAAAGATTCGGAATAAGTATAGACGGGGAATATTTGAACCACTCGAGATTTGCTGAATACATATCAATGCCATCAGAACCATCGGGGGAATTGCAAAGCATGTCGTCTGATCAAAATTGGGAAAGTAAAAATTTAAGCGTAGAAATGAAGAGAACAAAGACAAAAGTAATGTTTGATGGTACAGTATCTCTGAAAGACCATGAGAATAGAGCAGGCAGAGCTACTAAATGACGTTGATGAATACATTTACATATCCCAGATATTAAGATTAGATTTGGATAATGAACAATATTATGAAACATATTGATTAGTGCCTTGTCAATGTGCTTGAAGTATACCATGTACGTATAATTGCAGACACTAGATGGAAGGATAAGATTGAAATCTTTGGCAGTAAAACATGGCAGAAATCAGCGTACTTACGTCGCAGTCGTCATGGAAGGAGATGGGAAGAGCCAGATGATAATGATGAATACATACATATATATATTCATATATATTTATATATATATATATTTATATATATATATATATATACATATATATATATATATATATATATATATATATATATATATATATATATATATATAATACGAATAGAAGTTGATGGATAAAAGGACCTGCAGAATGTACATATTTTTCTGACTAAAAACGAGCCAATTCATTCCGGAAGCACAGGATTCTTGGATCCCGGAACCAATGAGTTCTTTGAAGGCGTTTTGAGCTGCTTCCCGGTTGTTGAAGACCTCCCTTCCTGGAAGTGGTTGAAATGCTTGAAAAAGTGGTAGTCGGTTGAAGAGAGGTCTGATGAGTAAGCCAGTGAGTCAGTTCAGTAGCCTAGTTCGTTCGATTTCTGCTTGGTCATTCATAGATAAATGGATGCTTCAATTATAATTTGACACGTAGTACAAAGTGGAGTTCGATCTGGGATTCTCACTGCATGATATTTGATCAATGTGGTTGATATTTACCTTTTAAATTCATCATTGGTTTAATGATGAAATGGGCATATACTTTACAAAACAAGTATTTTTAATCACCTTCAATGAATTCAGAGGTGAATATTAACCACTATGGTCGACTCTTCTACAGTGAAGGACTCAGACGTTAATGTTTCAGACTATTCAAATATTGATTGAATTATGTACTACTAGACGCTAAAACTCAAGGATGTGTGACATGGCATTTCCCTTTTATGGACCCGATCATCGTATTTGTTAAGAAATATCGATTTCGGGCACATTTTTTTACCAGTGACAAACGTTGACAAATACTTTGAATGCCAAAATCATTTTCTTAGACTAAAATAGAAAAAGTTGTAAGTGTATATAACAATGGAAGTGAAGAAGAAGTGAGCCAAGAAAGAATGATATTTTTTTTCATGTCTCACTACGTCATATTCTTTTTGATAAACCAATCTTTGAAATGAAAAACATGTGTAAGTGAAAATGCTTTTGTAATATGAGAAGCTGGAACATTTTAACATATCTCATACTGTTAGTATCACATCCAGTTTACATCATCTTTCCTTTTAATCAAATAATTTTATTAGAGAAATAAATGTTGAAAATGTTGCCAAATGGCTTCTGAGTTGAATAAAAAACGTCGTAGACTGGAGAAATCAATCAGCTCTTTTTTCTCATCTATTTTGTAACCTTCTGAATAAGGAGAAATTTCGTTGAAGCAAGATTAGTTTCTTCTTCTCTTAGATTTTACCAGACCACGGATATAAATACTTAGTTGAAGTTCCTAAGCAAAGTGAAATATTCCAATTTTTTTCTCAGTCTACGAACTCGTAAATATCCTTGACACTTGCAACTAAAGTGGGCTAATCAAGGAGAGTCATCCACTCTAGCAACACTTCATCCCTTCATCGAATCCCTGAAACCCGTCAGACGCTTAAATTGAATACGGTGAACCTTTACGAACGGGCGTCCGGTCAAGGTCTTATCAGATTTACAAATCCCAAGAAAGAATGATGAATGGACAATTGCCGGCGATTGGATGGCAGGAATTCTGGCACAGGAATCAATGTTCTTGAAGTAATTGTTTCTCAGGTTGAAGGAGGAAGACAAGAAAATTGTTTATGATAAGTTATACGGTTCTTCGTTGTGTTCCAGAGGTTCAAACTTATGGGTCATCTAACAAATCCTTTTCCTTCATTCTTCATCTATTTCACTTTTTAGAGTTTCTCATTCTCCTACTTTCCTTCTCTCTCTCTCTCTCTCTCTCTCTCTCTCTCTCTCTCTCTCTCTCTCTCTCTCTCTCTCTCCCTGTTTGACTCTGTTTCTCGTTTCCATTTCCAATGAGTTCTTCTGCTTCGCCTTTTCTCTCTTTCTCGCTTTTTCTATTTTTCTCTCTCGGTCCGAGTCTGTTCCTGTTCGTATTCTTCATCTCTCTTTACAATTTTTCTTTTCGATTTCTCTCATGACTCTTTCACTCTTTCTCTTCCCCTTCTCGCTCTCCCTGTCTATCGATCTCTTTGTCTGCTTCCTTCTCCTAACTCCCATGATTCCTTCTCACTCCCTTTATCTTAGTTTCTCTTTCACCTTTCCGTCTCAATTATACCCTCTGTATCTCCGCCTCTCTCTCTGTTTTCTTTTTTCTTTCTCTCTCTCTCTCTCTCTCTGTTCCTGTTGGTCTTCTCAATCGTTCTTGACACCTTCTATCACTCTATCTCCCGTGTACAATATATATATATATATATATATATATATATATATATATATATATATATATATATATATATATATATATATATATATTGTACACGGGAGATAGAGAGATAGAAGGTGTCAAGAACGATTGAGAAGACCAACAGGAACAGAGAGAGAGAGAGAGAGAGAGAGAGAGAGAGAGAGAGAGGGGAGGGAGAGGGAGGGAGGGAGGTGTGTGCCAGCTTTTTTTGATTTTATGGATGTAAGGATCAGTTCAAATCCAACATTAGTAGCAACTACGAAATCCCATAATAAAGCTAATCTTTTTTTTTCTATTCCATGTTGAAAAGATCTAGAGCTGGTGGTGGCATAATACCACAAGCAACGAAAATCAAAGGGAACGTAATTTTAAAAAGCTTTCATGCCGAGTTTTATGATGATTAATCAAAGAATTCAAGGTTAGGCCTAGGTCTAAGGTTATTCATTAATTAGAATCATTGTTCACCGTCATCATCATAGCGTTCGTTGTTGGACATAGACCCTCCCCAGGATTCGCCAGACGTCTCTATCATGAACTTGGCGATGCCAGCTCTTTCTGAAAGTTCATTTCGTCACGCCAATTATTTTTCCTGGTCATAGTTTTGCATATGATCCATGGTGACGTTGTGAATCACGATTCAAGTGGTTTTCTGACACTTTTGCAACATGGCCAGCCCAATGTCATTCAAGCTTTCTAATCAATTCTACAGTATCTAAGACTCCTTTTTTTACTTCCCATATACTGTGCCGTCTTGAAATCTCTCTACGTGATGTTTAGCACTGTTCTCTCATTTGAACGTTCGAGGATCAATTTTTTGGTTAGGTTCCAGTTTTCTTATCTATAGGTGACTATAGGGATGATGTATTGGTCGTACACCCTTCTTCTTTGTAACACAAGTGGTATTGTATTGTCTTTGAGGGTTGGGCTTGCTCTATCGAAAGCTTGCCAATCAAGAGAGATTCTTCGTTCGATTTCTTTTTCTTTTAGGGATTTTGTGGATATTAGTTGTTAGGTAGATGTAATGGTCTACTTTCTCCAGCTTTGCATTTTTCTTTCGTTATTTTGCTTGTTGTTTATAAGTCCCCAACATGTTTGTTGTGACTATGGACTAATCATATCCTTGATCTAATTCTCGTTACTCTCAGTGTTTTTTTTTGTATTTTTACCACGCTCAAGATATGGGAACAAGCTCTTTCATCACAACCGAACGATAACATGATATTCTTACTGCGTATGGGTAAACGTTACGCTTAGCTTTACCTGTTACAAAGCAAAAACAAAAAAAAAATGGAGATTACCATGAGAATCAAACTCGCTACAGTAACAATCTTCTCAAGAACTTGCGTTCCAACATATACTCAACAGCAAAGCGTGCATTTTCTTCATTTCAAAGATCTCTATATTTTGTCACATAATAACAATTCTCTGAGCTCCTCTTGTTCTGATAAAGATAAATTATTTCCACTAGATTTTCTTTCTTTTTTCACTCTCTCTCTCTTGAAAGTTAAATTCAGGTTCCCATCTTTACGCTTCTTTATCTTCACTTACATTTGTCACTTTTGCCAAGAAAACTCCAGTTTCGATCGATACGAAAATCGAGGCTCAGGGTTGGCGTCAGGGTCTGAAGTGATTGGCTGTTTAGGGAGGTGTAGGGTGGGGAATTGTTCTGTACATCAGAATTGGGGATGGGAACCGTGTTTACATTCGCAAAAGATTTGATTTAACGCTCAAATGTAGAATCCGCTTGGGAAGTTAATCAACTTGAACCAAAACCGCATGAATTGTTTCGCAGACATACACATACAGACACCCTAGGAACTAAAAATAGATAAATAAATAAATAAATAAATATATATATATATATATATATATATATATATATATATATATATATATATATATATATGTATATGAACATATATTTGTGAGTATTAGTCCTTATGTGCATTGTTGAATGTGAGTGTGCATATCGATGTGTATTTGTGTACATACTGATATATATAGAGAGGGAGAAAGAGAGGGAAAGAGAGGGAAAGAGAGGGATAGATAGACACGAGTTTGCGTATTTATGTATGTGCATTAAGAGATCATACATGCATATATATATATATATATATATATATACTCACTCTCTCTCGCACACACACACACACAAACACACACACACACGCACACATATATATGTATATATATATATATATATATATATATAAGAAAAGAGAGATAGGGAGTAAAATGTAAGATAGATAGTTTAGAGTTGGAAAAGAGAAAGAAAATATCCTTGCAAACACGCTTGCATGGAATCACAATTTAATAAAACAGAAATTGATTGATTTTGTTAATTAATTGTCTATTGCAAATGTAATTCTGCTTTTACAACTCTTGCTTTCTGATGGACGATAAATACGTACACTCTCAGGCGGAGAAACGCAGACACACGCACCCCCCAACACACACACACACACACACACACACACACACACACACACACACACATATATATATATATATATATATATATATATATATATATATATATATATATTCATATATATATATATATATATATATATATATATATATATATATATATATGCTGATCTTAGGCCAGAGGTGGAATTTTACTAGCTAAACAAGGGTGGGTCAACTGAGTGGTGCTCTCTAATCATTTCTCTACTGCAAAGTTTTTTCTTGTTTACTTTAAGTTTAATCGGCACAATTTAAAAATCATGATGAGAATAATAGGTTGTAAAATAAACTTGCAAACCATTGCTCTCTCTTCTGTCTTTCTTTGTTCTTTATCTCTCCCTTTCCGTATCTATTTATTTCATATACATACAAATTCATTCATTTCCCTCACACACACACACACACACGCGCACACACACACACACACGCACACACACACACACATATATATATATCATGACACCTCCACCGTTGAGGCTTTTACTACCATAGTCACCGACAAATCCCAGACGTGAAATAGCTTTCCCAAGCAGTTACAGGAGAAAATCTTGGGCTAAGAGGCAGCTCTTAGTTGCAGCGTCCTCTACAGTATCCTGTTTTTTTTTTTACATTCATTCGATCTCTTCCATTTTATTCCGTTTCTATTGAGTAAAAATACGTGTATGAATAGACAGCTACAGCCAAGCCTTCTCATAATACTCTAGCCATGCTGTGACTCAATACCGAAATTAAAGAAAATCGAAAAAACAAGCCTCATCTATTGATGCGTGTTTTTATCCAGAATCACATTCTTATTTCATGTTCAAAAAAAGCATTGCCTCTGTTTCCCCAAGTATGGTAGTGTAATAATGCACTGTCCAAAAAAAGACAAGCCGCGGTGTATCCGTGTTGCCCCATCTATCAATACACAAAGTTTGTACTATATTTCTTTCAGCCTAAGGTTCAAATTCCAATAACTCTTCGGTAGCACAAGATAAATTTGTGATTCTGTAAACAATATTTCGTTGGGTTATTGAAATAGCAGCTAGGAGAGCCACTCTTCTGATAGTGGTTCATTATAAAGGAGATTTTGTGGTATTCTTTATTCATAAAAGCCCGGGCTCAACTTGGCTGTTCAGCTAGTTAATAAACTGCAAATGTTATAATCAATTGTTGTTTTGAATTTTTTTTTAGGAGAGGAGGCAGGAAAAAATTAATCTGTTCCGTTGCTGTGTTAATTCTGCTACGATATTCAGCTCACAAAATTACAGGAGACGTGTGAATCTTTGTCTTCCTCGTCTTTCAATTAGTTACTAGCTCCCAATGTTTTTTTCCTTTCAATTCATGTTTCAAGTTTTTAATTATTCAATCTATTTCTTTGGTTATTTATGAAAAAAATTGAATGGCTGAATTCGATTAAAGCGAAGAAAAAATGTAATCTGTCCTGAACGTCACAATACTGCTATCGGTTTTAACTTGGACTTTTCTGATCTCAGTGTATAATTCTCTAAATATTGTAATGTAAATATTGAAAGAATTGCAATAGCGTGACCGAAACACAAGGGTTCTAATGCAAGCGAAATTGTAAATATTTTTTTCTTCCTTTCTTTCTCCATTTCTTTTTTCCCTCTTTCAGTTGTTTGTATTATCGCTACCATAACTTTTTTCTTGACCCTCAGGTCGTTGCTAACAGCCAGGGGTAGTAAATCTGATATTTTCAGTACTCTCCTCAATATTCGTGCAGTCCCCAGTGGTGATTCGATCCATGTAGTCTCAATCCTTCCTCTTTTTGGTTTCTATGTCTTTGGTACAGTCCTGAGTGCACCTACTATCAATGGTACTACCCTGACTCGTATATTACACACCTTCTTTAGTTCCCTTGCAAGGTCCTGGAATTTTCCTGGCATTTTGATCTATTTTATATTTACTCTATGATCTGCAGACACGATCACTCTTATTATTTGGTAGGTTCCCCTTCCCTTGTCCAAGATTACCGATTCTGGTCTTCTCGCTTGGATGGGGTTGTAAGTTTGGATGTCAAAGTCGCAGTGTAATTTATAGCTTCTATTTTCCAGGGCTATCTCCGGTTTGTGCTGATACCATTTATCTGCATGGTCGAATTCAATTCGTTTGCTCAGTTCCCAATGTATAACTATTGCTACCCTACCGTGTCTATTGACTACATTCACTGATTATGTGGTTTACGATCTCATCCTTTCATCCACATAAGCAGCATTTGCTGTTTGTATGATTTCCTTCGATTTTTGCCTTGACATAGTTCCTCCATATGCATCTGTTTTTGGCTGCAATCATGAGTGATCCTTTTTCCGTGGACATGTCCATGGTCTCTTCTCTGCAACATTTTGTACTTGTCTTTAGAATTTTTTGTGTATTTTTTTTCTGTTTCCATTTTCTTTTCCTTGTTTGTGGTGCATCTTTTCCATTTGCTATCTTTTTGTTGTTTGTTGCACTACTTGCAGATACATTTAAAAATGTCTTTCTTTATTTGTTTGCGCATACTTTTCTCTAATGGTTTCCTATGCTGATTAGTCCCCTACCGTATTCTCACCTCTTCACGTGGTGTCTTTGTCATCTCTGGGATGTAAAGCCTTGTGCATTAACATAAGTTTTCTTGTTCATCGGTCCATTGATTGTATTCCCCCCTTGTCTAACAATGGAATGAACCTATGTATCTTAATACCGATTCAGTCCGAGTGTTCATTCCTTTTAATAGATGTTTGCTATCAAGTCTAGTCTCTAATATCTAATATCTTTCTTATACTCGTAAGGTATTGTTTTCTTATGTTCTTCCTCGTTTTATTACTTCCCATTTGAGAACTCCTTGGTATCTACATCGATGCTGTGTGTTCAATGCTCTGATTTTGTTCTTTGCGTTGATCCGATTCCTTCGTGTATCCTCTGGTCAGTGTAGAGGAAGTTAATCGCCCCTTTGGTTCCTATTTTGCATCTTTTCTGTTTATGTGGTAATAATTCTCTTCATCCCAAGGACATATATATTCTCTTTTATCCATCTGGCCATGATTTTCACATGAACGGTAGGCACGTGATTGATCTATAATTGTTTGCCTGTCTCCTATTCTCAGTGTCCTGATGCGGGCAGTTCTACTTCTGGTCATCCATTCTTGGACCTCGCTTTCATATAGAAAAGTTGATGGATGTATAATGTAGTGAATTATTTGAAAAAAAAACATTGAATATCACAGTTTGTGGTGTTTTCCGATGGGTAATTTTTTAAGGTGTATTTCAACCTAGTTTCATTGAATATTATTTGTCTTAGAGTTCGTTTATCATGTTTTCTCACCATTCTGGAACTTTGTTGTGTCTTTTTGAAAATCCCCATACGTCGTTCCAGAAATTATTCGACGCCGTGGCGTCTAGTTTCTTTTCTCAGTTCAGGTCCTGTTGACATTGTCTTTCGTTGTTTGGGAACGTGTAGTTTTATATGTCTTGGTTGGTCTTTCGTCTATATCTATTTAGTCTTGCTTCTTTGGCTAGTCCTTCTTGATGCATTTCTTCAATTGCAGCAGGCACACTTTTTTTGGTCTTATCTTGCATTTATCCCATGGCCTTGCACGTGAGATGCTCGTGTATAGTGCATTTTCAGTGGAACTCCAGTGGGAGATCTGATCTTTCTAATCTTATTTTGACGGATGGGCTTTCTGTTATTTGATGTTTATGCACGTGTCGTGAAGAGGTCTGTTAGCCTTTTCACACCAGCGTAGATCAGACTGTTGAGTTCGATTACGTCGTTAGTTTCAATATGAGTTAATTGACTTTTTTTTTTACTGTCATTCAGTCCTTGTCAGTAAGAGATTGTAGTGTCTTCTCTCTTTGTGTCATTTCCTCTCGAGTCCGTATTTCCTTTTTATTTCTTCTTCCGTTGGGATACCAGCGTCCCTTTCTTGTGTCTGTCTTTGGTTTGGGTTTTTCTGGTTAGAGTTTATTCCTGTTTCATTGTTCATTATATTGGTCGTCATGGAGTGTTCCTCTCCGGGCACGCTGCGTCATTCTTTTTTTTTTTTTCATTTTATTGCAGATTTCCCGTATCCTATTTCCGATGGCCATTTACTTTTAAGGGTTTGTTTCATTTGATCAACCTGGTGCTGATTTTACTTGTTCACTATGTTTTCTTTTAAAGCATGCATTATTTATGGTGACACTCAGATTGTCCGCTTTTAAAGTAGCAACACGTTACTAGTCTATTGTGTTCTTCCGTTCATTTCTCCCCTTATTCCATCGAACAGCTGCTCTGTATCGATTGTGTCCCTCCCAGTTACCACTAAGGGAGCATGAGTATGAGCCAGGGTCACAGTCGATAATAACTTGGAAACGACTGTGCCCCTCCTGAAAGCCATTAAGGGAACACGAGCCGAGGTTTTGACTAACTGTTGCAGGAGGACAACTGGATCCTTCCTGATGGCTAAGAATGGAGCA
The DNA here is from genome assembly GCA_963457665.1 of Thysanoteuthis rhombus. NCBI lineage: Eukaryota > Metazoa > Mollusca > Cephalopoda > Oegopsida > Thysanoteuthidae > Thysanoteuthis > Thysanoteuthis major. The sequence goes on along the minus strand of OY735228.1, from coordinate 35,206,027 downwards.
CTTACCGGTTATCACACACATCTTTAATTAATGCTCAATTTTTGGCACTGAATTGATTTGGTTGTACCGACATTTTTGTTTGGTTTGTGGTGCTTTGATGTTGCACCGAGCCTTGGTGGATTGGTTAAAACTGATGTCATTCCCGAGTAACTCCAGAACTCTTTTGCTCTTGACACCCATGGTGTGGTCACTATAGAAAAAGCATATGTTAGAGCACAGGAATCAATAGGGTACTCAAAACGTAAGTCCCTAAACTTTAGAATTATCTATTTACTCCTGTATTTACAACCGTATTGACTTACTTGGACTCCCACCAGAAACTTGTATTTTCAAGTTTGGAAACGACATGATTCCGATTCCCCTTTTTTCTTCAATCTTTAAAATTGAAAGTTCGACGCACAAAGTTGTTTGAGATTCACTGTAAATATAGAAACAAGCAATTCTAAGCAAACTCAACATTTGACAATCGAATATTCACAAGTGCAAATGGATTTTCCACTTCCTTCTAACGCGTTCCCTAGTTCTGCCCTGTGAAAGTGAAATAAAAAAAATTGTCCTGACAGCGATTGTTTAGATAAAGTGAAGAATATCTTTGCCAAATTGTACATGCCCCTAACCATTTTAAACTTAGTGCTCTGTCTTGGTGTTTTTAATCTTTCCGGTTCCTTCATCCTTAATTTCCGCAGGCCCACTAGAAGCTAGCGTTTTGAGATGGTTTGCGACTACTAAACATTAAAATAAAGTTAGAATATAGCCAAAATTTATGCTGAAAACGCATGATTCTTGTTTTTCATGAACCACATCAACGCTTCCAAGTGGCGGGGATATTATAAAAAAGATCAAAAAGACTAAAAAATAAAAGAAGCTTTATACGGAGGAATGTATTTTATGATATCTGTAACATCATAACAATCCGCCCCCCCCCTTCGTCACCAAAAGACAAGAACAAAAACCCTTATGCAAGAAAATGCATTTATTGAGATCTGTCTGTTCAGATAAATCGCTGTCTCTATTAGCTTGGCTTAGCTTAGATATATTTCCCGGAACAGGTTTTGTGGTAAATCCTCTTCCCCAGACGCCTGTAATCATATTAGATTCTCACATGAATTCATTTTGTTTATTGTGGATTTATAGGGATATAGAATCTTTTGTTTATCTTAATATTCATCAAAACTGTTTTTGAAAGCATTCACATTTTTGGAGCACGCAATTTCATTGGATAGACTATTCAATAATCGGACACTGCGAACTTCCAAACAATGTTTTCGTATATCCTACTTGGCTCTCTGTTTGTAGATGTCCTGGCTGCCCCTCACGTTTCCTCTTCTCTGTGTATTTTACTCCCAACCCCTTTTTCTTACTCTTTGTTCGTGATCTTATATACTTTTATCGTATCTTCTTTTACTCTTCTATAGCTAAAATAAGTAGCTTCAGTTTACGGAGGTACTTTTCGTAAATAAGATCTCCTATTCTAGGTGCTTGTCTCGTTACTTTCTTTTGAATTCCTTCGAGTGCTTTAATATGTTTTGTTCCGTATTGTGCCCAAACTGAACTTACGTACTTTTTACTGGGTTCGAACAGAAAGTTTTAGTGGGCTACAGACATTTTCTCATCCAGATGCTAGAATTTTCTTCTTGATAAGTGATGGATATTAGTATCTGACAATGTAAATGAGGAAAGGCAGTTTAGGAACTAAACATTTGCTCAGACCGAATTAGTCACGTTTTTTCTTCTCTCTGATCATTTCTGTTGCTCCACTAACTACTGTAAATAATTCGGTCCAAGTACAATTTAGTTTTTAAAGATATATTTCCAGTTAAATCATATTGTACTTATGACTCCTATCATTGAACTGACTTCTTGATTTTTTCACAAACGTTTGTTAAATCTGGGTTCTTTTTCAATAATCACTCATATCTTCCTTCACTATATTCAGTTCATTCTCTAAAAGCAAGTACTTGTAGCCAGTGTTCGGGGTATGTTGTTCAATAAGCATCTATGTACATTCAGCCGAACGGAATTCAAAAAGCCAGGCTCTACTCAAATTTGTCAAGATCTATCTTGTGTCTATATTGTCCCTGGTCTTGATCAAGTTGAATATCTTACTGTCATCTTCATATAAGTACACAGTAGATTCCAATATACCCATCAGGTCATTAATAAACATAACAAATAACAAGGGTCCCGATCTCTGATCCCTTCAGGACTCCAGATGCCACTTTGGGCCACGTTGATAGCTGATTGTTGATCGCTACTTGCTACATCCCCCACTTTAGATAGTGACAAGTCCACTCGATAATCTCATCTTTATGTAGATCGTAAGTTTGAACATTCAAGATATAATCTGACTATGACAGTTTACGATATTCATAAGAACCAACATTTCTAGTAGTTTTCTTAATATGTGGTCTTGAGTGATCATGACACTTTAGTATTGAAACCATACATGACCCCATGGATAATTAATTGATGCATATTTTGGTGACAGCAAAGCTTTATCTTAGTAACAGCAGGTGTGTGGAATTATGAATTATATAATACTGACCAGCAATCGAGAGAAAGTTTGGTGGGTGTCTCCTGATTCGTGGACAAATAATCGAAACCTGCCGAGTCTACTGCAGACGTTATTTCATTAATATTCATACTTAGGTGTAAGTAGTTATGTAGACTACAATATGATCGGTAGGGTTTTAGGAAAATAAACTTGAAAACATTTTTTCACTCTGATGGAATTGTTTATGGTCACACAATATATTTTAGCAGTAGAGAGAGAAATTGCCGATGTCGTCGGTTTCATTTCAGCACAGAATTCATTTGAATTTATTTAGGCAGGGTCTCAGCTTTTCTCATTGCTACACACGAATGATATTGGTACTGAACCATTCACCTTCATAACGTCAGTCGCTTTCTGCACTAACGAAATACATATTTCAAATATAGGGAAACACTTGATGTTGAATTGGTGAAGTGTAATATCGTCTTGAAATAAGCAAGATTTCTACAGGATCAAAGAGAGGCGCCTTCGACAGGTCGGTGTTCATTTTTGTCGAAACTTTAAAGTGTAATGTTTTGAGTAAGCAAGCAAACACACACACACACACACACACACACACACACGTATATATATATATATATATATATATATATATATATATATATATATATATATATATATATATATATATATATCACCGCATCCTGCACACATATATATATATGTATACATAATGTGTTGAAAATCTTTCATTCAATAGTGTTTTGAGTTTTGATTCGACTTCTAAGTCAACATGACATTCTATGTTGAATGTATCGAGCACTTCATGAAATGAACCCATCTCATATTGGATATTGCATTATATTATAGTATGCTATATTGCATTCCCAATTTGCATTATATATATATATATATATATATATATATATATATATATACATATATATATATGTATACATATATATATATATATATATATATATATATATATATATGTATTTATATATATATATGTATATATATATATATATGTATATACATAGTCATTTGCTGGGTTAAATTAGTATGACCCTATGATACAAGCATAAGGGGCGTTGTGAGGTTTATATATAGTCGTACATCAATGATTTTGCAGTTTGGCAGAGATATTGGCTGTGTTTCAATCTGGCATTTTTATTGAATTATTTGATATAAGAGCTTACTGGAGAAATGTCGGTTAATCTGCAATGACATGATGTTGAAAATGTGTGGTAATTTTTTTTTTTTATATCATCGGGTACAGATTTATTTATATAGAAGTCTATCGTACAAATAACTCACACAAGTAACCGGTATTCAGCTATAAGTTCGACTACGGACTTTACGACAAGAAGTACGGAAATTGGCAATTTTGGGCTCTGTCTTACATGGTTACTTGACCAATGCACCCTGTCGATAGTTACCTATGGAGCTTAAACATGGAACCCAAACAAAAGAATTATCTTCAGAATGGAAACCTTGCAACATGCACATGAGAGTCAGGGATATGGAATCCATTATAAATCTCAAATGGCAATGTGATGGTCATGCTGCAAGAACGTCAGACTATCGATGGACACCAAATCCCAGAATATGGACCCCTCAGAGATCATATGCGAAACTGTGGCCTACAAATATAATTCCAGAATTTATTGGCTCCACGACATCCATGATGGAGTGGTTTGGCAAATTCTGGGGAAAGTCCTTTGATGGATGCTGAAAGTCTGATGATAATGATGATTCCTCCTCTCTCTCTCTCTCTCTCTCTCTCTCTCTCTCTCTCTATATATATATATATATATATATATATATATATATATATATATATATATATATATATATATATATAATAGGCTTCCAGTTGTTCTTTTTTTATCGTTAGTTTGAACCAGTAGTTTCTGATAGTCTTACTTCATTTAATAAAAAAAAAATGTATACATGATATCTATCGTATCGTCGTGTTTTTTAAAGGTTGAAAAAATTGCAGAGATAAGAGCATAGTATGATTTTTTTTTTCATCTCATCCAAAGCTGCAACCAAGATGCAAAAAATGTTTTGTATGATTTATGGAGAAAACAGAGTTCAAACTCGTTCTGAACTGTCGTTCCGAAGAGATTTTAAGATGAACGATTCTCTATAGTCGAGTAATACCGAAACATCACTTGAGAATGATGAACATACTATCGCGAATTAGGAAGCCAAAATATCGAAATTAAACCTTGAACATCATTTACAAAAGATTATATATATTCATCGTTTTGATGTGTGGCTTCCTTTGAAGACAAATAAAAAAAATCCTCCTGGAACGTATTTTATGAGTTATTCATTACTTAAACGTCACGAAAACAATTAGTTTTTCGAGTAATTTGCTACGGGTGTCGATAATGGATTGAGTAACACAATGCAGAACGTAATATATTTTGTAGCAAGTGATATAAATGGCTTGTAATCGTAAGACAGGCTAATCGTCATCTAGAAAAGGTGCTATATATATATATATATATATATATATATATATATATATATATATATATATGCCCTGATTTGAAGAGGCTCGTCCGGGAGAACCAAACCAAACCAAACCAAAGTTGAACAAGCACTGTTTGAGATTAGATCAATTAAAGGCAGCAATTGACGTTTAAACGTTTCATAAATAGGCCACAAAATGTTAACCTGCTGCCATATTCATCTCAACCCGCTATCATTCCTTTTGTATTACCATTTACTTGAGACTCTAATTTTTTGAAAATTCTCTGGGAGAATGAAAAACGCCTTATGATTGATTCTCTACACAAAAAGATAGAATGTCTGGTAAGATAGGATTAAGGAGTTTGCTGAAATCTAGCTGCTGACGTTGAAGTAAATGTTGTTCGATAAAATTAATGTACAATAAAGACAGACGTCATTTTTAACTTTATAAGTCAAATACACATCTATGTATACATCGAATACAAATATTTAGGAAGGTTTTGTGCGACTTTTGCAGGCTCTCAGATGACCATGGAGGCCTATTTGAGAAAGACAGAACTTTCTAAACCTGTTGCAGCCAGGGGAGGTACTTTCATTGCAATGCTTTTTTGATTTTTCCTCTCTTTTGATCTTGCTCTACAATTCGGTTCTTCAAAGGAGGTTGCTTGGTAGAACTTGTGCAGCTTTTCTCCCTCGTCGACTACCTTTGTTGTTTACTGACAATCGTTGATTCCCCACGAGACGAGAGTCCTTTTTAAGGTGTGTCCCAATGTGAATGTGCATGCCCTCATCCATACAACCTTAGTTTTCCGTGACTCAATAAGCCGAAATAACATATAGAAACATTTTAATACCCATCGTTCATTTAAAATACTTAGTACAGAAATCGTTTTTTCTCATTCGTCGAAGTTTGAATCTCATGAGCGTTTTATTCATTTCAAACCAACTATTTATTCACGTTGTATTTATCATCTCGTACGGGTCGTAAAGAAGCCAGGTTAAAGTGCTATCTGTCTGTGCAAAGTTCAAGAGTCCCTTGTCAATGATAAGAAATTGTTGTCAGAAATGGGAAGAAGAGACAGGTCCTGCGCTGATCCCTTAGGACTCGACGTTGCCATACACACTCACACACACACACACACACACACACACACAGACACACACACACACACACACACACATATATATATATATTCGTTTGTGAGTAGGTCATGACTGTTGATAATGTCATGATGTTACATGAATAGTTTTCTTTTCTCGTTGTTTGTTTTTCTATTAGATATGAATGAAAGTAATGCCAACTTTATTTAGATTCTGAAAGCAATACACATTTTATAGATTATTTTACAAAACTTCATAACCTTTTTTCGACTTGATTGTTTTTTTTTTTGGTATGTATCATCTTTCGCCACTTGTATTTCTCATCGAGGTTATCGCTGGGTTATGTAGACACGGGCAGATGTTAGTGAGACCCACACCCAGTTTACCAATTCTGTTGAATCATTCTTTTGCTTACGGCACCTGGTATTCCTGAATAGTCACCAATATAGATACTTATGAAGCTTGATTTTGCTTAAATTTGGGAATCTTATTGGTATGTCCAATATGATTTAGTCGTCACTCCTTAGCCCCGTGGTGTTCCTGAATCCTTATCCTAGTGCTGAATGTTTAATAGAGGGGCATAGAGTGCCATCTTTTTTCATAGTTTTAGTTCTGTTTTCTTTCTTCAATTAACTTGACAGTACTTTTTTCAAGTCTATTATTTTTTTTTCATTTTTCGTTTTTTCTATCAATGGTTTAATCGAATTAGAAGCAGACTGGCTTTAGAAATTTGGCCTGATATAATGTATTTTTTGCTACCACCTAAATAATGAATTCCGAAACCATGGTTCGAAATCCCAGTTTCAAGAGCCACATTCCATAAACGTCCGCGTCTTTGAGAACTGCAAGACATAAACTAAATTTACACACACGTTTTTATTTTTACATACCTACTATTGGAGCTGAAACATGGAACCTAACAAAGAGACAAACCTGTAAATTGAGAACCATACGACGTGCACATGAAAGAATAATGCTAGGCCTCACATGGAGAGACCACAAGACAGCACAGTTCATCCGAGAAAAAACAAGAGTTAGGGACATCAGAAAATCCATTAAAAATCTCAAATGGCGGTGGGCTGGCCATGTTGCAAGAATGGCAGACAATCGATGTACATCATGACTCACAACATGGATCCTCCGAGACCACATGCGCAACCGAGGCCAGCAAAATGTTAGATGGAGAGACGAGCTAGACAAGTTCAGGAAGTACTGGCTCCGCGACGCCCATGATAGGGAAGTGTGGCAAATCCTGGGGAAGGTTTATGTTCAACGACAGACGCTAAAAGACTGATGATGGTGAGTGATGATGATATTGTAACTAAAGACTCGAATGAATCTCAACGAATAGAATAACACTTTAATCGTCGTCTATGTACGTAGTCATTGAAACTGTTTATTTGAATTATTTTCAGTAATCACACAACCATCTGTTTATTGACTGATAGTTGCTCTCATTATATTGAATTATTAATGATATTAGAATTTGATATAGTAAGATATTTTCAATAACTATGAAGATTAAACTTATTACCACGAGCAGCAAATTAAATGTTTAAGAGCAGCAAGTGCCCGTTGAGCGGCAGTTTGGCTATGTTTCGGAATCTACCATTTTATCTCTAAAACATTTGTACGCTGGGTTTAAGTAAGCCTGCTCAGTGCACTTGGTTCTTCTTTTAGTCATCCAAACCATTGTTTCGATACCGGCAAAGATTTTCTGGTGACCATGTCAAAAGCCATCAGTCAAAATGTAAACACTATACCATGAATATCTCAACAGAATTTGTACTATTGAAGTAATGTAATTCGGTATTTCTTCCATAAATTTGAGCAAATGGAACGTTTATTGCGATTTTATTAAATTACTTGCTTTGTACAATTTCTATTTTTAAATAATTCGTAATACAGTACACTTTTGCGCCTTCTGAATGAATGCAGGAATGACTTGTAGTTTCCCGTACCACACTGTAATTTTTTTGAGTGATGCCTTTTGTTTCGGTCCTTTTTGACTTGAATTCGGTTTCCCAAGCGACCAGAAATTGAAGTTTCGTATAGAACATCGTCATTATAGTTGAACAAAATTAAAGCAATATTAATCTGTTTTTGCGAAAATAAATTACTTCTTTCATATTTCAGTATAGAATATCTGTTTGGATTGAAGGCAGTAGCATGGAAAAACAGTTCATCATTAAAATATTTACTTTCTGGTATGTGGTGTGAGTAATCAGCACGCAGGTCGAAATCCTGACAAAGTCACTCATGCTAACTCTGAGCTACACTAATGTACTTAGAAAAGGCATGAATATACTTCCCTCTGCTCGTGATAAATATCTTGTCTTTAGTATGTCACAATGATAAATGTGAAATGGTGTAGTAGGCTAGAGCTGTTACCCACCTATTCCTCATCAATAGAAGCCAGCAAAGAGATACACATTAAAGGATTTACACATTTGTGAAAATATCGACTATACATCAATTCGTTAAAAAATATCTACAGACTCTGAAATGGAACTGCAATTTTCCGTAAATTCATTATCTGGACTCTCAATTCGAACTGCAATCGGGAATACCTTCAATTTCAGAAACCATTGCCACTATAATTTGTTCTTTCGTTATAAATCACCAGCTGTGAATCCATGGCTTAAAATGAGCTTCGGAAGGATGGCTATGGATAAATTGACAGGGGAAGTAACTCAAGCCGTAGAAATAAATGCCTCTAAAAAGTGTCGTTTTCTCAGAGAAAGTCACATTGATGGCATATCGAAGGGCTTAGAGGACACATTTGTATCAGCTTGTTTTGCTAATATATTTTTTAATTGGTTTACTCATGTGGGCAACTCATTATCATCCATTGTAACCGCGATGAAAATATAATTATTATTAAATATCAATGGATGATATAAATAAAGGAGATAATATACAGATAAATGATTATTAGTATGAAAAAACGAAGGTTAGTAATAAAAAGAAAGTATAAATAGATATTTATAAAAGTGATATAAATCATCATCATCATCATCATCATCATCATCGGTCTTTTATCGTCTGTTGTTGGGCATAGACCCTCTTAAGGATTCGCTACATCTCTCGTTCGTGGGCGTTGTGGACACAATATTTCCAGAACCTATCAAGTTTGTCCGTTCATCTCATTATATGCCTGTATTGATTCCACATTTGACCTCTGGGGATCCATGTTGTTAGTCGTGATGTCCATCAGTTGTCTGCCACTCTTGCAACATGTCCAGCCCATTGTCATTTGAGTTTCCTATTGGTTTCTATGATCTGTTTGACTTCTGTTTCCCCCCTTATATACAGTTCGGTCTTGTGGTCTATTCATGTCATAAAATAATACATATTGAATCAAATAAGTACATGATTATTCTGGACCAAGTGCATTCAGGGATTTTCCAGATCGTAATATTTTTGTATTCTTTCCATTTCTGCTGTCGTCATTTTGAAATCCTTGATTCGAATGTCCCGAAATTCTAGCTTTAAACTGCGATTGCTTCAAACATTGAACTCTGGACTCCAATCCTGAAGTTTAGAGAGTTGACCGTATTTCAGTCCAACAACAAGTTTATAATACAACTAGGCACGAAGTTTAGAGAGTTATCCGTATTTCAGTCTAATAACAACTCTATAATACAACTAGGTACGTAGCAATTCGTTTCACGAATTCCTCAAACTCGTTTTCAGGAGTAGCAACTTTGAGTTTTATATCTTCCAAATAAAATAAAGACAAGAAAGTAAATAAATGAATAAAGAAAAGACGTGGATAATCAGTAGATGAGGCTGCATGATAAATTTATGTGAATCAATTAAGATGGAGCCGATACGTCTGGACATAATTGAACGCACAGCTTTGGTCGATACGGAAAATTTACACTATTTAGTGATAGTATTGGAAACCATTAACCAATTCTGTCACCAAAACTATCAACATAGGTTTCTTCAGTTTCTAAGTTGGTCTGGCTCGCTGGCTAACAATGTATGCATCACGTGTACAGGCCACACCAATGGTTCTACGGCTGAAAATTTGAACATTTATTTCTGATTATGTATTGAAAAAAAAACACATCATTTTTTTTTTTTAGGATACCCCTCAAATCAGTTTTTGAAGAGTGGTTTGAATTTGCAATGCATGTTCTTGCTAAATTAGTCCATTGGTTCATGTCTGGCAGCATTCATGCTCGTTTTTTTTTATTCAGACTTTTTTTAGTGATCACTGCCAAACAAAAGGTCTAAACAGTAGCTTATTTATTGATCACCTTTTTCCCGATTTTTCAATTGGCTACTCTTAACACTACATGTTGGTCTCATGACGGTTTCTATTGAGTGACTAACCGGACCTGTTTCTTTTTGTGAAGAAAATTTATAAAAATTGGGGAGAATATTTCAAACCACACTTAAATAAATTAAAGTTTTGATGTAAAAGCTGAAATGAGAAGGAAAAAAAAATGGACGTTATGTGTCAGCTGTAACTGACTTTTTAATGGTTAAGAGTGTTTTTCTTTTTTAATTCTTTAAATGACGGAAAATATTTAAATTAGTCTTTTGGGAGAGCGTGTATAAAGGAACTGATACTGTGGTGTGTATCCCAAATTAAATTAAGCGAAGTAAAGAAAAAAAAAAGAAAATGATGAATAAAAGAAAAGAAACTAATAAAGAAAGAATAGCAACAAGAAAAAATATTTTTAATAAGCGAAAAAAAATTGCTTGCGTAAATAGAAATTTAGCTGCAAACAGGTTTCGGAATAACGCAATTTGATACGTCAATTCATATACAAAGCACAGATGTTTTTATAATTGCTCATGATTTGGTGTTAGCTTTCATTTGTCATAACTGACGTTGGATATAGCTCTCATTTTTTCAATGATACGTGAGTGACCTGGCAGGAAAAAACTGTCCATGTTCCCTTAGAAGTCCTTTTTTTTTATGATAACGAGTAACAAGATACACCAAGAAAATGATTATCGATGGTACAAGACGTAGCTAAGGAGTGAGTTATAATTCTTTTTTCTTGGGAAAATTTGTGCGAAATTAACCATGAAAATAGTTTGCACCCTGTCAACCAATGTTTTCGACGTTAATTTTTTTTCGTTCTCATAAAAAACTATACCTCTCTGCTATTTTAGGAAATATCTATAAGACTAGTCCAGCTTCGTCCGAGAGATGCAGCTGTAATGAAACGGGAAAATTTACACTTTTTGACGGGCTTGCCAGAATACCTCATTTGTGGTCCACTGAATTAAGCTAGTATTTTTTTTCTCGATAATTTCACGTATTGAATAAGCAGGTTGATCTATAAGATATCATTGGTTGGAGCTTTATAGACTGCATGAAACACCCAGCGGGAGGACAACTCACAAGCTAATATATCGCGAGGAAATGGCGTGAACCAATTCACTATGACATCTGGATCCTAACGCACCACAAAATCTTTGGAAGAAAGTACATTAATACAGAAGAAGAGGGGTTAAACAGAGAAACAAAAAAGCGAAAGGATGGTTGAAAATGAGAAGAAAGAGTTGTCAAACTTGCCAAGACCAAAAAAAAAAAAAATGCATTTTATAGGAAGCATCTCAATCGATAAAGGACTGATCCAGTTTATCTAACAGTCTATGAGGAATAGTTCTTGGTGGGACCTTTCAATTCTTTCATCCTGAATGGTGGTCGGTAAGATAACATTCAGTTTTCGAGTTGAGCCAATCGATTGGATTTAGAAGCTGGAATCCATTACAAAAATAACTGTCTGTACTGCTTTGGCAATTGAATCTTTGTCATAATTTTCGTTCCGGCAAAAATGGTAGGGAACAGCTCGAAGAGAGGTATCTTCATTTCTTATCTTTTGTAATGGCTGTGTGGGCTTTGTTACAACAAACTAGGAATAGAGTAAAAACTCTCCTCTTCCCTGAATATATCTGGTATGTTATGCATACTAGTAAGAAAAGTACGTACCTGCTCAATTAGTAAAATTGTAAAGACTTAAGAAAAACTAAGCAAAAATATCTCAACATAAAATAGACAGAAACATACTTATGCCATGGCATAAAATAGCTATGTAACTAAATCTTGTAAAATAAGATTGTTCAATTTTGCCACAGCATTAATATTTTTCCGTCTATTCTATGTTAAAACATTCTTGTTCGTTATTTCTATAATTACTATTCATTTTGCAGGAACTGATTTTTCTTACTGGTCCTGTTTTCTTTGTAAATAATACACACGACGTCTTCAACTATAAGTATCCTTGTTTTGGAAAAAAATGTTGGTCCCTGCTGGATTCGAAAAAAAGATAGCGCGATTACGAAATTAACTCTCCCGCGAACTGCGCCAAGTATATTGGAAGTAATACATTTTTGAAAATACATTTTTTTGTCCTGACTTGAGAAATCTTTATCTTTTCCAGCACTAAAACCAATTATAAATTTGAGAATCCTTGTCTTTTTTTTTTCTTTTTCAAAATCTTTATCGTTTCTAACGCTAAAACCAATTATAAATCGGTGAATCTTTTTTTTCATTAGAAAATAACATTTTCAGAGTAAAATAATGTGTACATAAGAAGTTAGGTGCGATGTACAGTTCAGGCGTGCATTGCGTTTGAAGTGAAAACTCCCTGAAAATGTGTATCTTGCGTTTTTAAGATAAGTTTCGTAATTGAAAATGTTATTCACGTCGAAAGTCCATAGAAGATAATATAGAATAATTCCCAAGTATAGCTATGCGAGCTAGAAGGATACACTGGTTGGGCTCCAAAAGGGATTATTGAGTAGTGATGGCCTAGAGACTTGCTAGCTAACAAAGGCTCGATGAGGCTTTTATCACGCCAAGGAAATTATTAGAATCTGTCACTAAAACTGTCAAAACTGGTTTCTCCTATTTTAAGCTCCTCTGTCTGGCTGGCTATGTAGGTATATATCTTGCGTACAGGCTACGCCAGTGGAGCTAGAGATATGAAAAATTGTCTTTTTTTCACCTTATCACGCGTGGAAAAATGTTCTTCGTTAGTGAAAAATCTCCCCCGAATAGGTTTAAAGAGGGGGCTTCAGTTTGCAATGGACGTTTACGCATAATTGGTCCGTTTGTTTGTGTTTGGCAACATTCATAAATATCTTTTCGGAATTCGGATGTTTTTCAGTGATCACCAACCAACAAAAGGCGAGAGAAGTGTATTATTCATTGATCACCTTTTCCAATTTTTTCTATTGATACACCCATCCTAAACATGACAAGATTCCAAAAGTTGTTGGTCACATGACGGTTTTCACTGGGTGACTAACCAGTAAAACCTGTATACTATATATAGTTTAGTGTAGCTTAGTGTGCCAAAGTATAGCTTAGTGTGCCAGAAGATGCTACAAGTTAGACATTCATGGTGATCGAATTGCTGTGGTAATTGCCCTGGAGACATTCTAGTTAAAAAATGATTTGCTGTCTATCACGTTGTCTTTATTCAATTAGTATCGATGCTCAAAAGCAGCTCTTTACATTTCTCAGAGCTTGAAACTGTAATCTTATTTTCAACAGTATCATCGATCGTCTTTGCCAAAGAATCGATTAAGAACTGAATGTCTCTGTTTCTGATGTATACAAATATTCCAATGTAAAATTTGAATAATCTCAAATCAAACTTGCGATTCATGCTCGTATTATGAAAACTCAAAAACATATACCTTCAGTAAGTAAGAAAAGGGATAATATGTACATATTATTAATAAGTAAGCCATGAGAATAACGGTCTTATTCTTTAAAAAAAGCTACGCTGCTGTAAGGAAATATATTCAACGAAGTGGTTTGACGAAAGCCGATCCTAGCTGGCGTCATTGTGACAACGTCAACGACATTAACAGGAAATGATTAAATAAATACACGACACGTTACATATCTCATAACCAAATCAGTACACATCCCCATGTGCTGAAGTGTATTTGAAAATAGACGTTATGTATAAATTGACCAATAAGTATTTTCGATAGCCCCTGCAAGAGAAAAATGAAGGGAAGGAAAGATATTTGGCACATAGGATGTTCACGAAATGCCATTTCCTTTCTTTTGAACGTCTAGGACTTTGACATACTGGTGGGCGTTGTCAGAAAATATACAATAAGAAAACCCTGTTTGTAATTTTTTCTCACCTTTATTTCTCTTTCCATTCTACATCTGACTATAGAGAGGGCTTCGACCAGATTTTTTTTCTCTAATCTACTAATATAATTGATCGTTCCAACAAGCTATTAATTACATTTGGTGCACAACCATTTGATTCACCGATTTATTTAGGCATCATTTTCAACCCCGTCGTGTATTATATTTTCTTTAATTTGAGATCAAGCTCCTTGCATCAGCCCATCATCAGTCTTTTAACGTCCGTCGTTGGACACAGACCTTCCCCAGGATTCGCCACAATTCTCTATCGTGGGTATCACGGAGTCACTATGATTATTCATGTCTTAATTCTGTTTGAGGAGTGTATCAACCATTATCTATGATATGGTTGGACTATTTTTCTCGTTAACCTTTTTACAATGTTTTGGACGTTTACTTTCCGACCTTCGTCAAGTGGGGTTATTTCTAGAACCAGAAACAACCGACTGAGGCTGAGTTCACGAGTAAAACTTCTCGTTGGTCATCTCGGTTTTACCCACTGCTTAGCATCTGTTGTTGGACATAGACTTTTCCAAAGATTCGACGGAATTCTCTACCATGGGCATTGCGGAGCAAGTAACTTCTGAATTTATCTAGCTCGTCACACCATCATATTTTCTGTTGGTCACAATTTCACATATGATCGTGTTGTGATTTTTAATGACCAGTATTTGCCTGACATTCTTGCAACATGCCCAGCCCATTGCCATTTGGGTTTTCCAACTGATTCTATGATATCTCAGAATCCTATCTTTCCTTTAATATACTGAGTTGTCTTATGGACTATCAATGTGAGGCTGAGCATGATTCTCTCATGTGCACGTTGCATGATTATCAGTTCGAGGGTTAATTTTCTAGTAAAATTCCATGTTTAAGCTCCATAGGGGACTATCGATGAGGCACAATGGTTATATACACTTCTTTCTAGGATTAATGGGATTTATGTGTTGTTAAAGTTGAGCTTGCTCTACTGGAAGCTCACCAACCTAGTGTGATTCTTATATCTATCTCTATTTCATTTGATGACTTCATGGAGACTTGCTGTTGTAGCTAGGTGTAGAGGTGTACTCTTTCCATCTCTGTGTTTTCGATTTTGATCATTGTGGCTTTGTCCCTACCATGTTAGTTGTACATGACATTTGTTTTGCTGAAGTTCATGTGGAGGCCAAGTTTCTTGCTTGCTTCATTTGGTTCGTCTAGAATTATATGGATATCATGGAAGTCCTTAGCAAAGATCTGCTTAGGCACCCCCAAATCGGTTTTATCCATGATATATATATCTTGTGTGAAGTGTCTTACTGTGTAGGTGAAATTGTACGTTATTATTTAGTTTATGCAAAATTCCAAACCCATGGAAATACAATTTGACTGCCTGGGACGCAATCAATTATTGATGGATTATGGACTACGACACCATCTTACACGGGAATTGATGGAGCCAGTCTGTTTTCTCGACTAGATACGTACGCTGGTTTTGTTCATATGCAGGGAAAACTCAATAAAGTTTGAAAATTTACGTGTTTAACCTGTTTATATGTTATCTTGCTTAACGTACATGGCAGCCTAGCTGGACTAAATTCAGTCTGTTCTTGCTGTATTTCAATTAGGAGTCTTGAATATATATATATATATATATATATATATATATTCATAAAATGTATTCAATTATGTAGAAACTTATTTGAAATGATCAACTGTTATTACACAGGGAATGTATCATTTGGCATAGCTAAGGTAAATAGAATAAACAAAAAATGGCGTTGCTGCAGCGATTGAACCTGACAAAGATACACTTGCCGCTTCAAAGTACCGTTGCTCTAACCTTTGAGATACAGTCACCAGATATTACGTTGATTTACCTCAATGCTATAACCAACGCTACGTTACAGTGGCTACTCTAAAGGTCTCCGGTTATATTCCTGCAACTGCCCAATTTTCCCTAATTGTTCATTTCGAGCATATTATCTTGGCCTAATGGTACTTGCCATAACGGGTGACTGTTTCTAATAAGAGTGTCTATTCAATTTTACGCAATTCATCATCATTCTGTTGGATCATGTATCCATTTCTTAATAATGTACACACACACACACACATACACACGTATATATATATATATATATATATATATATATATATATATATATATGTGTGTGTGTGTGTGTGTATGTATGTATATATATATATATATACTGTTGAAATGACAGTTAAAAGGTGGAGACAAATTAGATTTAAAAGAAAAGCAGGTGTTACTTCTTGAATATTCTTATTATCATAATTATAATACCATTAATTTTTCAGCGTTCATTTATTATGCAATACAATCTTCAAACGCTTCTAACGTTTTTCAAGCACTTCCATCACACCGTAAACACCATGACCTTTCGTAGATTAATTGTACAAATCAGGCAAACTTTTGATTGGCTTCAAAACCTGGTCATTCGTCGACAAGATATTTCACAGTTGGTGATATCGTATCGAGGTAGGAATTTCACTGCTTTTGTGAAAACTTTGTTTATTGAAAGGCTGTGATATCATTTTTGACAAGCGTAAGATACACTTGGCTTGTCTGAGCAAAGGGGGAAAAAAGACATCATTTTGAATTCGGAGATGCTTTGAGAAGTGATGTTCGGATGACCGTAGGAGAGAAAGGGACAGATTTTGTGCGAAAGTTTTAACCGGCTATGTAACGAGATACCAAAAACAGACAAGTTGGAGTGAAGCCAGAAATTTATGATGTAGACAGAGGAAAACTGATCACATTAAAGGAAAACTATAATTGAAACGAAAGCAGTAATCATAACAGTAGACGACATCAACACTGTGGTTATCGTAAATCTTGCCGTCCAAAATGCAATGACCACGGTGTATATTGGTTTCTTGTCTCTACATCTAGTTATTAACAAAAAAGGGCGAATAGTTGCTTAATAAGTCGATACCAATAATGCTAAAAAGAAAGGTATACAACCGATGTATCTCCCCGATAGTCACTTACGATGCTGAAACAAGGAACCAAACCAAGAGACAAACCCACAAACTGAGAAGCATGCAACGTGCACATGAGAGAATCATGCTCAACCTCAAATTGAGAGATCACAAGACAGCACAGTATATCAGGGAGGAAACAAGAGTCAGAGATATCATAGAATCTATTAGAAAAACCCAAATAGCAATGGGCAGGCCATGTTGCATGAATGACAGACAACTGATGGACTCACAAGATGGATCCCCAGATATCACATGCAAAACTGAGATGGAGAGATGAACAGAACAAATTTAGAAAATACTGGCTCTGCGACGCCCATCATAGAGAATTGTGGCGAATCCTGGGGAAGGTCTATGTCGAACGACGGACGTTAAAAGACTGATGATGATGATGATGATGATGATGATGATGGTGATGGTGATGATGACCCTTTTGGGTAGTAGAAATCTGTAAGCGGCTTTGGTGCATTCGCAGAAAAAGGAGCCCGGTTAAATTATTTGCTTATAGCTAGCAAATCAGTCCAGTAGATCATTAGTTCTGTGTAGTGAGGAGGATCCTTATTGAGTATCCCATAGTAAGAGCCTTGTCTCAGCATAAATCCTTCACGACGTATCCTTTAACTGTCGGGATATCATTAATGAACAGGTCTGGTTAGTCACTCAATAGAAATCGTCGCGTGATCGACGACGTTTGGTTTGTTGGGGGTGACAAATTAAGAAATTCTTAGAAGAACTAATCAATCGACAAATCATTCCTCTCGCCTCCTGTTGTGCTGTGATCACGAAAAAGGTCTGATTCCCCCCCCCCCCCGCCCGCAAAAAAAAAGCAAGAAGCAAAACAAACATTTAAACGCCGGCAAAAACTAAAGGATCAATTTGGCATAAACTTAAATTGCAAATTGAAATCCACCCCACAAAAACTCGATTTAGTGGGTAATTCAAAGAAAACGAACAAAGTTTCTTAACATGGAATACGTACGTAAATGCATAGATAGACGGCCAATTAGAAAACTGAAGAAATATATTTTGACAGTTTTGTCAACAATTTCAAATTATATTTATATATATATATATATATATAGAGAGAGAGAGAGAGAGAGAGAGAGATAGGTGCTTGAATTTGGAGGTCCAATTGGAGGGGACCTTACTGCGCATGCCTGATCAGACAGACTCCTGTTGAGTCACTCAATCGTCAGTAACACGCTTTTGAGTGGGGTTGTGTACTGTCTGATCATTGGATTCACATTGCCTTCTTTCATGTTCTGCATAGGCTTCCTTCAAAAAAACGCATCATCCTGGTCTTTCATCCCCACCTCTACTGTCTGAATTTGGATCCCTGCAATTTCAGGCTTCTCTCAAACTAAATTTATCGTTGAAATTGCTATTCCAGACCATGAACGAGATTAATGAGAACGCATAAAACCAGCTGCTGGCAATACCAAAAAGAGAACTCAGCAGACTGTTTTGAACTATCAGGATGAGGCTTGGGTATGTGTGACAGATCCCAAGAGGATAAGTTGAAATAAACTGAGGCGCCAATGCCTCAATAGCCTATTTTTTCGTTGTTATTAAATAAGGGGAATAACTAGAAGACATATTAAATGCTGGTATGCAAGACACATATCTTACATGGTTATTTTTTTTTTACTACTACTTACTTACTGCAATGCATACCGTTTCTCATGCCGTGCCCTGTAAGCCATCGGCACGTGGCCACCTACCCAGCTTGATGTAAATGCGCCATCTGAAATATTAAGAGAAATAAAAGACGTAAGTCACAATCTTTCAAAGAGTGGGTTGCATCATATATATATATATATATATATATATATATATATATATATATATATATATATATATATATATATATATAAATACTTTCTCGTTGTCTAGTTTTGAGTACTGTGAATACATTTTTTTGCTGAAACAACATCACTCGTCAAGAAATGGAAGTTTAATATTCACAACATGAGCTAAAATGACAGGTCTGGATAGCTACTTGATAGAAACTGTCATGTGATGAATATCTTTTGGCAGCATGCCTTATTGGGGTAATCAATGAGAAGAATTGGAAAAAAGCAGTCGATAAATAAGTTATTCTTGTGCTTTTTGTTGGACAGTGATCAGTAAAAAAGCCTGAATTTGCAAAAAAAAAAACTAATCGATCAATTTAGCATAAATTTGCATAACAAACAGATCCCTCTTTGTAAAAGTATTTATGGGGAAAATTCGAAAAATTACAAAAAAAAACTTTTTTTGCCTTAGACAAGTAAATTTCAAAACTTGATGCGGCTTGCAAGCTTGATACATAACCGACAAGCATAACCAACTCAAAAACAGGAGAAATAAATGATGACAGTGTTGGTAACAATTTGGGTCGGAGATTTTCAACCCATTTAACAAGGTTTCATTCGGTGCACTTTTTCTACAACTCTTAAGGACCAACGCCTGTATCACTGGAGCCTTCTATACGTGGCTACCTATCCTAATAAGGGAAAATACTGATGTTTTTCCTTATACTATCGAGACATTTTCACAAAAGGGTGAGCCATGATCATAATCACTTTTACAGCAGATTCTGGCTGCTGAATGCTCAAACTTCTCTCTCACTTGTATTCTGACTGATTATGACAACTACAGCCTCTTTATTGAATGTATATTTTTTTGTAATATGAAAGTATAATTTTGTATAAAAGTATATACTCATTGAAATGAAATTAGTCCTCACGTATTGTCCACATAATTTTTTGTGGATTTATGATCAAATTAGCACAGTATGTACGACATCCGACTACCAATAACAGTCGCAATTCCATATGACTGTTGGTAAAAGTTTGATTTATAGATCTATGTTATTTATTGGAACGAAATCGACCCTTGCGTATTTCTAACATATATTTGTGTTTCTATGTCATTAGTCTTATAGGATTTGTCATTGGACGTAGACCTCTCCCAGGATTCACCAGACTTTTCTATCATTGGCCCTGCTGTGCTAATATGTTCTTGACTTGTTGAGTCAATCACATAGTCTTATTTTCTACTGATCACTATTTAGTATATGATCTTTGAGGATTCATGTTTTGAGTCTTGATATCCAGCAGTTATCTGACATTTTTGCATCATAGTCAGCTCGTTGTCATTTAAGATTCCTACTTGATTTTATGATACCTTCGGCTCCTGTTCTTTTTTTCTTTTTAAGCATGATTCTTTCATGTGCACGTTACATGGTTCTTAGTTTGAGGGTGAATATTTTGGTCAAGTTCTATGTTTCAGCTCCATGAGTGACTATCGGGAAGAGGAATTGGTTGTAAACTCTTCTTTTTAAAACTAATGGGATTTTCTTGTTCTTAAAAGTTGAGCTTTCTCTACCAAAAACTTGCCATCCTTGAATGATTCCTTACTTTATTTCGTCTTCTTTTGAGGGTTTCATGGAGATTTGTTGTCGTAAGTTGGTGTCGTTCACTTTGTCTAGCATTACTCTGAGAACTCGGAGGGTTTCATTTACCCCAAAAAGAACAACAGTAGAATAAGTATTCTCCGAATCATTATAAAAAATATTTTTTTAATCCCCAAAGAATTTACTTAGAAGTAAACTAAGTCGCCATAACTCTAAATAGGCTATTTATCGTTAATATAACATGGCTGCATAACTCCTTGACGTCTTTTTACATCGTCGCTGCTTTGAAAACTTCTGTATAGATTTAAATACGGAGGTTTAACTTGATGTAGATATTAAAATAAGATATTGTAATGTGTATATTCATGAACGTAGATGTGAGAAGACAAGGTTTTATATCTGCATCTATATATATTCATATATACGTACGCTTGCATTACGTTGCCCGAAAATGACGTTTTGTTTCCGTCGTGAGATCTCATTAAGAGAGTTTAGATTTAATTACCTCCATTCAAAGAGATCGCTTCTGATTGTGTTCCGATTGTTATCGTAATAGCGTGCATTTTTCAAATTGTCAAATTCGTGTACTTTTATTAATGTATTCTAAAACTGAAGTTGGAAGAATATGAAGAACATTTTTGACGTATTATGCTTTTTTATGTTTAGGAAGGTATAACGCAACTCAGACGCCTAAGAGATATCTCAAATCACGGTATGTGGGGGAGGGGTACTCAGTCCTTTAAATTTAGTGACGATTATTATTGTTGCTCTTTACGGCAGGGAAACGAAGTCAACTCCACACTTGGACTAGATTTCGACAAATATTCCCATTCAGCTGCCAATCTGAAACAATTCTGGTCCTTTTCATTCAATATTTCGGAAGAAGAAGGAAAATAAATATCCGCTTATCACTCGCCTGATAAGATGCAATATAAGCCAGTTTCTATCGTTTACATTAAAGATTTCTCTTACTTTCTTTAATCTCTACTCACATATTTTTATGCTGTACCCGGTCCGATTACATTTGAACTTTTAATACAATATCAACTGTGTGTGAGGGCATAATCAGTGAATTGTGAATATTCCGTGTTTTTTTATTCTAGAAAAAAAAAACATTTCATGAAAAGGTCTCGGTGCTGTATTAAACCCTTCTATGAATCGCACGGTCGTGAGTTTAAGTTCTCTTTTTGTTTTCAGTATCGTGGAGTAATTGTTATGGCTAGTAACACTTCAATTCTTTTTTCTCTCACACTTCTTGTAAATATTTATTACCACCAATTTATTCGGATCAATGCTCGCTTAATAAAGGAACAGTGACGCAGGACCTCACAAGAAGTGGCTTGATAGATGATGTTCTACGCTCAGGAGGCCTGTTCATTTTCACGAATCATCGTAGCCCCACAGATGATTTCCAACCAACTGAGTGGGCTACAGATTCTTCTCTCTTAGAGTGCCATCGTCCCTATGCGTCTTCGGGTGGTCTTGGTCACATTTTGAAGCTGAAACCTTGAAAATCTGCACGAATACTCCTCTAAGCACCATCTTAAAGCTTTTTCTCTTATTCCAGATTCTATGGTGGTTGTATACCTTTTTAAATACTTTTACATGAAATATCTCTTTTTGAATGAAAGATATAATCATTTAAGTCACCTCAAATCAAAATCTAATTTTCAAGATATTTTTAGGATGATTTTAATTGAAGATCATTTTTCTTTCAGATACCTATAGATAATATTTCCTGATGATTTTAATTCTGTTTCCATATAGATAGTTTTCGATAGAAATATTTTTTTTACATAATAAGTTCTGGTACACGCGCAGGCTCCGACGATTTATTTGTGCGAGGCACAGATCTATCATACTTAAATCTATTCGTTCCATTGGGGCAAATTCGTTCTGGTTTGCTTCATTCACTTGTAGTCCACTCCTCATGCATAAAGATCAAATGGTTTATTTGTAGTTACGTCTCAAGACTGCCATTGCGATGTAAGTCCTCCAGGAATAAACTGCGATTTTTGTTCGAACGATTTTTGCTGTGTCGTCTTCGTAGGTTCTGTAGCATGGGACCAAAATTGATCAAGCATTGACAATGCAAGATTTTCAAACATCCCACCAGGACACCAAACCAATACATTTCCGATCCAAATTTACATCTAACCTTGTCCTTTCAACGTTTCGAAAGGACACAAATGTGTAACGTTTCCTTTTTAAAACTCGATAAGGGAGGTAACATTTTAGCGTCATCTGTATGTGTCCGCGAACTATTTTCAAATGTTCCATTGGTGTTCTTTGCTTCTTATTTCTTTCCAGCGGTTCCTCTATTTTTTCACGTTCAAATTCTTCATTCTTATAGGTACTATCATATTTCGTTTTCTTTCCCAACTTCTTCTAATTATCTTTCTTATATATATTTCTATGGCCATTCTTGTTTTTTCATTTTAATCCATGTCCTTCCCAAACGCGTTGGCTATCTATTTTTTCTTTTTTTTCCCTCTTGGGTCTCACTCTTCGACGTTCTCTCTCTGTCTCTATCTCTGTCTCTCTCTGTCTCTATCTCCGTTCCTGTCTGTCTCTCTCTCTCTCTCTCCCATATAGAACAGTTTGTTGCTGGTGAGTTGTTCAATCTGGAGAAATAATGAATCGGGCTGGCAAGATTCCGTGCCACTCATGTTTTCACGTGGTGGGGGTCTGTGCAGAATCAGATTTTTTCTATTTATTCCGCATCAACGAAAATCAGTAAATTTTTTTTTTTTTAGTCTTCTTTGTTTTTACGTTGTTTAATTTGAATTTTTCGTTTTTTCACTTCTATTCTCCCTTTTTTTTTTTATTTAGGATTGAGATTTGCTTCCATAGTAAGAAAAAAAATATCGTTGGCAATGGGGGAAAATAATGAGGTGGCAAATGTAAGGAAGAAAAAAAAGGAGAGCTGAATATTGATAATTATCAAGATCGGCCATTCAATCCGAGGGAGAGGACCGGGTCTGATAGTTGTTCATAAGGAAAAGAAAGTTTTTGTTCATCGTTGATATGGATGTATCAGTGTATCGGTGTCCACAGGTTGGAGACAAGAGGAAGCAAAAAATTGTATACCAGGATCTTGATCGGGATCAAAAGCAAAAGTTGGACAAGACGTTACTGTCCTGCCTATATTAGTTGTTACACCTTTGAGCAATACCAAAACACTGAAATACATATTGAATGATATCTATATTCAAAGAACTCAGACTGTCTCTATCACGGCAGTGTTTTGTGTCTGAAAGGCTGCCGAGGAAGGTGCTGGTGATTTGGAGAGATTTACTGTCACTCTATTTCCTTGGATTACTTATTAACACCTAACACAAATATTTCAGCGCACGTCGTTGGACATAGACTTTACCAAGGATGCTCCCGGCCTTAATGGGCTCCGCAGAACCAATATCCCTGAAGTTATATCTAGCCTGCCATAGTTTTGTAAATATTTTTTTGGATAAACGTCGAGAGTCAAGATATCATTTGGTTCTCAGATTTTCTTGCAACGTGACCAGCCCATCACTGTTTAAGTTTTTTAATGGATTCTATGATATCCCTGACTCCTGTTTTTTTTTTTTTTTTTTTTTTTTTGTTAATATACTGTGCTGTTTTGTAAATTCTCTATGTAATGTTTTGCACAATTCTCTCATGTGCATGTTGAATGGTTATCAGTTTGAGGTTCAGTGTCTTGGTCAAGTACCATCTTTCAGCTCTATAGATGACTACCAGGAGGATGCATTGGTTATAGATCCCTCATTTTCAAAATAAATGAGATTTTCTTGTTCTTAAAGCTTGAGCGTGCCAACCTAAAATGATTCTTTGTGCGATTGTTTCTCCTTTAAGAGTAGTTCATCCTTTAATGATATCAATCAAAATGATAGGGAAGAGGGAAAGACAACAAGAATGGTAAGAATTAAGTTGTAAATTATATTCATTACTGTTGTAAATCTACAATAGTGTGTAATTTATGGATCCAATTTTGTCATAGGCCTGTATATATATATATATATATATATATATATATATATATATATATATATATATATAAGGAGCACTCTGGTGGATGAGGAATATATACGATGAATACATGTAATGCTTAAATTCAACCTCACTGGCCATCTAGTTCCGTGGAATAGAGGGAGGATATCTAAGCTAAGGTTTCGATCCTGCCTCGTGGTATAGGATTGGATAATGAATAGTCTATAGCCACACGGAAGATTTGTAATACAACGAAACAGTTGTCTGTGGATGACACAATATATATATATATATATATATATATATATATATATATATATATATCAGTGCGATCTATCATGTTTGAGGTGTTGAAAGAATCGCCCTGCAAATAATATATACTATCAAAGTTTTTAGCCTTTTACTGGTGATCTCGGAACACATCCAATAAGAATAAGGGATGGAGGAACTGTTTTCACTGATTTGAAAGTAAGTGCATGCAAAAGTTTGCAAATTGTTAGAGCAATCATAGAAGTGCCACTGAAGTTTACTCACTACTCTGTTGAGTGATCATTCACTACTCTAGAGTAATACGTCGTTTTCAAACCAGCAAAACATTTGGGATTTGGACAATCGGTTCCAAATGAACGGACAGAAACTAAATTCGGTCAGTGTTTGAACCTTTCTTTTTCACTCCATTCCGGTTGCAGAGAAATGCCAATTCTAAACTGTTTAGTCAGCGGCGATAAAATGCCTAATTATTTCGAGTATACTGAACAAAGTCAATCGTTGGTAGATGTAAGCTAAACTAAATCTAATGAAGAGAATTACTTTCTATTCCCTGGGATTCAAATCAAGTTCATAATTATGAATAGCAGAAGCTAGTAAAAGGGTTTATATTTGAAGAATCTGGTGAGTTCAACTTCTGGTTGTAAATACAACGTAGTGATCTGGACCTAAGATTGGAAAATCTTCCATTTGCGTTGAATTCTCCGGACCTTTTACCTTCGGATTATTGCGTTTCGCTCTATTCAATATTAAAAATCTTGCCAGGAGGTTTCAATGTTTTCATGATAAAGAATTAAATGGATCAAAACCAGATTCTTTTTTTTTTTTTTTGGTGATGAAGTACACAGTTTAGGCTGAACGAGCCAGACGGTCATATAAAAGCAAGTAAAAATATTTTGATGCCGGGATAAAAATGCCATTAGGTTATACGAAGAAAAAGATTGTGTTAGAAAGACACTAGAGACTTTTGCATCAATAAAATATCGGTATAAGAGAGTCATAAAGAGAAGGCGGAATCCTGAAAAGACTGAATATAAAAACGAACTATGAAAAACTGAAAGATATAAGGGAGAACAAAGCTGGGGAAAACGACGGAAGGAGAAATGAAAAAGAACTCCTCTTTATTGTTCTCTACTTAATTTGAGAGAAAAAAGAATGAGAAGAGCATAATATGAAGGAAAAAAGAAGAAAGTACATGAATAAAAACAAAGAAAGGAGAAAAGAAAGAAGAGGCAAAGAAAAAAGACAAAGGAAAGGAAAAAGGAGGAAAACAGAAAAATAATAATAAGAAGAAAATTGAAGCTAAGAAGAAGGAAAGAACATATTGCCAAAGAGGGAGAGTATTCTCAGCTAATTCTAGAAGAAAACGTTGCTTCAATCCTGTCCCTGTTGCTTGGGAGTACAGTTATTGTTCAATGAAGCCAGGGAACGGTGTTCGAGTCAAGTGGTAAAAAAGCAGACCACGAATGCAGATTTTCAAGGCAGATAGGTCGTTTTTAGTTTTATCATTGGTGTAAATAATCATCTCGTGCCTAATTCCCTTCTTTATTTCTGACTTTGAGATGAAGTAAAGAAAGCACAGCATCTCTCCATCATATCAGAAGGAAAACACAAGATGAAATGAATGGGAAAATGGAAATAAAGAGTCGAAATCATGGGGAATGTAATAATAAAGGGCATTTCGTGATATAGAAGTAAATGGAAGAGAGAGAGAGAGAGAGAGAGAGAGAGAGAGAGAGAGAGAGAGAGAGAGAGAAGGGGAAAAGGACAGGAAAGAAAAGGCCTGGGAACAAAGTTGAACAGTAAATAAACTGAAATTCGGAAAAAGAATGAAAATGATCAAAAAACGCGAAACAAAAACTTACAAAACAAAATAAAATAAAGACAAACTGAAGCAAATCTATTAACATGGATTTGAGCGAAGGAAAAGTTAACGGGATTCAAATGTTGTTTCTCTTTCGGGCGGTAAGGTAACTTGAAGGATAAAAACAATGATAGTGGTGAAGTGAGCAGAGAATTAATATATATTTCTTGCATATAAATTCAAGATTTATCACGTTTGTATATTCGCTAAGCAATTTATTAATACCTAAAAAAATGTGTTTTTTCATCCAACTTGAACTCTTGATATATAAGACAGAGAGAGGGAGAGAGAGAGGGAGAGAGAGAGAGCTGGGAGAACACATGGCATAAACAGTTGAACATTTTCGTTATCAGAAACACTTACAGCAAGACAAAAATATAGTAGGACGTTAAAAATTAAACACAACGAAATAACGAATGAGTTTCAAATTGGGATATTAAAAATGCAATAGCAATCTAGAAAATACGTTTAAAAACCGTTAACTCAGGAAAAGCATGATCTGGAACATAAGAAACGTTATCGATTGGCTTTTTAAATGATTTTGTGCATATTAGAAACTTTCAACAGATGCTGTCATGAAAACTGTTAACATAGGTTTCCTAATTTTTGAGTTAGTCCGGCTGACTATATGTATAAGACAAATCGGTAGCACATTTGAAGCTAAAAGGCGTATAACTAAAACTTAATATTAACTCTATTTAATAGGTTTCTAAAGGGTTCAAGTTTGCAATATGATGCTAAATGTATCTATTGTCTAACCATTTGTTTTCTGAAGATTCAGACATTTTTTAGTGATCTCTACCCAACATACAGGAAGAGAAATAACTCACTCATAAATCATCGCTTCTTCCAATTTTTCTAATCTATCCCCAACAAGGCATGCTGCCGAAGGACGTTGGTCACGTGATGGTCTCTTCCGATTGACTTACCAGATTTCTTTTCATTTTTGTTTTGATTTCGTCCCTCAATTCATTCTCGTTGAAGAATTCGTTATTTTACCTGGATTTGCAAAGCGGTGTTATTGTAGAATCAGTAATCTCCGTAGTTGGATTGGTTAATTCTGGAATAAATATTGATGCTGGTTCCTGTGTCGTCAAAATAGATTTAATTCCGCGGAGAAGCAAGCAAATATTCCTCAGATTATCAACGTTTACCGAGGAATACAGGATTTCTGTTGATGTATATTTGCATTAGGGAGGGCAAATTAAACTGAATATTGAGGGAATGAAGTAACGAATAAATAAATTATCAAAGAAATATTTCATGAATAATAAATGAGGGAAGAATGAAATTATGAAGGATTTAAGGAACAGAAAAAAATGGATGAAGAAAAAAGAAGAAAGAATAAAAGAAATAGAGAATAAATGAATAAATGAATAAATGAAAGAGTCTGAAGTTTAATGTGAGAGCAAAGAATAGTCAAATAGGAAAAAGATTGAAGAAAGAAACAAATGAAAAAAAGAGGAAGAGAGAGATTCTTAAAACTAGAAGGAAGCAAAGATGGGTATGAAATAGGAATCTTAGAAGGAAAAAGAATAAATAAAAAATGAAAAGAAAGAAGAATATTCACCAGAGATGGAAAAAAGAGGGAAAAGGAAAAAAAGAGAGCAGCAGACAGGCGGTTGGGGGAAGGGAAAGAGAGAGTGAGACAGAGAGATACAGAAACAGAGATACAAAAAGCGGATGAGAGAGAGAGGGGAATGGAAAGATACAACCACAAGGAAAGGGGCATGGGAATTAATGAATAAAAAAGAGAATAAGAACGGAAGGAAAAAAAGGAGGAAAATAATAGGAGAAAGGAGAACATGATGACAAAGAGTATAGAGATAAAATAAACAAGGAAAATAAGAATCTAAAACAGAAAGAAAGAAAGAAAGAAAGAAAGAAAGAAAGAAAAGTTGAAAGAAAGAAAGGAAGGAAGGATGAAAGAAAGAAAAGGGTTAAGAGGAAGTAGGAAAAGTTTGTGAAGAGAAAGTATACAGAACAAGAAAATGATTGTCAAAAATGAACTGAATAAATAGAGAATAAAATGAAAAGAACACTAGTAAAAAAAACAAACAAAAGGTAAAGCGATTGAAAAAACTCCAAAACAAACGCTGTCATCGAAGAACAAGGAATTGAGAAAGAAAACAAAAGTGAATAAAAAAAATACAAAATGAAGGAAAACAGACGAGAAAGATAATATAAAATTGAATGCCAATAAATGAAGGCAAAAATGCTGGAATGAAAATAAAGAACACATTATGGAAGTCATATTTATTTGTGCAAATGGCAGCCGAAAAGAGAGAAGTAAACGTTGGACAAAAAAAGAAGGGAGGTAATCAAAACGCAATGCAGAATCGAAGTCTCCACAAGGCAATTAGAAATCTCTATGCTACAATCGGCAGTAAAAAGGATTTTGCATGAAAATTTAATTACAAAAGCAGCGGCAGTTCATTAGACTTATATAATATGCTTATTACCGAATAACTCACATACGCATACATGTGTTTCATTCTGAAAGCAGAATGAGCTTATTCACACACATTCACATGTGTGAACTCAATAAGATCCTTGGGAATAACAGATTGCTACACATTCATTCGGAACTGCAATTAACGCTAATCACACAAACACACGCTCTGAAATATAATTATGGATTCCTTCGTGTATAATCATGTATTTTGACATAATTAAAAACACAAAAATACTTGAATGTAGAAATGAATAAATAAATGAATGAACGAATGAATGGATAGAAAAGTAAATTCTTAGTTCATACAATTGATCGACCGGACGTTCGTGTATGTATATAAAATTATATAAATCGATTCGTCCATGAATTCATATTTGGGCATATGTTCAAGTACAAATCCACAAAAACCACAAGCACACATACGTATACTAACACGCACATATACACATATATATATATACATACATATACATCAGAACAATATGCCGTGACAATGCATGGAAATACATGTGCCCTTGGGAGCCTCTACGCGCGAGATTCTCTTAAATAACACTCACATATTTTACAGGGTGAGATGCAATGAAAAAAAATGTCTCGAGATCCTTGAAACCTTATCAGAAAGAGGGAACCAGTATTCAAAAAGATCTTCTTTGGCCACGGCCAAGGAGTTTTGAATGTATTCTGTAATTATAAACCCTTCCCATCGGAGTATTTACTCTGCTTACCACTGACAACGTCATATAAACTGACCAATGGCGAAGTAATTATAATTTTTTCGATATAAATGTGGAATGTTTCAACAGCCATGAAAATAGTTTGGTATTCACGTTTTTTGGAAACTATTACACTCCATGTATCAAAGTACACGCTAAATTGTACCGACACGGGAAAAATATTTCTCTATTGTTTTCTCTAACGTATATACATACTTACATACATACACACATATATATACACAAGTATATATATATACATACGTACATATATATATGTGTGGGTGTGTGTATATATATATAAATGTGTGTATATATATATGCGTATAAGTATATATATATGTATGTATATATACATATATACATACACACACACGCACACACACACACACACACACACATATATATATATATATATATATATATATATATATATATATACGTACATATAGATAGATAGATAGATAGATAGATAGATAGATATAGATATAGATATATAGATGTAGATATATAAATATATAAATATAGATATAGATCCTACCTTGTGGTACTGGATGGGATAACGGATAGTTTATAGCCAACCTGAGGAGAGTAAAACAACGAATCAGCTGTCTGTGGATGACTCAATCAATTCATTATGCAAATATATATATATACATATATATATATATATATATATATATATATATATATATATATATATATATATATATATATATATATATATATTGTACGTATTGGACTCGCAATATAGCATAATGTAATACATTATAAACCATGTCTGATATTTGATGGAACTATTTCATAGAGTGCTCGATACGTTCAACTTTAAACTCCGAGAGATAAGTTTATTCAGAGTAAAGCTGGATATACAGTAGAAAGTAAATTCGCAGCACAAATGCCAGTATTACATTTTAACTTATTTCATGTGTTTTGACCCGACCAAGAAGAAGGTTGGTTTCACGCAAGTATACACACCTTTTTAAAAAAAAAATTATAATTAATGTTTATTTGTTTTAGCGTGTTATAAAATTTCATATATATATATATATATATATATATATGCTCTTCCAGCGTAGGAATAAAGCACTCTGGTGGATCAGGAATTCTGCATGAATATATATATGGCTTAAATTCAACCTTACTGGCCCTCAAGTTCTGCGTAAGGTAGAGGTAAGATGCCAGCCTCTGGGTTTGCAAGGGAGGTAATTCATCCTACGTCGTGGTACTGGATGGGATAATGGATAGTGTACAACCTCACTAAAGGGAAGAGGGGTAGAGAAGTGACACAAACAGCGAGTCACGACTGTTTTACTAGCTGATTCCTCACCGTTAATTGTTTTTTTGTACAACCTACGCAGGTAAGCCCTATTTCAAAGAAGTAAATCATGCGTAATATGCAATAACATTCATGTATAATACACATAATACGCTATATGAAATAACAAACTACATGTATGACATGAGCTATATATAAAACATAACTGAAAGGGAGTGGTCTTTGATCAACACTGCTTCAGTGCCTTGTTAATATAATTGTTCTATTTTTAAAATCCCCGAAACGGTCACATGTTAAACAACAGATGATCCCAACAAGAAGCAATTTGCACATTATACCATAATAACAAGATATACATAAAACAGGTAAAAACAGAAGAAAATGACATGTAGTACAAATAAGTGATTGAAGTCACAAGAACAATTTTGAAAAAGATTTTTTTAATATTTAGTAATTGAAGCAGTAAAGCTATCTAGACTATATATATATATATATATATATATATATATATATATATATATATATATATATATATATATATATATAGTACTATCAAGGAATGGTATAGTATTTGTAATTTATGTTAATATTGTAAGAAATCATGAAAAAAAGTACATTGATGTCGATGTATACATGTGTGACAGAATTACTTCAAAGTAAGTATCAGGTTACTTATGTAAAAGAACATCGATTTGTGGTTAAATTTCCTTGTAGCTTATGTAATACCTTATATATATATAGAAGGAGCCCAGAGTTTGCAAAATATTTGACAAGTTCAGTTTGTTCACCAAAGTTTCTTATCATATTCAATCAACCCCACGAAGAATAAGTTCGACAAATCAGATTCGACAGTAAGTTGTCACATCTCTTCTTGATTGCTAACTTTGTTAAGCAAGAGAGTGTTCCACTTCCAACACTGCTCAAAATTACTAGTCTACTAAAACTGCTAGTGTCGAAGTATATAAGAGTCATAAGTTGTGTCCTTGGGCAAATAAAAATAATGAAAAAATTAGTCCGAATGAAGGAAGTAATTAGAATATTAATTGAAATATCCAAAACACTCCTGATTGAAGTTCGAAAAAGAAGCAAGAACAAAATCAATTGAATATATTTTTGTAATGTTTCAAAACAAAAACTCGAAAAAACAATCAGCAAAGATGAAAATGGATCTACATCCCTTATCGTACAAGTCACGTCCGTTGATTACCTTTTGTCACGTCTATGGAATTGTAAATTCATCACTTGTTCCTTCCTGGATAATGCTACCCAAAAAGCTGTTAATGTCTACGCTCGGTCTGCAGATAACGTAATCGAAGCATGGACTCTGGACAGAGTCTATCAACCGTTTTTCTCTAAGGCAGCTCCCTAACTGTTATTTTTAGTTAGTTCCAAAAGGGTTTGTGAATTCTCTTTCCCTCTGTCTGTCTGTCTGTCTGTCTCTGTCTCTCTCTTAAACATAATAAGCCATATTGAATTTTAAAGTGTCTTCACGCATAAAAAATTTTCGGTGGTCCAGTGTTTTACTTTTTAGTGTGTCCTTTGTGCCACAACTGCATGGGATGTTATACACACAGTTCTTGGTTATGTACTCTTCCACTGGAGCCTTGAATGATGAAGTATCAACGTACTGTAAAGTCGGTTTTGAAATCAACATCATTCAAAGAATACCAACACACAGCTAAGAAGAGCCGGAAGTCACAGAAAAGAAACGGAAGAAACAACGAAAACAAAGGAATTAATCCTGACGAACGACTCTTCTCCATATTCTCAAACCACGAAAAATTTTGAGAAAGAGTCCATAGCCTTCTGTTTTAATCTGAAGCAAGATCAAGCCGTAACAAAGATGATGGAGCAGCTGTTCTGCGAGCTCCAATTTGCTGATCGCAAACTCAAAGTCGCTAAAATCAGGCATAATTTTCAACTTTGCAAAAATTGGAGAAATCAATGTTTTTGATGTCAACATGAAGATGTCTACTATCATATATAACTCTACATCCTGATAAGGATATCAGCCGCCGTCTACTGCCATCAACTAGACAGAGCTGAAAATAGACCAAGACGTCACCCACCAAGGGTATATAACACCTTATGATAACAAAATGGCCAACAAGATAGACTTGTCAAATCAAACAGAGCCTTTGGCACACTGAACAATGGTGTCTGTATTAGTAAGAGCCTTAGGGAACGTATGAAAGTAAAAAGTCCACGAAGTTATCTCACCAAATCATAGGTCATCTACTGCCGTCAACGAGGCTTACTTGGACGCTTTCATTATCACTGTATCTTCAACATTACTGCTGCGTGGTAGAAAAACGATTTACCATTAATGACGCCAAAACTCTTTCTCTTACTCTCCCTCTCTCATACACACACACTCAAGTATATATATATATATAATAAACTTTGAATCGTCTAGTTGACGCAACTTGATAATGAATGACAAAAAATGCCTCATCAACATTCTTATTCACACACACACACACACACACACACACACACATATATATATATATATATATATATATATATATATATATATATAGCATGTAGATATTAAAATTGAATTGTCTAGCGCTGGCAACCTGATAATGACAAAAAATGTTCAACAAATTATTCAAGTGCAGAGGCCGTTGCAGTCTGCATTCAAAATCTTATTTACTTGAACTAAATGACTGTTTTGCGCAATATTCAACTATATAATCCACGAATATATATATATATATATATATATATATATATATATATATATATATATATATATATATATATATATATATATATATATATATACATATATATAGATTGCCTACATACTGCCACGTTCCTTAGACTCTGGTTTATTTCGAATACCTATAGTTAACTCATAAATCACTTGGATTATATTCTGTTGATGTACGTATAGTTATTTTCTATCCTCAGCTTAATCTAACACATTATGTAACGCAACTAGTGAAGACAGGACTCAATTATCATAAGGAATCGATCTGGAAGATTTGTCCGTTTTACCAATACGTGACTTCAGGCGTCTACCCATATATAATTTAGATAAAATATGAATAAATAGTGAACCGAATATTTTTTTTTTAGTTTCCAATAAAATGTCTTCAAGAATACCATTCGTCACACATCGTTATACATTTATCTTCATTTCCCGACAAAATTATATCTTACTGTGTTGAAGATCGCATACATTTTTTATTTGTCTTTTCTGACTCTCACACGGATGTACACGACGTAATACTGAAAAATGTTTATGATTCGGTTACAGATTTTTAGGTATGATATTCTCTTATCTTCTTTAAAACATTTACATGAACGATTTTTAGTCGGAGACATATGCAGACATAATAAAGAAATGATCGACTTGTCTCCCCTTCACCCCTTTGTTATTTTTAAAAACCATAAACCAATGGTGTCACAAAAAACAGTCAAATAGGTTTCTCTTGTTTTTTAGTACATCTAGCTGACTTGTTCGCTGGCTGGCTGGCTTTCTATGTATGAATACATGTATGTATATACATATTATGCTAACAGGCAGCACAAATTTCATAAAATTCATTATCCACACTTTATCATATCTGAAAACCTCTATTTGGTGTTGTTATACAACCAATGGATTCTCCTGACAGTCACGTATGGAACTAAAACATGGAACCTAGCCAAGAGACAGACCTACTAACTGAGAAGTATACAGCGTGCGCATGAGAAAATCATGCTCAACCTTACATGGAAAGAACACAAGACAGCACAGTATATAAGGAGGTTAACTGGTGTCTGTGACATCATAGAAACTATTAAAAAACTCAAATGGCAATGGGCAGGCCATGTTGCAAGAATGAAAGACAACCGATGTACATCATGTCTCACAACATGGATCCCCAGATATCACATGCGAAACCGAGGCTGGCAGAACACAAGATGGAGAGATGAACTCAACAGATTCAGGAAATACTCGGTCCGCGACGCCCATGATAGAGAATTGTTGTGAATCTTTGGGAAGGCCAATGTCCAACAACGGACGTTGAAAGACTGATGATGAAATGGGTTTATAGTGGGAAGAATTTCGATTTACAAGTTAATACTAAATAGATCCATTCAGTTTTTTGTCCAGCACTATTCACGCTTATTGCTTGGAAATTGACTCGTTTTTAGTGATCATTCCCCAACAAATAGCCATGGGAGTATTTCAATCATTGATTAA
>OY735228.1:35150651-35165651 GCA_963457665.1 Thysanoteuthis rhombus | reverse complement strand
CCCCACACACATACATATATATATATATATATATATATATATATATATATATATATATATAAATATAAGAAATATGTCTATTTGAATGCAGAATCTGTAACGTATAAGGGAAGATCGATAAGTATACAGATTAACACGTAGTCATTAGCTGAACTTTGATCTGATATTTTCCCTATATAATGTTTGATCTATGTGGATCCTCCTTCTCTCCCTCTTCATCATTTTCCTACTGTCCGTCGTTAGACATATTTCTTTCCCAGGATTTGCCACTTCCTTATCTATCTATCTATCTATCAATCTATCTATCTATCTATCTATCTATCTATCTATCTATCTATCTATCTATCTACCTATCTATGTTTTGGTGTATTATTTTTGTTCATACGTCTATCACATAATTTGAATGTGTATTTATCAGTCAATGTCTATACTACTTCAAATATCACTGTGTGTGTTTTACCCATGTATGTTTGCATATTTAAGAAATATACAAGTTCTTATGTGTTCATCTTTCACATATGTGCCTATCATACTAAAAAGGGTATAGTCATTTAAAGTGGCGCAAGAATGTAACTACAATGAGATAGACGGCTAATATCTGAGCAACCTTAGATTTGCAGACAACATCGTCCTTTTCGCAGAGAATCTATACGACCTCCAACTAATTCAAGATGATCTAAACGGAGAAAGCAAAAAAGGCTGCCTATACACGAGAACTTCAATAAAATAGAAGATACAAAACTCGGAAAAGGTAGACCACTACATCTACCTAGGACAACGAATCTTCATGAGATCCTCAAAAGAGGAGGAAATCAAGTGAAGAATCAATCTACGATGGCAAGCCTTCGGAAGAACAAGCTCAACTTTCAAAAACCAGACGATCCCCCAAATCCTAAAATGAAGAGTATACAACTGATGCATTGTCTCGATAGTCACTTATAAAGCTAAAACATAGAATCTAACCATGGGACAGACCTGCAAACTTAGAAGCATGCAACGTGTGCATGAGAGAATCATGCTTAACCTTACGTGGAGAGGTCACTAGACAGCACAGTATATAAGGAAGAAAACGGATTTCCGAGATATCATAGAAACTATTGGAAAATTCAAATGGTAATGGGCAGACTATGTTGCAAGAATGAAAGACAACCGATGGACATCACGACTCACTACATGGATCCCCGGAGATCAAATGCAAAATCGATTCCCACAAAATACAAGATCAAGAGATGAACTCGACAAATTCGGAAAATGCTGGCTCTGCAACGTCGGTGGTGGATAATTGTGGCCAATTTTTTTGGAAGGTCTATGTCCAACGACGGAGATTAAAAGACTCATGCTGCTGCTGCTGATGATGATGAGTAGTTTAGCCAACTAAAATACATGAGGATTGTTCTTATTCTTTCAACGGGGATAAATCAACTCCAACGTGTACTGGTGTTTAGCAAAACCGCTTTTAAGTTTTGATAACCACATTTTGTCTTTGAAATTCGAAATAAGGAAAAAAGACGCAAGTTATCTCCCCCATATTCTTTTGGTTCAGTTCCTATAAATTTTCAATGTTAAATGATAACAGAGACTGATTTTTTATGACTTAAAATCGAAGCCAAATCTTTTAAAAGTCATTCAATCTGCAACTTGTAGCCCGATATAATAGTTGTACTCTCCCCAGTTACACCAAGATTGAGATAATTATTACTTGGTCGAATGAAGAATAATATTCACTATATAATGTCGGGAAGACAGAGAGTGGGTGAAAGACTTTCTGCATTCCTCTCGGGTACTCAGAGATTATAAAGACTAGACAAATCAGACCTTATAAATTAAAGTTACATCTGTCAGCTAATCACCAAAAACATTTAAAGATTAAAATATAAGATTTATCGTTCGCAATATCTATTTGAATAGCAAGACACGGATGGTGCAACTGACCCCAACACTCAGTATGTTTCTATCTCCATCGGTGATAGTGTTATTAAGCTTCAAAAAGCGTGACTAACTGGCCTGGTCGGTTGTGTTGAGTTGATTTTTTTTGTTTTTTTTGTTGTTGTTTTCTTTTGATAAATCTAGATGATTCTAAGCAAAGGCATTGCTGGTTGTGCAAGTGCAATGGAGATCATTTTTTAACAATACTAAAATAAAAGCCTAGAATCTAAAAAAGAAATAAACTCCGTGGTACTGTGTTCTCCATTTAACTTTGGGAAAGTGTCCGGGGGAAAAAAAAAAAAACACCTATACATGCTTATATACATAGAGACACACATAGATACGGAGACACAGACAGACAGACGCGCACGCTCTCACTCACACACACGCATGTATGTACGTATGTATGTATGTATGTATGTATGCATGTGTGTATATATATATATATATATACATATATATATGTATATACATATATATATATATACACATATATATATATACATATACATACATATATATATATATATATATATATATATATATATATATATATATATATATATATATATATATGCATATAAAAACCCACAAATATTACCTATTTATGACGCTGTATACATGAACAATTTTTACTCACACACACACAGACACACTCATATATATATATATATATATATATATATATATATATATATATATATATATATATACACACACACATTTGAAAGTATCTGCTTGCAAATGTGTACAAGATATTTTCTGATTACTACCCGTGAAGATAAATTGTCTACATAAATACCAAACTTAATCGATATATATATATATATATATATATATATATACACACACATGTGTATATATATATATATATATATATATATATATATATATACATATATATATATATATATGTGTATGTGTGTGTGTGTGAGTGTGTGTGTGTGTGTGTGTAGACACATATACACACACTGCGTATATTATCAGACGTATATAAACACATATATACCTGCAGATAACTATCACCGTCGGTGAGAAATGAATATATACACAACAGAGAAACATTTTTACTCAAATGACTATAAATGCGTAATCATACACGATCATCTGTTTAGTCATTGACGTGTATGTGTGTATGTGTGTTTGGAAATGATCTTTATATAGTGGACGTTGGGGGTACATAATGGTTCCTGTAATTGAAAAAAATGACTTTTCTATGTGAGAAATAAGTTTGGGTTGATTGGGTTGAGTATATTCATTAGCCGTTGATGTGAGGAAGCCCTAACAGGACTAAATGGGCGACTGTCTAGACTATTACTCAGAAGTAAGATTCGGTAGCAATCTCTTCTCGCCTTTCTTTCTTTTTGCAACCCCTTCCCTCATTTGGCCATTTTAGTTATTAGAATTTTTACTCATATGCAAAGACATGTTTCTATCGATAATAAGGTTGTTTTTTTCTCTCTCTCTATGTTTTGCGCCTTCTCTTGCGAAGGAACCCAGACAAAGTGAGATGAAAGTTTGAGAAGATAGCTGGTAAATGAAAAAAGGTGAACAAGGTGAGGAATAAAGAAAACTACACAAACAACAACAGGAAGAAAAAGAAAGAAAGAAAGAAAGAAAGAAAGGAAAGAAGAAAGAGGGTAGAAAGGGAAGAAAGAAATAGAGAATGGAGGAATAATAGATAGACAAAAATATGAATTCGTAGTGGAGAGATGAAAGAAAGGAATGAAGAAAGAAATAGAGGAAGACGGAGAGGTTGGAAGATAGAAAGAGATATAGCGAAAAAGATATAAAGAAGAGATAGGAGACGGAAAGGACAGAGAAGAATTAAATGATAGAAGTATAGGAAGAGAGAAAGGGAGCTAAGAGGAAAGAAGAATCTATAAAGGGAAAATGAATGAAAGAATGAAAAAAAAAAGAAAGAAATAATGTAGTAAGAAAGAAAATGAAATTCAGAAAGATGGAGAAAGAAACTGCGATGCAGAAAAATGAATAAACATGGTATAGAAAAATAAGTCATTCATGGGAGAAAGACAAATAATGAAGGAGGAGAAAGCAAAAAGAGTGAAAGGGACAGAGTATAAAGAGTGGAATATTCAAAGGAAAAGAAAAAGAATATTAAAAGAAGATGCTCTGCCCTAGAGCGCTTATAAACATAGAAGCAGTCAAATAAATGGAAAAGTTTTCAACTGAAGTTAATAAAGAATGAAGCAGAACAAGAAACGAAAAAAAAAAGTTGGGATGAAAGAGGAGAAAAAAAATAACAGGAAAGATAAAATGTAAAGGAAAAGGTCTGGTTAGTCATTCAACAGAAACCGTCTTATGACCAACCATTTTTTGGCACCTAGCTGTGTCAGGGGTGATCTATTGAAAAACAAAATGGAAAGAGGTGTGATCGATGCAAAGGTTACTCATCTAACCTTTTGTTGGATAGTGATCGCTTAAAAATCTGAAAAGTCTGAATTTTCGAAAAAAATGTACGAGCATGGTTCAGTAAGATCGTTGCCAGACGAGTACTTCTCAACTGAATGTTGATCTGATATTCAACGTGATTAGTATCTACCATTGAATCCAGAGGGG
Source organism: Thysanoteuthis rhombus (assembly GCA_963457665.1). Taxonomy (NCBI): domain Eukaryota; kingdom Metazoa; phylum Mollusca; class Cephalopoda; order Oegopsida; family Thysanoteuthidae; genus Thysanoteuthis; species Thysanoteuthis major. The sequence continues at coordinate 35,161,145 of OY735228.1, read as the reverse complement.
TGACAAGAAAGAAGATTCAATTGAAAAAAAAAAAATTATTCAGAATGAATGCTGATATATCATAGGCTGCAGGCTCGTTAATGTACCAACGCAAAGTGATAAAGAATGAAAATGAAAGTTTGAAGGAAATGAATAAAAAGAAGACGGAACAAAAGGTGAAACAAGGACTAGTCTAGTTAGTCACTCAACGGAGACCGTCACGTAATCGACATGTTTTGGAAATATGCTATGTTGAGGGTGATCAATGAAAAAAATTGGCAGGAAGAATTAATTAGTTACTTTATCGTATTCCCTTGGATTGTGATATAAGAGAAAAATGTCTGGATCTTCAAAAAAACAAAAATAAAAAACAAAAAAAAACTAAAAAAAAACAAAAACAAACAAACAAACAAACAAAAAAACAATTGTGAATGTTGCTTAACATTAACTAAGTTAACAGGAAATTAATTTGGAAATTGGATCCACTACCAAGAAATATTTAACGGGTGAATTAGAAAAAGAATTTAAAAAAAAAACAGAAAAAACGTTTCCTCTAGAAATAATAAGAAGTAAATGGTTTATTTTGTTGAGCCCTGTAGCTCCATTAATGCGGCCTGTACGCGTAATGCTTACAAACGTACATACAAGGGCAGCTGGAGAGAATTGAAAAATGAAGAAATGTATGTTGACAGTGTCAGTTGACAGTTCTTAACAGAAAATGCAGCTATAGATAGATAGATAGATAGATAGATCGATAGAGAGAGAGAGAAAGAGAGAGAGAGAGAGGGGGAGAGAGAGAGAGAGAAGATAGGACTAAATTTCCTAATACTTCCTTACTAATAACCACATCACCAACCTGGTACCAAAATATCGTAAAATCTTCGATCTGCCCACGGCCAACCGGTAAATTTTCATTAAAAACAGTGACGCTCAATGCAATCAAGAAGCTTAGGTTGATATTAAAGTCATCTCTTCATCTGGTTGAAATATTAATCCCAGTGGAAATCGGAAGACTTGCTTAAGGGATGCATAGGCACTTGATGAGCTGAACCGATACGTTGTGACTGATCTTGATGGAGATGGGATTGAGTAGATTTCGCAATTTCCGATTTGGAAGAAAGTTTCCTCAAGACATTTATTTGAAAAAAAGAAGTAGTACCAAGGAAATGTGATAAATATCCGAACTAAACCTCTATTCGTCAATTAATTATATTAGGGTGGATCAAAAGTATTTTCGTTTTTGATCAACTCTTTTGTAGAAATAATTATTTCCCGCGAATAAAGATTTTTTTGATACATATGTATCAACTTCTCAATGTTTGTCAGTGTGTCTGTCTGTTCCAAATTGTAAACTACAATGTTGCACCCAGGAAGCTTAGATTTTGCATAGAGATACATATTGTTATCATGAATATAATGAGCTACGAGTGGCTGAACGTAGTCACCATTCAAGACAATTGGAGGTCATTAATCGTCATTATTAACCAATTGAGGATTTTTTCAATTACATTTTTCTTTCATAAAGATTTGTTTTAGTGCAAGTTCGAGGGAGATTTTTGGTCAAGGAGGATAATTTTATGCATATATATATATATTAGATTGGAAATTGCATTACATCAGAATTTATTTAGAATTAACTCCAGTTATTCCACGGTTAATGTGTCGCTCACCCGTCGACAACGAAAGAATAATAAATAATCAAAAGAAATGGAACTGCAGCAGGAATCGAACCTAACACCGATATAGATGCAGCTTCAACGTAAGGATACCCTTACCATTTCAAGTTTTTTTAAAATGTTGTTTATTCTATTTTCGTTGTGTAGGGCGACTGATACATCAACCGTGTAGCGACGGGAGATCATTTAGAATAAGTTCTTATATCATATAATGATATACATATATTCATTCTGTTGGATCATATACATCCATTTTTCAGTCCATATGTATGTATGAAAATATATATGATGAAATTGATGATTAGCTACACAAAATGTTCTGTATTTACCCTGTCTGGGCTTCTTTAAACATCGAATTATGCATTATACTGCATTGTATTCCTGATTTGTACTTTTCATATGTATATATATATATATATATATATATATATATATATATATATATATATATATATATATATATATATAATATCGAGGAATGGATGTGAAATCCGACAGAACTAATTATAAATTGCTTTATATTATTTTGAAACTCTATTTGAAATTATCTCCAGTCATTATACGGAGAATGTATCATTTGGCAAATTACAAAATGTATAGGAAGGATACGAAATCTGAAAATTGAGGTGAATGTGCATAATTTCTTTAATGACATGTTCAATATGATTTCCATCATTAGTACTGTCCAATTCAATGCACTTTACTAAATTGCTATGAACACTATACAGTAACGCAGAATCTCCATCATTCTTTGCACACGAATACGCGTTGATTTACGCGGGATGACAAATGTTAATGACTTCCGCTGAATAGACGTTCTCCTTTGCAATACCACAGAAAAAGAAATAAAGGCAAAGGAGATAGAACCTGGCAAGCGAGAAGCCCACTCCAAACAGCAAGGTTTCCTAATCATGCTACGGGAATAATCACCCAACCAGTGTCCTACCACTGCTGTGTGATTGTAAGATGCACCATTCTATTGCAACTCCTCGGGATGATTAATATCGTCAACCATGGGAATTCACTCGTCACCTGGCCAGCTACTTCTTGTCGATTATGGTACCGCCTGAGAAAAAAACGTCCCCGACACATGTTTCGGCCACACACAGTACCACACCAAAATCATCAATGCCCCACGCTGGTTTGGTTGGAGACACCAAGTAAGAATCATTTTGCAACCAAAAATCGATTATTCTGTCTGTTTATTTGAACGTTTACGCAAAAGATAGCCTCATCTTTTGAGAAGCAATCCTTATCGGCATGCCTTCTGATGAACCCTTAGTACATCTGGGTGTGTATATGTGTATATGAGTATGTTTATGTGTGTGTGTGTGTGTGTGTGTGTGTATGTGTGCAAATGTATTTACTTTTACAACCAACAATATGCACATCTGCAGTAACAATGACGTATACTTTTTGGAGGTAAATATCAAAATATTTTATTGAAGCGAAGAATATCACGAAATATCACAAAGATAAATGGGTGTATTAAATAAAAACTTGAATATAGAATGGATGGTATATTAACAGCCTCTACGTACAAAAACGAAAGCGTCTGTCAGAATTATCTTCGTTTAAGCTTTGCGTGATTCACTACTAGACCGGGTGAAATGTGTCCTTTATTAAAATATTTCTATCGATTCTGCCTATTTCATTGAATTTTTGGAACAGCTTCCCTTTTGTTCGAGAAAAGATGGGAGCTCATCCGGCATGACGTGCATTGAATTCTTTTGCCACTGGCATACACTCAGTACACGTTCGTTTCTAATCAAATTCATCTTGAATTTTCGGTCAATTGATAACCCCCAAAACATAACCTTAGTAATATTACTAATGCGTTTTGACTCTGTAGTGACCCTACCTCTCCCTCTCTCTCTCTCTCTCGATATATATATATATATATATATATATATATATATATATATATTGTTACAGCTGTGAATACTAAAATTATTTCCAAAAATTTTTTCCTTCCAAATATTGATGTCATCCAAATTAATTATTTCCCAATACCTATTACCGCAAGTCATGTGATGTTTTCAGTATTTTTTATGTTTGAAATGGAATTAGATATTATAGCATTATCATCAGTTGCTTTCCACATAGCCGTTTCGGGGATTTAAAAACAAAACAAAACAAAACAGTCATATTTACATGGCAACTGAGCAGTGTTGTTCAAGCAGCAACTCCACTTCAGCTATCAGTTTTGAGGCTATATATATACATATGTATATATATATATATATATATATATATATATATATATATATATATATATATATATATAGTGTGTGTGTGTGTGTGTGTGTGTGACCAAGATTGCTGACTTTGGATATTCTATAATGACATCATTAGCAACTGGCAAAAAACTTGACGTAAAAGGTTCCTTCAATGACGTGACATCTTTTGATGACGTCACTCCTTTTAACAGCGTTACATTTCTCAAAATTTCTGTTGCTCAATATCATTGGTAAGACCTACAATCCGACCGAAAAGCGTCCGATGGAGATTAATGAACACGTCTAAAAATGGCGTTTTACCACGCTAGATGTCGACGAATCACAGCCATGACAGTTATATTTTTTAGATTTTTTCTACATTAGACAAATCAAAATATTGCATTATTTGACATTTGTAGCATCTCTCACCAGGGAACAAATTTATCGCATTAGAAGCTATGGACAAAATGAATATTTGAAAACTGCAAAAGTAGAATCCATAAAAAATCGTGGCTTTCATTTATGCTTTTTTCCCCCCGTCACGTGTTTTGGTGGAGGAAGTCAGTAGAGGAGGGAAGTGACTTTGGAAAAGAAAAGGGGAAAAAAAGCGCTTTCCTGATTTATTTCTAATAATTTTCACATTCATATTTGAATCATATCTTGGCAACACTCGGAAGAGAAAATAATTGAAGAGCAATGCGGTAGGATGAAGAAAAAAAAAAGGAAGTAGGTACAGACACACAAGCATACAAGCACAAAATTACCTACGTATACACACACATATATATATATATATATATATATATATATATATATATATATATATATATATATATATATATATATATATATATATATATATATATATCCTGGTTCATATGTGTTTATGTATGCATGTATGTATGTATGTATGTATGAATGTATAAATTGATATGCATATATTAACACCAAAAACTTAAATAAAAATATATTAGTATGAGTACTCCAAATTATACACAAAAAAAGACCCAACAAATATACACACTCAAATATCTATGCATCTCTCTAAATATATTTTTATATAATCGCACAATATATATATATATATATATATATATATATATATATATATGAATTGTGTATGTATATAAATATATGCATATAAACATATATACATATTAACCCAGTCAACATTGAAAATGTGTGTAACAGCTTCTGCTTCTGGTACATAACGTAGGTATAGAAGAAAAGTTTTGTTAAAGTGTTTGGCTTGTATTCTCAGTCAAACATTGTGGCATGCCATTGACAGGATGTTTTTCCCTCCCGATATCTCGCAATGGAACTGAGTACAGATTAGTTTCACTCGATCTACTATTTATTCCAACAATCCAAACAATGACACATCACGTGTTTCGTATCACATGACTTTGTAAACGGGTTCGAATCTCAGTAAGCTCCTATAAATTGTAACACCATAAACATGGGATTAGTAAACAGACAGATACGCCCGCTTGTATTGGGTGCTTTTAGTGACGACAAGCAGGGATATTAGCTACGAAGTTGAATCGATTGTCCCAGGGTCCTTTTGTATTGAAGCTTTGTGTTTGGCACAGCCTAAAAGAGAAAAATGTATTCAAACACACACATATTCATAAGCACCCATTCATAAGCAGCCGTGAAACAGTGACACCGATCCTCACTGAGTTCCTCCAAGCGTTAGCTCCGTGCCAAATATATCTGAGTGTAGGAAAAATACACTTGCATTCACAGCTGTCTGTTTGTATTGGTTATCGGCATTCTTACTCTCTTTCTCTCCCACTCCCTCTCGTTCTCTCTCATGTATATTTATATATATATATATATATATATATATATATATATATATGCATATTACGATTCTTGCATAATCGAAGTGTATGACAAGTAGACGCAATCTACAAGGGGAACTTTTTCAATTGAATGTGCCGACGTGTGAATCGGCATGTTGTTCTTTATTAGATTCGTCTGTAACTCTAAGGCATTTTGTTTTTCTCAAGATATGCAAGAACGAACCAGTACCCACCCAGACAAACACACAAAAACACACACTCACACACACACACACACTCTCACACACACACACACACACACATATATATGTACTTATTTTTACGGATGTTTACTTATACGTTAATATATAACTATGAATATAATATGTTCATACATTTTATTAAAAAAGAAACATAAATTAAATGATCTCAGATTAGTTTGGTCCTGAATTCTCCGAGAAACATAAAATCCTGCAGTCATAACTTCTGAGTCGAGTGCACTAACCTTTATTTCACAGCCGGACATGCTTTCATTTATGATTGAATATCTACAAACTTAAACAATTATATATATATATATATATATATATATATATATATATATATATATATATATATATATATATATATATATATATATATATATATATATATATAGTTGTAATAACGTGAAACTTGAAGTGTCAATTTCTGTCTACACTATATAGATATATAAATGTATATATATATATATATATATATATATATATATATATATATATATGTACTAATCGTAGTAAATTCTCCTTGTCCGTCATTTTTAATAAAAGATATATTAAAGGAAATACGCTGCCAAATTTAATATTTACACACACACACACACACACACACACACATATATATATATATATATATATATATATATATATATATATATATATATATATATATATATATATATATATATATACATATTACTTCGATATGTATAGTTCCTGATTATGAGTTTCTTTGTAAAGGATTAAAAAAAAACCCTAAAATTCACGTATATCATTTGGACAAATATTGGGAATAAGGTGACATATGTTTTTCAACAAAAAATTCCTTTATGAGTTCAATGATTTTCCATTTACAACCAACGGTTGTTAGGACCAGTCACGCCATCGGACCAATTTGGTAAGAAGTGATTCAAACTTATGTGTTCATTGCTAATTTAGTCTTTTTCTATCATGATCGATGAGCCGCTTTTTTGGACCAAGCTGCATTTTTGATGAATTGGCATGCCTTGAAATCAGATCTGATAGAATTAGTGAAAATATATCCAAAATTTTTTAGGTCGTCACCCAAGTTAAACGCAAAATTGAAAAAAATAAGAATGTGTTGTTTAATTCGAATTTTCCCCCACTCGAATAAACAATCATTGGTCTATAGGCAAGAAAATTCTTGTTCTGCTAATCAAACCAGTTGGTTACTAGGCTAAAGATTGCTGTTTCCAATGTGGCCCTATTAACTGGAATCCACTCCTAGTAAAGGAAACGCACACACACACACACACACACACACACACACACACACATATATATATATATATATATATATATATATATATATGTATATATATATATATATATGTGTGTGTGTGTGTGTGTGTGTGTAAAACGTGAAAATAAATATGGACTTCTACTGGAGAGAGATTATCGAAAATTCACATGAAAAAGATTAACATAAAGTATCTGTAAAGATACTATGGTGATAAAACTATTTTTATATATCTACATATATGTATATCATTTCATATATGTATATATATATATATATATATATATATATATATATATATATATATTACAGAAAGATTGATAGATACGAAAAATCTATGTCGAATAAAATATTCATTGACTTTATTTTCCATTGAATTCATAACAGTGAGAGTTGCGTCTGTGTTTTCTATCGACATCTGAGTTAATGTATCGTTGCCATGTTCGTAGTGGAAGAAGCAGACGACGAATGAAAAAAAAAGTCTTACTTAATCATGGATACAGTTTGCATTTGTCATTATATTTCAGCCAAAATACTCGGTGAATCGAGCTTGCAAATAATATCAGAATGAAACATGTAATCAAAATCATGTCGATAACGGGGGATACGGTTTTAAATTAAATTTATTTGAATTCCAGTCTACGTCTGTCAAGTTGAGAGTGCGTACATCATCATAGATATTGACTCATACGTTCATATATATACACACACACACACACACACACACACATATATATATATATGTGTGTGTGTGTATATATATATACATATATATGTATGTTTATGTATGAATTGCGGTATAGAATTATATAGAAACTTTATTTGATATGATGTCTCGTTATTACATGGTTAATGTATCACTCAACCTAGACAACATAAATAGAATAAACAATGAAAGAAAAATGGGAAGCTGTGGGAATCGAACCTGCCATCAATAGGGTATCTGTTTCAACGTAGAGATGCTCTTAACATTGAGCTAAAAAAGCGGCTGATGTTGGAAGCATCGCTGCGTTGAAACAGCTTCCCTTTCAGGAGTAGGTTCGATTCCTGCAGTAGCAGTATTAATTCCATTCGTTTATTCTATTTACGTTGTTTACCGTCGAGCAATACATTAACCATTGACGAGAGATCATTTCAAATATTTTCCAGTATAATATAACGCAATCTGTAATCATTCTGTCGGATCATATGTGTCCATTTCTTAATCCATACACATATATATAGAGAGAGACGGAGAGAGAGCCTTCAATCAAAACTTGAATGGCAATGGGCAGGCTATGTTGCAAGAGTGACAGACAACCGATGGACATCACAACTCACAAGATGGACCCCAAGAGATATCATGCGGGGCCATGGCCGACAGAATACTAGATGGTGAGATGAACTGGACAAATTCAGAAAATAGCTCTGCAACGTCCATGACAGACAATTGTGGCGAATCCTTGGGAAGGTCTATGTGCAACAAAGGACGTTACAAGACTGATGATGATGATGATGATGATGATGATGATGATGATATATAATTTCTATACGATTTTATATTGTAAGAGAGAAAAATTATTCATGTATATTTGATATCCATATTCAAATATATAATACACGTATGGACACACACACACACACACATGCACATATATATATATATACATATATATATATAATTTCACAACTTAAGTATTTCAAGAAAAGTGATTTTTTTGTCTAGCTTTACGTGAGATTGTATGTATCTATATTGGTATGCATCTATCTATTGAAATAAAACTGATCAGTTCCCCAATGAGTTTAATGTACGTTGTACTGCTTATGAAAGCAAAGCGTAAAATTTCTTCAAGTCACATGATAAAATAAGTGAATTTTAACACATTCCGAATGGTTGTACATTCGCGTCGGGTTCTTCTACATAATCTATTAGGGAAACAGAATCAGTTACAAGGAGTCTTCCTTGAAAAAGAATATTTTACCGAACTGCAGAGAGAAACACCTCACAAACTGCCAATCAAAGTAGAATTTTATGTAGGAAGAGAAACATGAATCAATACGTATATAGATAAGATAAAAGAAATACAGGAAAAATGTTACAATATGATAGCATTGAATTCCAAAGCGTACATACAGATGTTCATATCTATCTTGGATAATGTGGTTGATATATGTCTGTTCAAGGTCTTATTATAATGTAAGGTGATTTTTTCTAGGATACAGCGATATATACAACAAAGCCTCAACTGTACTGCATAAAAACTGGCACGAATCGAAACTACTTTATTTAAGACAAGGTTGAATATCTAATTCTAAAAATCACATTCTAATGGATTCAACACAATTATTATATCCTAATTGACATAGCTTTCATTCTTCTCCTTCTTCTTCTTCTTCTTCTTCTTCTTTTTCTTCTTCTTCTTCTTCTTCTTCTACTTTAGAAGTAGATGACTGAAGTGATGCATAAAAAAAGATTGAAACATTTTTAATGTTCATAGCTTTTTAGGATATATATATATATACATATATATATATATATATATATATATATATATATATATATATATATATATATATACATATATATATATATATGTATATATATATATGAATATATATATATATATATATATATATATATAGAGAGAGAGAGAGAGATATATATACATATATACATACATAAATACATACATATCATAACCACCCATATCTGTAATTTGCAGTCGTAAGCATAAATATTTACACACACACACACACATATACATATATGCAGTAAAAAATGGATATATATGATCCGATCTAATGATTATGAATTGTCTATAGGAACTTTATTCGAAATGATCTCCCCTCATTACACAGTTGATACGTCACTCGACCCTGACAACGAAAATCGTATGAACAATTTAAAAGAAATAGGGCTGCTGCTGAACTTGAACCTGCAACTGATAGGATAGCCGCTTAACATAGCGATACTCTTACCTTTGAGTTAAATAGCCGCCGATAATGCCAAGGCCTGAATAACTGCTTTCACACCAATGTATTATCTGTTGCATTGAAAGAGACAATTAGACCCAGAATAAACGATTAGATGCATAAATTTGGTCTATAACGGTGATATGTTCTCTGGGATAGCACAGACAATGTAAAAGATATCTTGTAGGAATTTTGCATCAGCAGAAATTATATCTGTACGGCCACAGGATTTTTCAGCCAACGATTTAACGAGATCCCGTGTGTTTTATGCAGTAAGTTGAGATTTAGTAATTTCGAATTTATTAACGAATTTCACTAAACCATGATTTTATCTATACTTTACTTCGTTTGTTCTGAAAATCG
>OY735228.1:35083151-35145651 GCA_963457665.1 Thysanoteuthis rhombus | reverse complement strand
TTGTCAAAGTAATATTAGTTTCAAATCGAGTGAGAAAGAGTCTCTCAGCATTCTTTTTGTTCAACTTATGCAGCACAATAAAAGAAGTTAAACAATTCCCCGACAGATAGTAACCCCTCCTATCTTTACTGGATTCATTCTGACATATTTTTTAAAGAACTTCCATATATTCACACATACTAGACATTAAATACTTCAAAAAATAGATATTTAGAAAAAAAACTCGACAGACTATATATATATGAATAGAAAAATAAAAAATGAAAATGAAAATTATCTTCATGTCATAAATATTTACTCAGCAAATCAAAATCCTCTGAAATGCCATAATCTATCTCTTTAAAAACTTTTCTCGACATTTTTTCTGCTGGAGACGTATTGCCTTTCAGAAAAATTGTCAATAAGAACTTGATTTTTTAAAAAATATTGAAATCTCAGTAATGGTGGAGAATATTCGCCTACTTCTTTTCGATCATATTTTGAAAAAATTCTCTGTGTTAGCAAGTTTAGCTGGGGGCTAAATAATGGAGACATCATCATGGATTTGAAAAAGGGTTACAAAAAATATATTATATGGTATGGATATATTGAACTCTTGGTCTCCAAGTTACTATTTGACCCGACAAAAATCTCTTGGGTATCTCCCCGAATGTACTTGGTACCTCCATATTGGAAAGCTCAGACTAGTTTAATGAAAGCATTCAATGTCAGGAACATGCTGACCGTAATATTTGTTGGTGAACCAGACCCAACTGCCGCAACTATCCTGCGTAAACTGCCTGTAAAAGACTTGACACTATTTAATCTGGCTAATGATATCGTGGTAACGCAAAGAGTACATCAGAATGTTATTTCACTTGAACGATTACGTATGCGATATCATAGTCAATCTTGTAGTTGGGGAAAATGAAATAATACTCTCGGGTCAACGTCGATTTCATTTCTTATTGCTATCAACTGATTTTATCTTTCCTCCTTGGTTATCTTTGTTCGTCTTAGTACTTTTCTGCACTAAAAAATGTTTCAGGATATAAGTAAAGACAATTGACCATTCCACCATTTCTCACCAAAAGTTCGTTTAAGAAAATTTCGTCGTTAACCTTTAGGACGTGCATTGAAAATCAGGAAGAAAGAAAATGTCCCTGATAAAGAATTGAGGGAAGCTTTCTTTACTGAACAGAGATACACGTGATTTTACAGGAAAAATTCATCACAAAATTTTTTTTCTGCGTTCAGAAAACAAGGTACCGTATTACTCGAACTTGTGAAATAACCAAAATCCTCCGAAAAGGCATGTCATTAATCCCGCACTTCCAATATAAAAAGCACAGTAAATTTTTGAGACAATTTTTTAAAACAGAAGATGTTTCGTGCTATTTGATTCGTTGTATAAAAGCTTGTCAGTTCATTTATCGAAAATGCGCTATTATGGAATTATTACGTAAAGTATAATTGCGTTATTGATGCTTTAATATAGAAAAATATTTTGAATTATTTCTTAGATAATCTTATTGATACTGAGAAAGGTCTTTGTCTAACGACGGACGGTGAGTGACTTTTGTTGATGATGATAATGCCGATGTCGATGACGGTAGCGAGCTGTGTGGATCGGAAATAGAGAATGCAAAGACTAGGTCTGGTTAATCACTCCACAGAAACCGTCATGAAACCAATACCCCCGAGGAGCATGCTGTGGATGGTATGATCAATTTAAAAATCAGAGAAAAGACTAATCGATGAATCAGTTACTTCTCTCGCCTTTCATTGGGTCACTGGAAAATCTGAAATTTTAAAAAGAAAGAAGTGGGAACAAAGTAAGGACCAATTCAACGAAAACTTACATTGCAATCTGCCCACAACGAAAACCTATTAATAAAGAGGGAATCTTGAACTTTTCAACCCTCTAGCTCGATTGATGTGGTGTGTAGTATGCATATTTAACCAGTCAGCCAGCTAATCCACCAGAGAGACAGACAGCTACTCAGTAAGTCAGACAGTCAGCGAGCGTCGCTTGAAAACTGAAACTTATATTTTTGATGGATGAAAACCTTCACATAGGAGGGCACCTTCCCTCTTAGTACCATCTCACATTTTCTCTGTAGATTTATTAAATTCTCAACATCATAGTCAATACTGGAAACACCGTAGCGTCAAAATTTGAAGTCATGAGGGAAAATTCGACCGAAAAATGAATATGGTCCGAATAAATTCTATTTATGACGTCAGCGATATTTTCCGCTGGAAATCATCTAAAATATGAAAAAAATGAACGAGAAAAAATATCTAGAAATATGTGGATTCTCAGGAATCTAGATTATATGAACAAACATGCTGCACTTAGGCTCCCAAACGGTGAAAAATATTTTTTTTCAGGAGGAAAAAAAAAAACACTTTAAGAAAGGGTTTAATGGTGTACTGATGTAAATTTTCAAGTCTATAGACAAAACATTATGGTCAAGAGCACCATAACACACATACACAAACACACAAACAGATAGATGATAACACTAACATATGTGAAAAGAAGATGGAACCATCTTTGATGGCTCTGGTTGTTCAATCTTTAAATTTACTAGAATATTTCAGCTGCCTTAAGTAGACTCTAGTAAAAGATTTAATGTGACTCCTATGAGTCAATGTTTAGACATTGAAAGTTACCAATCTGGAATTAATATCAGCAGAATTAACAATTATTTTAAACTGCAAAATTTATTCAGAGAAATATGAATCGTTTGAAAGTAGCGTAAATAATAGATAGGATAGAATATATAACTTCGAGACTGAATTTCTCCAAAGTTCGTATAGATGATAGAATTATTCCTATTTCCGTCTTTTTATTATTGTTTTTTCGAGCATTCGAATAAAAGAGAACTTATCAAATAATGTGATTAATAATATCATATTTATATGCAAATTAAGTAACATAAATTCATTGAACGATTGTCGATATTAAAAGAAAAAGACGTCCGGTGTTATCATCGAAATATTTTTATCATTGTTATTATTATCATTTTTATTATTGGAAATATTATTTCCTCCTAATATCTAGTTTTATGTGATGATTATATTTTTTTGTATCCTCTCTCTCTTCTTGTTGGTGTTATCATTAGAAACAGACAACGAAAACTGTCAACAGAGGTTTCCGCAATTTTTGAGCTGGTCCGACTGGCTGGCTATGTATGTATGTATGTATGTATGTATGTATGTATGTATGTATGTATGTATGTATGTATGTATGTAGGTATGTAGATAAGTAAGTTGGTAAGTAAGTAAGTGAATAAGTATGTATGTATGTTTATATGTATGTACAACTCCACAACAATTGAGCTAGAGGGCTACAAAATTTCAGCATTTATTCCTCACATTATATCTAGAAAAAAAAACAGATTATATCTTTTTTTTTCTAAATTCTTACACAACATTGTTTTTCGGTGGTGGCAACAGTTCAAATGCAAGATTATGCTAAATCAGTTGTTACTCCAAGTCTGTTTGATTCCATCTTTCTAAAATTAAGACATATTTAGCAATCTGTACCCATCCCCTAAAAAAAGCAAGTAACTTATTCATTGATCGCCCTTTCCCCTTATCCTCTATTGAACACTCCCCCCAAAACGGCATGCGACCAGGGAAAGATGGTCTAATGACAGTTTCTATGGGACGACTAACAAGACTTGTTATTAATTTTTTTTACGTACGGGTCGGCGTTGGGGAGGGTCAGGTCATCTCTTGATTAGAGAAAGTATTTTTATCTTGGAAGCAGAAGCGAACAACTAAAACAAGAAAATTCAATTAAAAAATATATTATCACGAATCCTATTTCAGAAAGTAGATTCTGGCGGGGAAATTAATTTCGGAATAAAATATCGGTTATTTTATTTATTATTTTTTTTTTTCGAGTGTTCGTTCCGCTTGTGATGTATTTCACCGGTTGTCCTTTACTCCCCCCCCTCATTTTTTGTTATTACTCTTATTTTCCAAGAATCTCTCCGTCTTTATCTTTCTTCATAAGGTTGAGAGTTGCAGACAAATTGATAAACTGTCCGCATCCGATTCCAGAAGTTGTTAGGCATGAACATTGTGTATGCAGGACAATACTGATCGCATCCAGCTCTTAATATTCCTTATTGAACACAGAACATAGTAACGCAGGCACACACACAAGCATAATTGAACATTAACACACACAATACCTAATTAATTCCAATTTTATTGTTTAATGTTCCATATTAAAATTCGGCTGTTTGCTGTTTAGAAGAAAATTAACTTCTCTATTATTGTTCGGTCTATCCTCATCTCGGTTGTTTTCCATACAACGTTCCGGCTGTTGTACTCTACAGCCTTCATCAGGTATTATCTGGTAGGTGTGGGGGAAGTAACGAACCGAACCCTTTATTTAACCGACGGGGATATATAGACCGCACTCCCCTCTTAGCAGTAATATTTTCGAATTATTATTAAATCACACTGGGATTGAACCTAGAACCATTAGATTACTTGCAGTAAATCTGTCCGACTCTTTAACCACTACGCCATGTGTCCATCAACGAAGATGAGGATAGTCCAAATAATAATACAGATAATAATAATATCTCATCTCAAAAATTCAGAGAAACAAAATTAACTTCGTATGAAGAAGTGTTTGTGGTTAATATTTTCGTTATTTTTTTTTTGAACCTTAATACACTACATTATCTTTCACAGAGTGTTCAAGCTTCAAAATCTGAGTAGGGTAGCTCTAAAAACAGTGAAAATATAAACTTTCTGAGAACGGTTCGTTGGGCAGTTATCATACACACAAAAACTATATATATATATTACGATTAAACAGCTGACGAACTCCATAATGAAGAATAAATTACAAATATAAATTCAATTCAAACCACAGGTAAAATTATATAATAAACGGTTTGAAGACAACACGTTGAAATAACTGATCAGATTGAAAGTGGCTTGCGTGATACACGATCGCTGATACTTTGGGACTCTATACGAAAATTGACTGAAAAAATGGTTCTTTCAGCATTAAAAGATTACATGAGGATATAAATATATATATATATATATATATATATATATATATATATATATATATATATATATATATATATATATATATATATATATATATATATATGATTATAAATTGCGTTATATCATACAAAAACCTATTTGAAATCATCTCCCATCATTACTCGATCAATGTATCACTCACATTAGACAACGCAAATAGAATGAATAATTGGAGAACCTGTTACTGATAGGGTAGCTGTTTCAACTTTTGCGATGCTGTCACGACTGAACTAAACAGCTGCCGGTAATGTAAAGACCAAAATAACTTCTTCCAACCCTAATTGTCATCTTGTTAATTCCTTTTCTATTCTCTTCTCCCAACATGACTGTTATGTGTTAAGAAATAGATATATATGATCTGACACGATGATTATAAACTGCGTTATATTATATAGAAACCATTATTCGAAATGATCTCCCGTCATCACACGGTTAATGTATCAGTCACCCCAGACAACGTAAACAATCAAAGAAAATCGGGCTGATACAGAATTCAAGCCTACGAACGATGGGGTAGTCGCTTCGGCGTACCGACGCTTTCACCACTGAAAGAAGAGAATTGACCCAGTATCCCCAACAATACATTCGTAAAAATCTGAAATCACCGATGATATTACGATATCAAAATTATGCACCACGATCTTTATATTTTATTTGGTTGGTACTGTCTTGTATTTCCCCTCCTCGGTCGATGTAGACGTAAAATTCAGAAAATTATCTCAGCAATATTCGAATTAGATTTACTTCCCTTGACGTTCGGCACTTTTATGTTTGAACTTCCGATTTCCTTCTAGTGAAAGTCAGTGTTAAAATAAGAATAAAATAATTCGTTTTTATTGTTATTGGTCGATGTGCATTATGTAAAAATATATTTGGGAAGTGGCAATAGACTGTACTTCGTGCGGCTTCGGTCAATTTTTTTCCTGAACGAAAAGGAAAACCATGTGATTCAGCTGGTAGAAGCATCGTAAGTTGGGCTACTTGGTGCCCCGTAATAATATGCAATTGAACCGGAAAAAATTCTGTAAAACAACTTTTGACAATAGCTCCCAGCGATTGCATCAAATTGCCAGTTACTGCTGGTCGCATTACATTCTGCTCTAATGTGCACTGCTTACTCTTGAGCCTCTCTCCAGATAATATCCCTGCAGTGACCCTTGTGAGTGGCAGACCCGTCCTCAAAACACCTTTTCCCATTGTGTGCTGAACGCCTTCGATAGATTTTCGTTCCTCGTACAACTTCAGCCTATGAAAAATAAATCATTACCAATTTTTCCCCCTCCTTGTAGTCTGAGAGAGCAGAGGTCAGGCTTGCACTCTAGTAACACATAGGCAACTGACTGATCAACAACGAATGTTCCTTGTATACTCCACAATACCAAAAGCATGCTCATAACTCAGTAGGATCAATCAAAAGGAAAATGTAACAAAACTGCAAATAATCATTGACTCACTCTCGTGTTGGTGATAATAAATGTCTAGGAAGCGATATATTCATTAGTATTCGATAATTGCTGGTAAACAATGCACATATACTATACAACAATAACTGAAAAACAAGCTCAAGCCATTATCATAAAATCAATTAATCCAAAGCTTGATATGATTTTATCATCCAGACATATATGTCATCGTTGTCCATTATGGTCAAAGCTTAATGACCTTAACAAAACACAACAGCTTTGCCAACTAGGATTACGTGTATGTATCGAACAAAAAAAACAGAAACAACACACACAGTAATAACAGAGAATGATAAACACTGTGTCAAACTATACAGATATTAAATCATACATATTTTCTATACATACAGAACTCTGTGTATCTAGAAGAGAGAAATGAACTCTTGAAACAAATCTGATCTTCTGTTGTCTATTCAATTGTTGATGGGAGAAAAAACATACGTTTGCTATGTTTTCAAAAAAGCCATTTACAGCGTATGTGAGACCTATCTATTTCTATCCATTCACAGCTCATTTATCGGATCGGAACAGTCCAAATAATAGATATATTAGCCCAATGGACTATTATTATATTCAGATCAGTGTGGATTTAAACACCTCGAGAGATCCCTGTAGATAGAATAGAATTAGAGAGACATCCCGTGTTTAATATATATATATATATATATATATATATATATATATATATATATATTACAAAAGACAGGGGGGAAAATCGAGAGGGGAACTGATTTATTGATCGACAGACCCGGATGTAGAAAGGCAATGACAGAAATACTTACACGTTGACGTTTTACTGTACATACATACATTTTTTCCAGCAATATACACATTACACCCTCGTAGATTCCTACCTTTCTTTCTCTGTCTGTCTGTCTGTCCCACTTACCCTCTCAGTTTCTCGCTCTCTCTCTTTCTCTCTCACTCTCTCTCTCTCTCTCTCTCTCTCTCTCTCTCTCTATATATATATATATATATATATATATATATGAACGTATATCAAGTTTTATTAACGTATATGATGCAGATATAGACTCGCAGATTCATACATACACATATATATACTCTCACAGGTATACACACACACACATATGTATACATATATATATATATATATATATATATATATATATAGAAAGAGAGAGAGACAGAGAGATTGATAGATAGATAGATAGATAGATATAGATTTTTCATTAAAAATGACAGATGAGGGTCGTTTTAAAAGTATTTTAGAATATTTTTTTTATACGTGAACTGATCTCTGGTTTTGATGATTATAAATTTTGTCCAAAAGATAAATCTACACCACTTTCAATATAAGGGGAGAATAGTTTATATATATATATATATATATAGTTATATATATATATATATATATATATATATATATATATATATATATATATATATATATATATATATATATATATATGTGTGTGTGTGTGTGTGTGTGTGAGCGTGTGTGTGTATGCATGTATGTGTGCTTGATTTACAGATAGTGTTTGGTATATATATATATATATATATATATATATATATATATATATATATATATATAAATGTATATGTATAACTTTTTCCTTCATATTTGTACTCTGCCTCATTTGTCGGCCATTTTGCAGAAGCTGATCGGATAATTTAAAATGGGAGACAAATGATCGAAATTCCATTATCTCTTTCGCACTGACAGCCCGGAAGCAGAGATAGTGACCCTCCTATCACTTTACATATCAGGTCTGAATATCAAATGCCCGGCTTTTTTTAATTATCATCCAGACGATAACAAATTCTGTTATAATTAGCCAGCGACTTATTTGACCTATTGAAGCCATTACTCTCCGTATATGATGGAACTGGATTTAGTCGTTTTCACTATACATAGATAAATGACTACACACACACACACACACACACACACACACACATACACGCAAACACTAACCCACACACGTATGCACACACCTATATATAGAGAGAGAGGGATACAGTCTACAAAGGTTTACACACACCAAAAAAAAAAAAAAAATGTAACTTCATTCACCTATTTCCAAATATCAGTCAATGCAGTGTTATTTTCATCAGTGTTTTCTGTACAGTTTCTTTAATACTTTACAATTATGGTACAACTTATTCATTATGGTATAAATCATATACATATATATATATGTATACATATATATATATATATATATATATGTGTGTGTGTGTGTGTGTGTGTGTGTGTATGTGTATACATATATATATATGTTTGTGCGTATGTGTGTGTAGACGAATGTGAAATGACAATATTGTGAGACCAATTTACAAATGATTTCTATATTTTATCTCTATGTTTCGCCGAATGCTTCTTGAAGAAACTGTTGGGTGAAACGCCGGAATAATACATTATTTTACATACTGGGATGTTTATATATTTCCTACATCGTTCTATGGACGCAGAATGATTCTGTTGTGTTAGTTTTCCAAGTTTGTAAAGCCTGTTTGCTTTGAAAATCAGCATTCTTAATATTGGTTTTTAGATATTTTCGAATAAGAAGTCGAGCAAACTTTGCTATCCTCAAAGTAAACATAAAACATTTACACACACACATATACATACTCACACACACACACACATATATGTATATATACATCAATGTATGTATACATGATTGTGTTGTTGTTTTTTTTGTATATGACACTGTAGTTATATTAGCTTTATATATGTATATGTGCGTTTGTACGTCATATCTTCATGTGTAGATAATATTGATAGAAATTGTGGATAAGTATATTGATGAGGAATATACGGAATTGGTGCACTTGCAGAGAACCTACACGACCTCCAACTAATGATAGATGAACTAAATGAGGAGAGCAAGAAAGTCGGCCTGCACATGAACTTCAGCAAGACGAAGATCATGTGCAACAACCACATTGGAGATAAGAACACTAAGATCGAAATCGAGGACACAGAACTCGAGAAAGTAGACCACTACATCTACCTAGGGCAACAAATCTCCATGAGACCCTCAAAAGAAGAAGAAATCAAGCGAAGAATCACACTAGGATGGCAAGCCTTTGGCAGAGCTAGCTCAACCTTCAAAAATAATAAGATCCCATTAATCCTAAAGAGAAGGGTGTATAACCAATGCATCCTCCCAATAGTCACTTATGGAGCTGAAACATGGAACTTAACCAAGAAACAGACCCGTAAGCTGAGAACCATGCAACGTGCACATGAAAGAATAATGCTGGGCCTCACATGGAGAGACCACAAAACAGCACAACACATCCGGGAAAAGACAAGAGTTAGAGACATCATAGAATCCATAAAAAATCTCAAATGGCGGTGGGCTGGCCATGTTGCAAGAATGGCTGACAATCGATGGACATCACGACTCACAACATGGATTCCCCGAGACCATATGCGCAACCGAGGCCGGCAAAATATTAGATGGAGAGATGAACTAGACAGGTTCAGGAAGTACTGGCTCCGTGACGCCCATGATAGAGAAGTGTGGCAAATCCTGGGGAAGGTCTATGTCCAACGACGGACGCTAAAAGACTGATGATGATGATGATGATATTGATGAGAACTTCTAGCAAAATATTTGAAAACAACTTATAC
Organism: Thysanoteuthis rhombus; assembly: GCA_963457665.1. Classification (NCBI taxonomy): domain Eukaryota; kingdom Metazoa; phylum Mollusca; class Cephalopoda; order Oegopsida; family Thysanoteuthidae; genus Thysanoteuthis; species Thysanoteuthis major. The sequence continues at coordinate 35,135,508 of OY735228.1, read as the reverse complement.
ACACAAATACATATTTTTCCTTCATCCAACTGTATGCGTGTGTGCATGATATACTGCTGGACAACCTGCATATTACTCCCAACCAGAGTTGATTGTCCACCAGAAAAGGATCCTAGAAGTAATCCCGGTGTGAAGACACCGCCTTTGACAGTCAAAGTACTGAATTCCAAGACTTCGGCCATTCAACGATTTAAAGAGGTAAAATTCATCGGGTTATCAAACATAAGTAAATATGTTTCCCAGATCTGTTTTGACTGGTGAAACGTAAAGGCTGTTAGGTATGTTGATGGAAATGAGCCACTTTTTTGAATAAGTCACGCCCTAAGACACATGAAAAGACTTTAATGGATCTTCCAAAAGGAGATGAAGAAATTTTTCCCATTCTTCCAGACGACTAAATGGATGAAGAGTTTTTCCTAATCAACTGACTGCATGTTGAGTAAGGAGTTTTGTAACTCTGTCAAACTATATGAAACATATTAGAGTTTCATTTTCATTTTCACAATTTTTCCAGTCTTACTGTTTTAACTAATGTTTGCCACGGTGGTCCCCAATACTTTATTCAGGAACACACGTATGCAACTGTAGTCATAACTTAGAAATCATTTCTATTTTTGATGGATCAAAGTCAGCTGAAAATACACTACGTTTGTCCAGAAGGTATTCAGTCATTTTGAATATCCCAAAAACCGTGTATATAACTTGGTAACCAATCATAGAGGACAAGCCGATATTGAGACTTCATTGAGTGAGCTTGCAAACCGTGTAAATATTACATTCACAGTGACCGTTGGAATGGATCAAGAATACGCTCCATGTTATTTTGGCATTGGTCTGCTGGTCTACGAAGACAGTTTAGAATAATTGAGATGGCACTGAGATGAGTGTATGAGACCTTAGCAATTTTTTCGACGATATCAAATGTCTGAATACTTTTTGGACAGACCTTTTATAGCTGTTACAAATTATAAAAGAGAAAGCACCAGAGCCCGTCTACAAAGTCTGATGTAGTTAAACAAACTGAAAACACGACACCATTTAAATGTGTTGATAACCGGGCCGATTAGGATATCAGAACCCATAAACCAAAACTGTCACCGAAATCATTAACGTGGATATCTTCAGTTTCCAACGTGGTTTGGCTGTCTGGCTGGCTGGCGAATAGGTAGAATCGATGGAGATTGAGATCTGAAAATTAAAACATTCACCCCGTATTATCTAGAAAAAGCTTTTTCATCCTTAAAAGAGAGGGGTCAATTCGCAATGTAAGTTCATGTTAAATTGGTCCCTCAGTTCGTGACCATGTTTGTTCTTCGAAAATTTTGACTTTTCGGTGATCACTACTCAGCAAAAAGTAGGATAAGGAACTTATTCAATAATCACCCTTTTTTTGAATTTTTAAACTGATCACCCCAACACGGCATATTGCCAAAAATCATCAGTCACATGGGAGTTTCTATTCAATGATTAACCAGACCTGTTGTTGATGTTTTTTTCGCAGCACCAGTGAAAAAGTCTAGATGGATTTGACATATTTGTATACTATTAGATTTACATGTTGATCATGAAATAGTCATCCATGCTAAAATAAAACTCTTTAACGGGGATTTTGAAAGAGGGGAGGCCTCCAGAGCATCCCTTTAAAAAATTGAATTTCGGTCATATTGCATTGTTCTTGGTGAAGAATGCCTAGTTTTGTGCATCATCATCAGAAGCAGTACCAGCAGTAGCAGCAATCCTTTACTGTCAGTTGTTGGACAATAACCTTCACCAAGAGCCATAAAACTCATCTATCGCGAGCGTCGCGGAGCCAATGGGTTCTGAACTCGTCCGGTTCGTCACGCTACCTTATCTTTTGCTGGCCAGTTTCGCGAATAATCTATTGATATCCATGTTGCGAGTAGTGATATCCAGTGTTTGTCAGATATCATTGGAACATGGTTAGCCATATGAACTTTGAGTCTTCTGATAGAATCTGTTATATCTCTGATTCGAGTTTTTTCTTCTTAATATACAGCAATATCTCCATGTGATATTGAGCACGATTCTCTCCTGTGCACGTGGCATGGTTCGTTGAGATAGATAGAGAGAAAGATAAAGGGAGAGAGAGTTCATGACTTTTGATAGTGTGAATCAATCACCTCTTCTCGTCCTTTATTCAGAGACATCATAGTTACACTTTTTTTCTGGGGTATTTTGAGATGATATCCTCAATTACATTAGAGTAGTTTTTTTTTCAAATTTCCATTTCGTAACAACATTAAGCCCATTTCATTTCCCTGTCTTCTTTGGAGAAAAAAAGAATTTCTGCACTGAATTGAAAGCATAAAAACCAAAAACAATATTCTGAAGAAAAGCCACGAGTCACAAACTACACCCAAGTAAATGATCAGACAGGTACATCTCGTTTAATGCGGTTAATTTGTTCCAGAACTTTCCTTACTGTTCAGATCTGCATTGTTTTAGGTATAATAACTCAATGTCGTTTTGTTTACAGCGTATACTTAATTACATTAATCTGTACAGCAATACCTCAACCGTATTGTTTTAAATCCGTACAAATCACAACCGCATCAAATTATTCTGGTAGATGATATTCCAAACGAATAGATGACAAAATACGAGGAATGATTATTTATGGATAGTATGTCATCTGGCCAATAAGGATGCCCTGAGATTATAGCAATAACACACATAGAAAACACTGAGTTAGATCGAGTATGTTTGTATCAGATTCCCTGGCCTCCTCTCATTTCCTTCTGGCCAACAGAATGACCATCGTTGTATACGACGCCTTGGATACCAATGTAAAGGCTAAACACGATTAATGTCGCTAAATATTGACCATCCACAAAGAAGGCCTTAACGAGTTATTAGTTGGTAAACAAAGACGCCGGTTGGACTTTCATTTACCATTGATGGGCACAGGCAATAGAGACTTGTAGACTCGGCTACTGAGGGAACATTAATGATCAATATGCTTACATAGACCCACTGATTATCCCTGAGTCGGACAGAGAACGGCAATGTATCGGAAATGGAATGTGTGTACGTCCTACTCACTTTCTCTCTCTCCCTTGTCCCTCTGGTTCTCTCTCCTCCCCTGTCTCTCAGATTCTCTCTCTCTCTATGGTTCCCTCTTTCTCTTACAACCCCCTCACTTTCCCTCTCTCTTTCTTTCACTGGTATATACACTAAGGGTATGAATAAGCGTGAGTGTATATTTCTGTATATGTGAATGTGGATTTGTATTTATTTGGTTTGCTCAAATGATCATGAAGCAAAAGATGTTCGAATTAAAAAAGAATCAGAGCTCCCTGCTTGATTGACAGAGTTATTATGATCACGATTATGACCAAAAGAGACATTACACACACACACACGCATACACACACACACACACACACACACATATATATATATATATATATATATATATATATATATATATATATATATATATATATAGTATATGTGGTACAAATCAGGCTAGCAGTATAACATAATATGATAATATATCAATAATATAAAGCCACTTCTTAAATGTATTGGATTTATTTCATAGCCTGCTCGATACATACAATATTTTATTCATAGAGTTGAATTGTTCTAGAGTAGAGCTGGAAATAAATAGTTGATTGCGGATTCGCTACACAAACTAGCTCATGTTTCAGCCCTCTCTTGGCTTCCTCGGTCCAGAGAGGGCTGAAACATGAGTTAGTTTGTGTAGTGAATCCACAACCTACTTTATATATATATATATATATATATATATATATATATATATATATATATATATATATATATATATATATATATATATGTATATATGATATATATATATATATATATATATATATATACATATATATATATATATATATATATATATATATATATATATATATATACATACATACATATCACTCAAAATTGGTGAAATAGATCAGAAGGCCATTTTTTCTTAATAGATACATAAATCCGTATTTTTGATTCGATAAACAGTTAATTTGATCAAAGCAAGGATATAAAACGACAATTTTCACAATGAAATATTAATGGAATTAAACATTTTTACAAGAATTTAAAAAAAGTAATTGAATGAATACGGAGTTTCAATTTGATCAAAAGTTTACCTAATCAAGGATATTAAACAAATGAACAGTTAATATAATGGAAGTAACATTGTCCTAATTTTACCAAAAGTATCCAAACTCTGTCAATTAAGCAATTTTACCGATTCAGTGTAATATATATATATATATATATATATATATATATATATATATATATATATATATATATATATATATATATATATATGGTAATACTACTTGTAGGGTTTAGTAGACAAATAACTCGAAATTCATTCATCCTGGAGATACCAAAGTGGCACATCAAGTTTAGTCAATAGGGAAGAAATGAATTATCATGGCTCTATTTTGGCACTGACTGCCTCTAGACTATGTATACACTGACAAGGTTTTGGCTTTCCATATCACTGACCACTGATTCAGTCCTTCCTCGACCAACATCCCTTTGGTTATTTTCTTTGCGAAAACATTAATGTCCCTGAATGTTTTTGATGATTGATCAGAAATCCTTGGATTCTTTGATGTAAATTTCTCTTAGTGATCTCAAGTACTCAGTCTGTATGTTGTGTATTGAATATGAGGGATAAGGCATTCCCTGGGGACAGAAATTAAGACAAACATAACTGACAAGCAGAATAGGTCTATTGTGTTTGTAGTAACTAACAATGTACAGTCGCTTCTAAAGATTTTCAGTCTGTCACAGACGAAAACTCATATCATAATCAATCGACTGCTCACCAAGGCCTCACGTTGGGGATGCTTTGGTTTCGGTTTAGATAGTACGAACCACCAACTTTTTAGCAAGTCTGATAACAAACATTTCTCCCTCAATCTCAGTTCTTATTTTTGTGATTAGAATTGAAATACTGATATATTCCCCAAAAAGACAGTTATTCCTCTTAGAAATATTTGATTTGACCAATTACTTCGTTTATTCGAAATAGACATTCACGAACATTTATGTATGTCACATCACTGTTATCGTGTTTCACAAAGAGTTTATTCAATTGATTTCTGACGATCTTGCTTGGTGATTAAAAATGAAACATTTACAGTTTGGTTGAAAATACGTTTTGATTGCAATTTCTGTGTGAATATCGGTTGTAATTCTTCCTGATTTTGGTATGCCGATAGTAAAAATTCATACGCAGTGGTGACCCAAGAACATACAGTCTCAACCGGAAATTCCATCGGAGAACTTTTTAAGACGTCTAACAAATCAATTGAGATTATCATCATCATCATCACCTTTACTTTAACGTCTATCGTCGGACATGGACCTTCTCGAAGATCCGCTGTATATCCCTCTATCATGGGCATCGCAGAGCCAGTGTTTTCTGAATTTGTCTAGCCCATCACGCCATTTTGCTTTCTGTCGGTCGCAGCCTTGCAATTGATCTTTGGGGATCCACGTTCTGATATATGATGTCCATCAGTCGTCTAACATTCTTGTTATATGTCCAGCCCATTGCCATTTGAGTTTTCTTATAGTTTTTATGTCTCTCACTCCCTTCTTTTCTCTGATGTTCTGTGCTTTCTTATGATCTCTTCATGTCAGGTGGAGCTTGATTCTCTCCTGTGCATATTGCATGAATTTCAGTTTGTGGGTCAATTTTTTGTTCAGGTTCCCCGTTTCTGCCACGGTTGTGACTATCGGTACGATACATTAATTGTTTACCTTTTTAGAACTATTGAGATTTTTTCTGTTCTTGAAAGCAGAGGTTGCTCCACCAAAAGCTTGCCAACTCAATGTGATTCTCCACCTTGTCTCTTCTTCTTTTGATAATTTCACGGAGATTCGTTGTCCTAGGTATATGTAGTGGTCTTCTTTCCCCAGCTCTACGTGTTCGATTTCGATCGTTGTGTCTTTGTCCCCAAAATATTCGATGTACAAATATTTGTTTTGTTTTGATCAAGGGGGGAAGCCATCTTCCTCGCTTGCTTCATATAGTTCGTCTAACGTTATTTGAAATAATAATTCCAAACATGGAATTCATATCTTATGGTGGTCACACATTAACCCAAGTGACTCAGCCACCGTAAGCTGATCGATTACTGATTAAATCATAGATTCTTTTAACAGGGAATACAAAATATTTTCATGGTTATGGTCAATGTATAAAATGGTGGTCTTGTTCTTGAGTAATAAATTTAACGCGAATTCCAACGAGTTTCTATTACCTTTTAGAAAATTGATATCACATTCAGAGAAAGGTATCATTTTGTCTTCATCATATTAGAAACAGACGACAAATCCGTCAATATAAGTTTCTCCAGTTTTCAAAGTGGTTTGACTGGCGGGCGACGTATGTATTATCACACGTACATACGACATTGATAGAGTTGGGGGCTGGGAATTAGAATGTTCACTTTTTATTTTTATTACCCCTCCCCAATAAAGATATAGAATGAAAAATGTTTTTAGTCGGGAGTCGATTTACAATCAAAGTTTATGCTACATTGGTCCTTATATTGTTCTTGGTTGCATTCACGTTTGTTTCTATTTTAAATTCAGACTTCCGATTGAACCAATACAAGGCGAAAAAAGAAACTCACACGTTGATTACCCTTTTTTCAATTTTTTTAATCGATTATTCCCAACATGGCATACGTATTTTGGTCACATGGTTATTTCTATTGTGGGTCTAACCAGACCTGATTATTATTAGGATTGATCAAAGTACAATTCCCAGTATATCATTGACCAAATCCTGTCGGATTAATGTCCTTTTCGGTGAAGTTGTTGAATTAACTCAAAGTGTGTCCTGACTCAAAGAGCAAAACCAACATCTGCTAATTTTTTTAAGGCTCCATTATTCATTAATGAAATTTGTCCCAATGCCCTTGTTATAGACTTCTATCACCAACGATTCCGTTTGATTTCCCAAACGCCCCCTCCGTAACGATTTCCTGGTGACAACACTCTTAATTGGCCTTCTGATCTTTTCTATTTTTTCACTTGTTAAATATCCTTATTAGTTGTACTCCCATCGATTCTAAATATCGTCATTATTCATTCGGTTCTACGTTGTGTTTATATTCCTTATTTGTTTTATTGCAGAGTCAACACAGACTTCTATACTGATTAGGCCCCTTTCTCTGTCTCTTTTCATCGCAAAAATAATTCTTCTTAGTACTGGATAATAAAACAAAGGCAAATATTTAGCACCAGAAGCAGTAATGCGGTTATTCTAAAATAAAGATAATTATGGTGCTATTAATAAACGGTGCATAGTTATAGTTGAAAGAGTGACTGCTATGGAGTTATTCTGGAATAAAAATCAGTTATGGTGTCATTATATAAGAGAGTCAATTACGGCGTTATTCCGAGATGAAATGCAGTTATGGCGTTATTAATAGAATGCTGACAGTTATGGTGTTGGGACAATCAGTTAAAGGTTATTTTAGAATGAAGACATTATTAATAAAAGACATACACTTATTGTGTTATTAATAAAAGACTGACAATAATGGTGTTACGAGAATCAGTTACAGGTTTTTCCTAGAATGAGGACAGTTATTTCATAACCAATAAAAAACAGACAAATATATGGTGTTTAGAAAGTTTATGTATGGGTTAATCGACCATAAATAGAGCTATGGAGTTATTAATGGGCAAAAGACCATTATATGATATTATTTAAGAAAGTGTCATATGGGATTATTCTAGAATAAAGAAAACTATATTGCTATCATAAAGATACTTATGCTGTGATTGAAAGTACAAATATATAGTCATAATTAGATAACAAGAACCAGAAAGAAGTTAAACTATACATCCACCAACTTTCTGTCCATATCTGTGATTTCCTAATAGATTCTGAATGCAAGGACATTACTTGTTGCAGCAGTATTGGCAGGAGGGGGAAACTGAAGATGGCTGATGAAGAATTTTACGACAGAATACGAATAGTTATTCGCAAATCAGAGTATGTTTACAATTTATATCAATAATTGTTCCGTGGTTTTAGTGCATGTTTAGTCTATTTGAAGAGCGGGTTTTAAATGAGTATATATATATATATATATATATATATATATATATATATATATATATATATATATATATATATATATAGATATATAGATATATAGATATATAGATATATAGATATATAGATATATAGGTATATATGTATATTAATGAATATACACACACACACACATATATATATATATATGCATATATTACCAAAAACGTTAGCGGAAAATTGATAACTTTAGCCGAATTAGCGATTTATGAGGACAGTTTTAGCTAAACAAACGATTCTTCTACAATTATGTAAATAATGAAAAAAACAAACGGTTTGCACATCATTTTTTGGATCAGGGTACATGTTCTTCTAATGGTGATATCATTCATTTCCATCCTCTTTCTTTTGCTCACATAAGCAGAAATGATTGACCGAACGAACGAACGAAAAGCTTCTCATAGCAATGAGTAGATACATCTGAAAAAAATACATGTGGCTATTACAGCATGATCTTACATGCTCTTTTGACGATTTCAACAAAAAAGATTAATAATGTGAATGTAACAAGGAGCCTTATTGAAATTCTAACACCTGGGGCACTGTGGACAACATAGCTGGGTGTGGTCGGTCAAATTATCTATCTAAAATCTATTTGAAATCTTTCTTAAAAGTTCCAACCAACGTCTCCACTATATTGTTATAAAAAAAACAACCTTTTAATTACATGATAAAATAAAAATAGTTTTTTAATTTTTTTCAAATTATTTCAGATTATAATATGATGGTGTTCATGATAAATGATGCCTCTCTGATTATTATAATAATCATGTAAACATCGTATGATAATAAGAATTTGACAGTTATGTTTCTATCATGAAATAAACTTGTCTACTGTTCACAAAAAACACGTATATGGTCATGATAAACAGTAATAATATGGAGACTATTTACTAAACGTAGTTTAGTTTTGGTGAGAAGGCACCAGAATTAGGAGTCCAGTGAAAATCAAACTATCTACTCAGATGTATGCATCCACAAGACCGCCTTGGTGAATACTACACCATATGAAGGTGTTATATCCTTCTAAATATAAGACTGCATTAAATATCAAATAGGGTCTATACTAATGATGTTTCTTTCTTATAGTTAGCGTAGGAGACAGTAAAATGACAATCATATATCGACAATATAGAGTTATACGTTGGAGACAACTAGTTAAAGAAACATCTACGCCGCTTGATCATTATTGGGAAAATGATATGGCTTTTGAAAAAAAAGAATATACGTTACTTACTAACGACCCGTAGAAGGACGGTCGGTGATATGCAACTGAGAGAAAGATGGAAGAAATGTTAGATGAAAATTCAATGATAATTAGCATTCTATTGCTTCAACAGAACAAAAATACGTAGTTGCTATTATTAGATTAAGATTATAATGTGGTTATTATCAACTGACGACACTTATCCGATTACAATAAGATATATTTGCGGGATCAGGATAAAAAGAAATGATTATAAAATGAAACTAGTTATATGATCATTATTGAATAAGGATTAAAATGTGGTTATCATAAATTAGCGATATTTATCTGCTGTAATGAGGTAAAGATAGTATTCTGATAAAAAAAAGAATGATTTCCTTTACAATTGAGATGTTACACCGTTACCATAAAGTAATATATTTATAATTATCATGGTTAGCCAACAATATGTTATTTTAAAAAATGTACAGTCTTTGAGAAAAGAGAGAGGATATTTTTCACACAACCAATCAGCATGTTTGCTATCAGATTCTCTGGTGGTGACCATTTTCTGATTCGTTCAACACATTAATCAACCAAAGAAGGCTGAAGAACTGATCGGTCGAAACGTTGTGCTAACAGCGTCAGCAACAGAAAAATAGGTTCAGCAGGCCAAAAAAACTATATAAATGACAATGAATCATCTCAAAGCTACATTATGTATCTTTAATAGGCACCACATAACTTGATAAGGCTTTAGAATAGTCCAGTCGAAAGTATAGACACTATTTAAGCAGCTACTTTAGAAATAAGAGAGATGGGGCCAAAATGCATTTTCTCAACTTCGATGATTTTATTTTTGAGTTTTCCTTCTAATGATGGTTGATGGTATCTCGTAAGCTGATAAAGAATGACCTACGGGGGGAAAAAGAGACCTACTAAAAAATTACAAACACTTCAAAGCTTTAGAAAAATTATTATGTAATTCTAATAAACAAGGTTGAAGGAATGAATCACGGTCGGTCGTTAATATCTTGTAATCAAATTTGGCGCTGATCGGAGAGAAACATTAACGGCGACGCAGTCTCTATCTTGTGATCATTGTTTTAATTAATGGATAATTATTCTATTCGATTTCTTAATACTTATAATAACTCGGATATATATTGATCAAATGATGCCTATTTAATGAGGCTCAAATTTACAAATATGTATCCAGTGCTTATATTTGTGCGTCAACTCCTATATATGTATGTATAGGTTCACAATTCTCCCTCCTCTCTCTTCATCTCTTTCTCTTTCTCTCTATCATATATAAAAGGTGTTATCCAGAAGTAATTTGAATTCGAATAGTAAATCCCCACACATATAAGAACACACACACACACACACACACACACACGTACGTATATGTATATGCATATGTGTGTGTGTGTGTGTGTGTGTGTGTGTGTACGTATGCATAGGAAAATTAGTAGAAAAAATCTGCAATACGGTTAGTTGAATATATTTTGAAAGAAAGTAGAAAAAAGGCCAATCTTTTCAGTTATTGTTTGGAGAAATATAGATTCTATGAAACAATCATTTTCGTACAAATTTTCAAAACGCTGAATTCTGTGTTTGGATTTTACTGTTTAATTTCCAGTATATATACATACATACATACATATATATATATATATATACACACGCGCATATATGTGTGTGTGCGTGTGTGTGTGCATGTGGGTATATGTATGTATCGGTATGGATTGCGTTCAATTCGGCAATACGAAAGTGAAATTGCAATTTCAGACGCCTTGCTGTACAAATTAACCATTTATTTCGTCGTTTCACCCAAACCCAGCTTGTCAAGAAATAGGGTGTTTATACTAAACGCTTCAGACTTTATAAGGACTTGCGGTTGGTGAAGTAGTAAGTAATTAAGAGGACGGCAGAGATTGAAACCCAAGAATTATCAACTTCCAGGTTTGAGAGCTCATTCCCTCATCATATGTTTTTAGATATCAGTGACTGTCTGTTAATCTGAGTAATGGATGAATGTAGTCAAAAAAGGGGGAGGGGTCTCCAAGTTGGGTCCAATGACCCAAGGTTAGAAGAGTTTGCTTAATATGTAGGGTTAAAAAAAAACTGACCTTAGGTGTTAGAAGCTGTTGTCTGCTTGGTGATTGTAAGCACATAAAGGTCGACAGGTTCAATGAATGGGTGCAAGTGCGTGTGTGTTCATGTAAATAGAGGATAATGGAAATGTGTTTTAGCGGTTTGTTCGAACAGGTTTAGCGGGGAGGCTTATATTTTGTACAGGCTATTAGTGCTGATAGCTAGTCGGTATATACTAACCGGGGGAGTTACTATATGGTCTGCGCAGTAAGATGTCAAGGTGGTCCAACTGAGTTAACATTTTATTGATAGATTTATTTCTTTGGAGTATACTAGGAGGATGTCGTCGATGTAAAGGAAATAGTGTGAGTTTTCTGGTATAATATCCCAAAGCTTCCAAAAAAAGGCATCAAAACACTCTGTTAAGGATGGGCCGTCATTGTCCAAAGTAACACAAGTCTTCAGAGACCAGGTAGCCTTAACATTAGTCTACATTTAGCGTAAGTTTATCAAACAACACAAAATCCCCCTATATAATCTCAGCGCTTCTGCCAAACATTTTTGACCAACACCCAATAAAGCATATATATTCACATGCCTACAAGCATACACACACACACACACACACACACATTCAACGAGCTTGTCGACCCCCTCGTACCCAGAATCACCACACAGCTAACAGCATCCGAAACACATGGTCAGGATTTCATCTCAGCACCAGACTCTACACAGCTCAAGAACTTATCAAACGTCAGACCATTGCACTTTTTGAAATCAACCAACGATTAGTCGAATTCTTATTGATGTACAAATGCTGCCACTGGTATCTAAAATATTACTTGGAATGACATAGGAGCTGATATTTCCTGTATCTTGACACACATCTCTGCAAAGTCATCCAAGAAACTACTAACCTACCAATCACGAGTCACACATCACCTATAAGGACCACAGTTCATGGTATGAATTCCTAATTTCTTGACAAAGTTGGTTTTGCACGAAACGCTGATATAAATGAATAATTTTCACAGCAAGCCAACACATGCAGACAGACCCACACATACACATGTCTTTCTCTCTCTCTCTCTCTTTCTCTCTATCTCCGTATATATATATATATATATATATATATATATATAGGAAGAGAGTGAGAGCAAAAGAGAAGCCAACAAACAGAAACAGTGGTGGTGATAGAGAGAAGCGTATCAGAACACATAATTTTCTATTAGGAAAATTATATACAGGAATGACAGTAAGCTTTGCATTCAACTCCGTGTCATACGTTCATACCTACATATATCTGCATACATGTCTATCTTTGTTAATACATAATAGTTAATGGTGTCTTATTATATTGATATACATAAACATGAAAACCTGGATATGTCTTTGTATGTAAGACTGAAGGCATGTTTTGTTAACCTAAGATATAAACCAGAATCGACAACAGTAACTTAAAAGTATGATTACATATATTCCTTAATTTCTCCAACTACTACTTTCACTCTATATTCATTTATACGTATGGTATTGTCGCACCGAATATATATATATATATATATATATATATATATATATAATCTCATCAAAGATTGAACAGAAATATTGTAGTTTCCATAAACCGAATTCTTACGTATTCATATGCTAATAAACGAACGACTTAGAATGGTCAAGTCAGAATTGACAATCGGCTGATGTTGGTCATTCTTTCATTCAAGCAATGAAGACAGGGCAATGTCAGTGTGGTCAAGAAGGCCTTGTAAATTAGGCTCAAGAAGATGACCATTAACCCCCGGTGCGGATCAATTATGCGTATCTGTGTTGACCATAGACAAGACGCAAATCATAGCTGTCACATGCAAAGCATTATGATATGTCATAATATGAACGTGAGAAACCATAGGTCAAATAATATGGCCCCGTGGCCTACGGTAACGGTGAAGTTATATGAAGGTGGGGTTGTTTGGCTTTCAAGTGTGTCCTAACTGGCATTATATCAAGTGGTTTAAGAAAAGGGAGGGTTCTTGTTCGAGGGATGGGGAAAAGAATAGGTTGATTGGAGAGGGAAATTTGGAGTGATCAAGTGACAGAGAGAGAGAGGGACAAAGGGAGAAGGGGAAATCAATGAACTCTGCTAAGGAAGACACGATAAGGAACGGTGGGAATAAAGGAAAGAGAAAAGGAACATTAGGGAAACGAAAAAGAGGAGAATGATACGGGAAGTGAGAGAATGAGAAAGAGAAGGTTTGGAAAGAGTTGAGGAAAGAATGAAACGTGGAGAACACAGAGTGGGTAAATTAGAGAAAAGGAGAGAGAGAGAAGGAGAGACAGGGATGTGTGTGAGAAACAGAAAGTGAGAAAAGAGTGGAAACGAGATGAACGTAAGCCAAGAGAATTAGAAATTAAAGATAGATAGATAGATAGATAGATAGATAGATAGATCTAGAGAAAGAGTGGGGGAAAGGGAAGATGGAGACGGATATCAAATGTGTGCGAAGTGTTAAGGGGGAAGAAAACGGGCGGGAAAGTGAAGTAAAGAACAAGAATGGTGACGAAGCGAGAAAGAAACGAAAGAATGAAAGGCAGAAAAATTGAGGAAGGAAAGTTGATATTGTGAAGAGAAAAGATTAAAAAAGGGAGAGAGTGAGAGGGGGGGGATGTAAACAGAACGATTTGAACACATCTGAAGAAGTCTAGGGAAAGATGGACAAGATTATAAAATTCAAATTGGTTTAAAACAGAAAAGAAATTACTATTAATTTATACTGAAAACAATTTTAAGCGTCCTTGAACCCATAAAAGGGTGATGATGGTATATTGAGCCAAGTAGTCGTCGGATGGAGTGGTAAGAATAGAGGAAACTAAAATGTAGAAGATAGACGAAGAGGGTGCAGGCTACCAGTATAACAAAACAAACGAGAAGCTATATTCACGTCTCGCTCTTTTCGTAGAAGCAAAAAAATAGTGTTTTTACGTGAACATTCGAAAAGTGAGTGTGTGGGAGGCAGTGGTATTCATATAATTCATGGTAGAGGGAGGAAAAGGAACAAAATATTATAAAAGGAGGAAAATCAATGGATGTACTCTTAACGAGAGAGATGGGGGATAAAGAGAGAGGGAGAAGAGAAAGAAAAGAGGTAGGGATCATTGTTCTTTAGAGGAGGGTAATAAAGAGAAACGGCTGTGATTTGAAAGGTAAGGGTCTTATAGAGAGATCAGGAAGTCGGAGTATGACGACGAGTGACCACATCAACCTTTGGGCTTGGCATAAAGACAGCTTATATAGCGATGAAAGATCGTAATCAAGAAATAGCTTATCACTACCTCACGTCATCTTCTCCCGGAGAAACTGAAGCGGCACGTGAGCTTGTCTACTAATATCCCGATCCTTCTGGAGCACCGTCCGTCCGTCCGTCCATCCGTCCAACCTCCCCGACCCACCTTACGTCGGAGTGACCATTCTGCCAACCATTCCCCCAACCTCCAACCCCCTTGTCGTGGATCCCATCAGCCAGACGAAACCTGTTTGCCCGTTGTTCGCTTGCTTGCGCAGTTTAATTTCTCTTTCGATGTTAACCCCTCACAAATATTCCATAAAGGCAGGTTAAATGCAAACACGTAAAGCTCGGATTTCGTCGCTGACGAACGGAACGGAACTAACTGTTCGCGGCGAGGGAAATAAGATAGATCATCACAAGGACAACTGCAGTAGACTGCTTGTGATGAAAGAACTCGTGAATCCGTCAAACCGTTCACCACACACACGATATATATATATATATATATATATATATATATATATATATATATATATGTATATATATATGTAGTATAAGTAGTACTAATCAGGCTAGCAGTATAACATAATATGATGATATATCAATAATATAAAGCAACTTCTAAAATGTAATGGATTTATTTTATAGAGTGCTCGATACATACGTTTTACTCATGAATTTGAGTTGTTTTAGAGTACAGCTGGGAATAAGTAGTAGATTGTGGATTCGCTACACGAACTGATTCGCATGATGAGGCCAAAAGAGGGCAGAAACATGGGCTAGTTTGTGTAGCGAATCCACAATCTACTATATATATATATATATATATATATATATATATATATATATATATATATATATGGAGCGAAGGTTTCAATCCTGCATCGTGGTACTGGATGGGGTAATGGATAGTCTATAGCCAACACTGAAGAGTTGTAATACAACGAAACAGCTGTCCTTGGATGACACAATAATTGATTAAAGCTCCCCTATTCAGGCTTGAGCACTCTTTAAGTGAGGTAACTCGTTCATTATAAGCTTATTCAATGCCCTTACATAGGAATAGAGCACTCTGGTGGACGCGGAATTTAACTTATAACGAATATGTATCGCTCAAATTCAGCCTTAATGACCGTCCAGTTCCGTAGCTCAGAAGTAGGATACCGGCCGCTGGGACTGGAGCGAAGGTTTCAATCCTACCTCGTGGTGCTGGATTGGATAATTGATTGTCTATAGCCACAGTGAAGAGTTGCAATACAACGAATCAGCTCTCTGTGGATGACACTATAAATATATATATACATACATATATATATATAAACTGTAAAGAGTGAGACTGGTTTGGGAGTAAAGTCCTTCGAAGTAAGTTTTACTTTATGGAGTTTTTGTTGTTATTAATGGTCCAGACATGTTTTAGGAGGTATTCCCATCTTCAGTGCTGTGTGCTGTGTGAGTATGTACTTTTAGGGGTTAAAGGTTTCATGTGGAACCTGAGTCCACAATCAGGGGCTTTGCCTTGTGAGTAAAAAATTGTGTCCAGGCTGCCGGAGGCATCCTGCTGCGTGTGAGAAAAATTCCAGCCAGAGATGCAGTAGCAGTTGGTCTTGGAGAGGGCAAAATGTGTCAAGATAGGAGGGAGGTGATGTGGAGTTAGAATCCGTGGATATGTTAGGGATAGTATATATATATATATATATATATATATATATATATATATATATATATATCGATTGATAGATAGATAGACAGATAGATAGATAGATAGATAGATAGAAAATAAAACAGTCAAAAAGGGACTAACAAAAGACAAACGGAGGAGTAAGAGAGCAATCACCAAAACCACTCCAGAAAATTGTCAGGATTTTAAAGCAATAAACAAAGCTCTCATTATTGGAAAGAAACAATTAACTAGCATACTAAAGAAAAAATGGAGAACTGTCGGATGCGCTTAAGAATTCTACCGAGAACTTCTTTCGTCAAGACATGGACAACAAAACAACGAAAATGATACGCAAAACGTGGACAATCAGTTCATGGACTTCCAAGAAGTTACACCATTGGGGGAAAAACAAACCATCAAAAAAAAAAAAAATGAAAACATTTTGGACCAGATAATATCACCTTAGATTTACTCAAAAAAGGTGGTAAGATCCTCAATGAAAAAGTAGCTATTCTATTCAACTTATTTCTAAAACAGACTAAAGTCCTGAAAGACTGGAACACGGCAATCATAATGCTTTTACATAAAAAAATGAAACCCCAAAGACCTTAACAACTACAGATTCATCTTAATCTATAAACCTTTTGTGGAAATCATCACCAAGCGGATCACTAAAAACACTAGGTGAAAACCAACCAAGGAAACAGGCTGGATTTGAAAGAAGCTGCTCGACCACGGACCAACTCCATTCAATAAATCAACTGAAAGCAGCAGAATATAAAATGCCACTCACTGTCATCCAACAAGGTATAGACCCTGTAAACTTCAAAGTACTTCAACTTATATACAATCATAGCAACTTCTTTATCAGGCTTCCAGCTCCATAAAGGAGTACGACAAGGTGATACCAGCTCACCCATACTCTTCACAGCCTGGCTCGAGATGATCTCCCGAAATCTTGACTGAGAGAATAGAGGAATCGAAATAGATGGCAAATATCTGAGCGACCTCAGATTTGCAGATGACTTCGTTCTTTTTGCAGAGAACCTACACAATTTCCAACTAATGTTAGATTACCTAAACGAAAATAGCAAGAAATTCGGCCTGTACATGAGCTTCAGTAAAACGAAAGTCATGAGCAACAACCACACCGAGAATAAGAACACAACAATCAAAATCGAAGATGCAAAACAATAAATCTCCATGAGATCCTCCAAATAAAAGAAAATCAAGTAAAGAATCACTGTAGGATGGCAAGCCTTTGGCAGAACGAGATTATCCCAATAATACTAAAAAAAGAGTATACAACCAATGCATTCTCCCGATAGTAACTTATTCAGCTGAAACATGGTCCCTAACTAACTGAGAAATCTGCAACAGGCGCATGAAAGAATCATGACCAATGTCAAACAGAGATATTACGCTACAGCACTGTATATCGGGAAGAAAACTGGGGTCAGAGACATCGAAGAATCTACTAGAAAACTTGATGGTAATGGGCTGGTCATGTCACAACAACGATCCGAGAGATCACATACAAAACTTGGTTCGGCAGAATACAAAATGGAGAGATGAACTTGACAAATTCAGAAAATACTGGCTCCGCGACGCCCACAATAAAGAAATGTGGTGGATCCTGGGGAAGGCGTATGTCCCACCATAGACGATAAAAGACTGATGATGATTATTATAATATCTGGAATGAGCTCCTGTTATTACAAGGTGTATGTATCATTCAGTGTACACAATGTAACTAGAATAAACAATTGAGAAAATGGGGCTCTTGCAGGAATCGAACCGATAGGTTACTTATTTCAGCGTAGCGTAGCTCATACTCTTCAGCTAAGTGTTCAATGACGTAATCATTTGCGTTGAAAGAAACAAATAGAGCTGGTATAATCCATGAATAAACAAAATATGTTTAAGCAGTAGTTTGGGCCTTTGCATTACTGATGGTTGTTAAGCTCAGTGGTAGAGTAACAATATTATGTATTATATTTTATAATCATTTTGACGGGTCATATATCTATTTCTTAATAACACACACACACGCACATATATGTGTGTATAATGCATTTTATAATCATTCTGGCGGATCATATTCGTTTGTGAATTGTAATAATAATGATAATGATAATGATATATATATATATATATATATATATATATATATATATATCTTTCCCATATATATATATATATATATATATGTATATATATGTATATATATGTCCTTCCCATATATATATATATATATATATATATATATATATATATATATATATATATATAATCGTGTCATCCACTGACGGCTGTCTCTGAGCTACGGAACTGGACAGTCAGTAAGGCTGAATTTAAGCGATATATTCATTTACACATAAACCCCCCATCCACCAGGTATATATATATATATATATATATACAGAGAGAGAGAGAGAGAGAGAGAGATAGATAGATAGATAGATAGATAGATAGATACATAGATAGATACATAGATAGATAGATAAATAGATAGATAGATATATAACTTCCAGTGTGTGTCCAAGACAACAGTTTGTGGCAACCCGTTCTCTATAATGACGGCTGGAACGGAAGAAAGTGTCTGTTAGAAAGAGGAAAACGACATATTTTGAAACTGACATAGTCCCTGATTTCACTTAGATGCTTTCAAAAAGTAGTCAAGTATTTCAAGATGATAGAATTTTGCTGCTCATCAAACTAATTCAAATTCAGACATTTTCTCCCAATGCCATCTCTTATCTATTCATCAAATTCCACGTAGCATAAAATTCTATTTCTCCTAAGTTGTCAGAAGATGTCACCGTCGGCGTATATATATATATATATATATATATATATATATATATATATATATATATATATATATATATATATATAACATAATGCAGAGAGGCTAAAAGACCAACAAAAGAAAATAAACGAAAAAAGGGAAGTTAAAAAACAAAAAATAAGGAAGAAAGTGTCCAAGTTTTTTACCACATTCTATGGTTGATGAACTATATCAATAATCATAACATTACTGCCTGTTCCTAAACCCTATCCTTTACTGGAGGGCACCAACGTAACCCGAAACCTTGAACCTCAAATATTGCTTTACCTTAATGTGTACGGGCGTGCTGGAGCGATTCAGCAGGGTTTCCAATAGTTCAACTAAGCCATATGTCACTTCTTTGTTAATAACACCATCTAAGGGAAAGTTTTGACAGGCGAGTATTTGCCCGTAATAACGACAGCTTTATGAGTTCAACATGGCGGTTATAATTTCGCGCCAAAAGCCTCGTTGTCAAAATGACGATAAACGATAACGGAAGTTACAAGTTATGGCCGCTATGACACGCTCTTAGTCAATCGTTTTTGTCCCATTGTCTCTCTCTATCTATCGTCCAGTTCCAGACATTTTCTAGTGCTTTTCCTTCTACCAAATATGTCATTCCAGTTTCATAATATATTTCTTGGAATTCCGGTAATTCCAGACCCATTAATTATACCGTGCTAGTATTGGAGGTTTGACTGGAATAATCTCTCCCTCTATCTTCCTCTACCTCTCTCTCTCTGAATCTGTCTCTGTCTCTCCCCCCTCTCTCTCTCTGTACAGATATACTAGCTGAGATACCCGGCGTAACCACTCCAACAATCAGGCCCGATATATCCATATTTCATTCATTAAACTAAGGGAGGTAATGCACGCTCGCAGGATGTATGCTCGCATGTCACTCCCTGGTCAGGACCCTGCACAATTTGGGGAAGAAAGGAAATACCTCAATCCATTCATTTCAGTGCAAATTTGAGTTGTCTCTACTTTATTTGTCGTACTAGAATAGTGATTTCGACCATTAAATTGACCTGACCCCAAATTGACTAATAAGGATCTTAGTTGTCAGTGCCTCCTAGCCTATGTTAATGCTGGGGCCAGACAAGTTGACTCTACAGACTAATAAGGTCCCTAAATGCAGCTTTTCTGCCGGCTTTGTACAAATTGGTGTCAAACAAGCAATTACACGGAGAAACATTCGTAGTCTTTACAGAATTAGATATACGTGTACCCAGCGTCGCCCGGAAAAAAATCTTATTAGATCTTATGAAATTAACAGGGATGGGTGCTCTCTTTCGAACTCCAACTCCTAGGCAAGCTTACGCACTATTTCAAAAGAACAACATAAGAGATCAGTTGATATTATTGGGATGCCATAATACAAATTAGGTTTTTGGGAAGGACAAAACTGGTTAAACAAAATCTATGCTTTCTGATAAGTGCGAACAAAGGTAACCCTTGTTTCTCAGCTTGCAATAAATAAAATTCACCAAAGTTTTGAAAGATAATGTACAGTAGCAATAAAACAAAGTTTTTTTTTTGAGACACAAATCAACCCCCGTGGGAAGATGACAGACGCGTTAGAAAAACAAGTCGTAAGAAACAGGAAACTATCACTCAGCAAACCGAATAATTCAAAACTGTCAAAATGAAACAATCGTGTGTCTGGGTAGGCAGGGCGTCATGCAAATTGTTTAAACACGGTTTCAAACCAAGCCGTGTCCCAAAATCCCTCATAACCCCACCAAATGGTCGAAGACCTGTGCTAAACTATTCAAGACAAATATTGTTTAGTTCCTTTTTTTGTTTTGTTTTGTTTTTTGAGAGATCTTCAGGGATTAGATGAGGTATGAGTTGGTCAGTAAATTATCAAATTGGTGTCTTACAAGATTTGGTGAAAATATGCTTTTTTAAAATTCTATTTTCGTCAACAATGTCGCATTTTTGTTCTTTCTAAACCGACTAAGTGTGTCTAAAGAAGCTCAAATGCTTTAAAGTACCAGGATATACAGTGTCATAGACTGCTTGCGACTGCCGAGGGACTCAGTCCCGATGGCAATATTTTCTTCCGGTAAAAAGAATGATACATATGATTGCTAGATGAATCAACAGTTAGCTGTAAGAAATAATTTTTACGTAATGTTTTGGCCTAGCCAATCATTCGATATAAATCCACACTGAGAAGATGTTGAGTTTTATCCAATTGAAACTAACAATGGAGATGCTCTTTACTACGCAAGATCCTTTGTTGAACGCCGTCCAAGACATTGGAATTATGTCCCTATTGATTCTTGTGTAGACACTGAATTATTCAATGCTTCACAAAATTGAACAATGGATTATTCCTGAATATAGTCGTATTAAGTACTGGCGCTGTGGGACCAGAATGCAGAGTTTGGCTCATATTGATAGATTGGTAAGTCATATAATACTGGCTGATGCCTCGTTAGAAGCGTATGCATGAGACAAATAAGGAAACCATAATTCCTTCTGAATTTATACAATATATAATTCAATCATCATCATCATCAACAGTAGCAGCAGTAGCAGCAGCCTTGTATGGTCTGTCGTTGGATATAGACTTCCCCAAGATCCAACTGAGCTCTCTATCATGGCAGTCACAGAGCCAGTACTTTCTGAACCTAACTAGTTTGTCATGCAATCGTTTAAATTGTTTGCCCTGGTTTCGTATGTGATCTCCTAGGAACTACGTTGTGAATAGTGGTGTCAAGTGGTTGTCTGCCATTCTCGCAACGTGACCAGTCCATTTTCATTCAAGTCTCCGAGTGGATTCTTTGATATCTCAGACCCCTGTTTTCCATCTATTATATTGTGTTGACTCGTGGTCTTTCAATGTTCTGTTGAGCATTGTTCTCTCTTGTGGACGTTGTGTGGTTATCAGTTCAAGGGTGAGTCTTTTCGTTCGGTTCCATGTTCCATATGTGGCTATGGGGAAGATGAATCGGTTATGCGCCCCTTTGTTTAGCACTAGTACGATTGTAGTTGAATTTGCTGAAAGCTCGCCAGCCTAATGTGATTCTTTGCTTGATTTCATTTTCTTTTGGGGATTCCATGAAAGTAGATGTGGCGGTCTACTTTCTCAATTTCAGCCTGTTTGATTCTGATGTTAATGTTCTCTTCACAACATTTGTTTAACTGAAATCCGTGTGGAAATCAACGTTTTGCTTTCTTCGCACAGTTTGCCAAGCATCATGTGGAGGTTACGAAAGCTCTCAGCGAAAAGTGAGGTCTTCGTGAAGTCAACAAATGGTAAATGGCATTTCATATTTTGCTGCTTCCTTTTTTTGTTGATTTACCAAATGGAATAGGTCAATGGTTGAAAAGCTTCATTAATACAATACCTCAGATTCAATCTCTAAATATGTTTTCGACAAATCTATCATACCATTTCCTGGAATGATTAAATAAGTGACTGTATGAACGAATAAGCTGATCAATAGCTCGGCATTCTCAACAAGATTATGGGGGTTGTGCTTGTATGATTCTTAATATCAGGGTCTGAAAGCTCCAGTAATCCAGATATAATAACCCCCACTCGTCCAATTTGAGGTTTTCAGCTCAAGAATTGAAGATAGTTTTTAATACCTTCATTGTTTGATTCTAAACATTCTTCTGAAAAATTTCAAAGCAATCAATTCAATAAAGCAATTTATTGTTCCATGTAAAGTATGGCTCAACTTGACCAAAGGAAAATTATGAGTCTCAAAATTTAAATTACGCTCAAATGAGAAGGGCTCTCTGAAATAAATAGTTTAAGGTCACCGTTTTTCTGAATTTTTCACCAAAGATAAGGTTTAATATTATGCTCTTCATACTTTTGAAGATGTCTGTCGTTTTCATCACAACTTTCAGTGATTTTTGTTTAAAAAAGACATTTTTCAAAACCTTCAGAAGATATTTCCAAGAAAAAGTCTGTAAATTAAGTTTGGCTATCCAAATTTTTCGGTGCTGATATATTTTTCAAATAAATTCCAGAGTAATCTTATATCAGGAGAATATAAAGCTCTTTTTACAACCACTTCACAGCACCAAATATTTCAAATCTATATTTTTGAATGAAACTAAGCTCTTCTTCATGATTTGATAATGTATTCATTCAACTTTGAAATTTTCTCGAAGATCATAATAATATAACGTATCTTCTAAACCAGCGACCATTTTTCGGTTGTTTCCATAATTCTATACGGATTGGATATTGACCAATCAAATAATTCATCAGAAAACTAGATATTTTTTCTCAGTTATTTCTATCTAGGCTCATTGTGATGAGGTTGCACAAAGTCATGAAGGAATTTAAACAATCAAATTCACTGTTTTAGAATATATTCTATTTTTCCTTTTTTGGATACATAAAAGAATCTTCGGGAATTCACCATGAAAAAGTACAATACTGAACAACATATTAAAATGATAGAATTCCAATTTGGAACCGTTATCATAGGGAACATATTCCCGTCATTTGAATGTGATTAAATGATATGTCGTTTCTTTGTGTGTTTTTGATCATTGAATTCCATTAATGATCAACCACAGATAGGAACCTAACCAAGAGACAGACCTGCAAACTGAGAAGCATGCAACACGTGCATTTGAGGAATATGCTCAACCTTACATGGAGAGATCACAAGACATCACAGTATATCAGGGGGAAAAACGGAAGTCTGAGACATCATAGAATCAATCTAAAAAAGTAGGCCATGATCCAAGAATGGCAGACAACCGACTCAACACATGGATCCCCAGAGATCACATGCAAAACCAAGGCTAACAGAATACGAAATGGATGGACGACCTAGACAGTTATAGAAAATACTGGCTCCGCGACGCCCATGATAGAGACATATGATGGATCCTGGGGAAAGCCCATGTCCAAAGACGGACAATAAAAGACTGATAATAATACTGATGATAATAAGTACATGCAAGGTCACCAACAACGTTCCCTGGGAGCCATACGTTATCAAATTCAATAACAGAAATGAATTGCTTTTATGATATAATTCAAGTAAAGGTCTGGTTAGTCACTCAATAGAAACTTCCAGACAACCAACAACATAAAAAACAAAACAAAAAAACAAAACAGGTGAACAAAAAGTAAAGGGTCTATTTAGCATTAACAACTGTTTAAATTTTCTGCCCTCTTTCTTTTCTGGTGTAGCCTGAGTGCATTACACACTCCTAAATGGCCGACGATACCAACTTAAAAACTCATAGAAACCTATGTTGACTGATTGGGAAGTCGATTCGATGGCTTATTTTTTGTTGGTTTTTGGTGTGGATTTGTCCTTGTGCAGATTGTCCTTGCATGGCCTTTTGACATAGATTTGTCGGTCCCAATTTGTCTTTCACGGATATGCCGGGTCACGATGTAGAATGCGTGGTATAGCACTGGGTTAAATTGGCCACCATGTAGGAATCAAACTCGGCCAGCGTTGGTCAAGAAGGTAATCGTTAATGATTGACAAGGAAATAATTTGAAATATGATTTTCTGTCTCATTTATTCACAAATAAGTCATCATCATCATCATCAGATTTTTAGCGTCCGTCGTTGGACATAGACCTGCCCCAGGATTTGCCACACTTCCCTATCATGGACGTCACGGAGCCAGTACTTCCTGAACTTGTCTAGGTCGTCTCTCCATCTAACACTTTGCTGGCCTCGGTTGCGCATGTGGTCTCGAGTGATCCTTGTTGTGAGTCGTGATGTCCATCGATTGTCTGCCATTCTTGCAACATGGCCAGCCCACCGCCAATTGAGATTTTTAATGGATTCTATGATGTCCTTAACTCTTGTCTTTTCTCGGATGTACTGTGCTGTCTCGTGGTCTCTACATGTGAGGCCCAGCGTTATTCTTTCGTGTGCACGTTGCATGGTTCTCAATTTACGGGTCTGTCTCTTGGTTAGGTTCAATGTTTCAGCTCCATATGTGAGTATTGGGAGGATGAATTGGTTATACACCCTGAAGTAATCTCCACTAAATCACTGTCAATATATGAGATGGTTTCTTGATTACGACCCCGTTTGAAAAACACTATAATAATTAAATAAGTATTAATTGAATTGAAGGGAATGTCATGTGAATAGATTATTGACCTGTTTTGTTCACTGGGAAAATAGTATATGCCATCATTTTCTTTGGCAAATTCGAAAAGACCTGTATCTACCTAAAGGTTGAGAAACATTAAATCTTTTATGTTAGATGTATAATTGATATTCTTTTCATATATATATATATATATATATATATATATATATGAAGTTGAAGCCAGATAAGAGAAATTCTCCGCACACATAAACTGTACATATGACTATTCAATTTGTCCTTTCAAAATCTCTGACTCCATATCTTTTTAGTAGATACACTTTAACTCAATTTAATCTTTAATACATAGAGCACTTTATGAAATAAACCCACCATATATAAGATATTGAATTACTGATTTGTACTTTTACATATATATATATATATATATATATATATATATATATATATATACTTGTGTGTGTAGGTCTGTGTTTGTGTGTGTGTGTGTTTATGTGTGTCTTTGTGTGTGCAAATGTTTATATAACCACTAGCTTGTACATGTATACGCACATACACATGCTCAAACACAAACACATACAGAAATATACAAATATTTATATACACATACATATATATCAGTATGTTTTTGCCTATGCATTTATTAGCGTATATTTTTCGGGAGAGACTTTATTTATTCGTCCAAACTGAGGTATTGTATTTAAAAACGGTATCAAATGAAGGAATTGCATGTTTGGGTGCAAGGGAATAACAGAGTAGAAGAAAACTTCAGCAGCTAACACGCTATAATGGTATAATTCAACCTGATCTCATCACACCGTCTACTATGATATCGTCAGACGTGGCAAAACAGTCTTTAAATGGGTCAGAATCACGATGTGAGTGATTGCGATGGAAAGCAAGGAGAAGATTGAAATGAAAGAAATACTAGTAAAAAAAAAGAAATACATATACTGCAAACAACTCATAAGGTAGTAACAGTGATACATTGCAGAATTTTCCATAATACTATGGCGCCTTGAAAAATGTACATCGAAAACCCAGTGAGATTAGTGAATAAACAGCTGCCATTTTCAATGGATCCCATATAAACCCGTTTTGGTCTCTGGTTCATTTGATAGACTGTATAATTATAAATGAAGTTCAATCTATCTATTTTAATATTGTTCTGTAAGTTCCTCCTGCTTAACTAGTAGAAGTCAGACGTCATGGTTAACAAAGCCCCCAATTATGACTTTCAATAGTTAGATTCAAATGTTTTGCAAGGGTTCTCTATATTCCATGGCATGAAGCAAGGATTATATTCAAGAAATATTTTGATTTTATTTGCAATTCAAATGTTATGCAAGTGTTTTCTGTATACCATACAGCTAGGATTATCATATATTCAAGTAATATTTTGATCTGTTCGCAATCAACATCAACTCTTCTATTCGACCATATAAGATGATTCTACAAGAGATTTGCAACAAAACTTTGCAAACCTCTTTTGACACTACATTGCTTTCATCATTAACAGCACCTCCATAATCCGTAGAATAATCTTCTCATCTGTTGAAATGCATCTTCAACTTTTAGCATAACTTTCAAGCTTTAAGGCATAACGTGTCAAAAGTTATCCAATTTTTTTCACCTTCAATGTTGGAATGAATATCTTAGAAAACACGCCCATACTGACATGTGTGCAACTGATACTATTCAGTCAAAAGCGTCTTTTTAAAACGAAAACTGAACGCTCCAAATGCCATCTAGTGACAGAAATGGAATTAACTTTTTAGACGATCTGATATTTGAGAAAACAGGTCCGCTTAGTCAATCAATAAAATAGTCAGGCAACCACCGTCATCTGGCAGCATGTTATGCTGGGGCCGATCAATCACAAAATAGGAAAAGAAGGTGATCAATGGATAAGATACTTCACTGGCTTTTTGTTGGGCAGTGATCACTGAAAAAAATTTCTAAAAACAAACGGACGTAAACTAAAAAATCAATCCAGTAACAACATACATTGCACACTAGATCCCCCACTAAGCACCTATTCACATTGAAGGACTCTGAAAAAAATAAGGCGAACAGTATTTCCCAGGAGTGAATGTTCTTTAGCTCTATTTCTATGGCCTGGAGACATTATACATACAAAGATAGTCGTACTAATTTGAAAACACGAAATAACAGTTTTAGTCGACGGTCTCTGTCAATGTAGATGGTAATGGATTTATTATTCTTATGTCGACAATACAATCAATAAAATACATACCGATGCAGAAGGAAAATAAATAATTCTAATATAGGGCAGATACATATTCATAATCCTGTCTGTTTCTCCTTGGTTGTTTAGAACCGGTTATCTTTGGGCGCCATCAAAAGATCGATGTTTATTAATCGAGTCACGCAAAACATTTCCAAGTGTTGTGAATTCCATCACCAAACAGGGACTACTTCTTGTAACCCTTGTGTCAAACTGTACTGAGCGTAAAAAAGAGCCATTGCCTTGCCGCAAGGGTAAGTAACCTAGTTTGGCGGACCGGTTGCTAGTTTACTGCATCTCTCCTACATTCTTGACCTTGTGCTAGCCTCAGTTGATCACTGTCTTTCACTCTCCGTGTATCTCTTTCTCTCTTTGCCGCTCTCTACCTGAGTTTTTATTTGTGTATGCAAGTGTAAGAGCGCGTGTGCTTAGTGAAGAAGTAATAGCGAGTTAGTCTCACAAACCATTTTCTACTTTCACCCTTTGGTCGAGGCAATGGGGGCAAAAATTGCTCAGCTGGTTATAAAAGCATGAAATTTGGCACAAATTTCTCTATTGGGTACCGATCATTTTCAGATATGGAGAAATTCTTTAACTGGCAATGGCCATGGTTGCATATGGATTCAATCTCTGTTCAAACTGCTTGAAAATCAGTTCAACAAAATGCTTCTAGACGTTTTTTTCTGTGGAATCAGTTTTGTTGAATGATAAACTCAAAATATACTACAGTCAGACTACTAAAAATGTATAATTTTCAAGATGGTGTACAGAGTCCCCATTATAGACATACATCATGAGAAATGGATGCTTTCATGCAACAATACACACTGCATAGAAACATTCTCTGGTCTATCCAAAAATGTATTCGCTTCTTGCTCACCCTGTGGTACACAAGAACAAAATATGTCTTTGAAATTCATTGAGAACTTCTGAAGGTATTGTGTGAAACATGAATGAATACTGAAATGTTCAAAGAGCATAATTTGAATTGTTCAGTACATCTTGAAGTATCACTATGCCAAGCTTTATGGTTTTATCACAAAGTGAGTAATTCTGTACCAATTGCCTGGACTATAACAAACTCATTGGGCTTTTTATCAGGTTCAGCTAACTGAAAAGGAAATGATCTTTCTCCCCATCCAAACATGAATGAAATATTGGCTTGGCATCGCGGA
This sequence comes from Thysanoteuthis rhombus, assembly GCA_963457665.1. Lineage (NCBI taxonomy): Eukaryota > Metazoa > Mollusca > Cephalopoda > Oegopsida > Thysanoteuthidae > Thysanoteuthis > Thysanoteuthis major. Next base: position 35,106,834 of record OY735228.1, on the reverse strand, counting down.
CAGAGACCTTGTCGGGAGACAAGGACAAAGAGAGAGGGATTTACATGAATCTTAATAAACGTATGTAAGTAATCTTAGATTGAACTGGCAGGAGTCCATAGTAGGAGATAAATTTTAAAAAATGGAATGTTCATCATTAGAACAAATTGAGACTTCCTTGCTAAACTTTGTTCTACGGAACACGTCTAATTAGTGATTATGAGAAGAGGACAAAAAAACAAACAGCGGGGACATTTATACACATCTGTGAATAAATATATAAGTAATTTTGGATTAGTTGTGACAAAGAGTTCACTTGAGAGTAAATGGAAAAATATGGAACTTTCAGCACTGGCAAATTTCGAGACTGCTAAACTTTGCTCCTAAGAACGCGTCAAATTCGTTTTGAATAAACACCTCTTAGTATGGTACCAGTCATCATTAATTGGTCAGCAAGATAAAACCCGAGTTTATCCGACAGGTCTACTAGCTAAATGTTGATTTACTGCTGTGACTTTGATATATATTTATATGGTTCAATTTAGTTTGAAACTAATGATCAGCAAGACTAATATACTCATTCCAGCAATTGGATATTGGGGCAAGACAGCTTAGATCAAACGCACTAGGCTAGCTTTCAAAAATAAATCTTTTTAGAATAGAGGAACCCGTGAAATAGATATTGTATCACAAAGAACTCATGTAGAGAAATATTCTATATACAGCTAATATCATTATATAAAAAGTTTAAAAACTTCTATCTGTTAAAATCTGAAATGAATTAACTGTATCCTACAGTGTACAGGGAAATAGTTTCCTCTGTAATTGTCCATTTCGAGATTATTTTTTCAGTCCCTGTTCACCTATATAAAATATATTATTAAAAAAAACTGAGATCGGAGTCAGTTTCCTCGCAAAAAATATCTATAAGCTTAGCTTACCTTTTACAAAAGAATGATTTTCATGAACTTTCAATACTTTATTCCGATAGCAATGATCCTAACGTAAAGCTATGTAACCAAAACTGTTGTTGGTGTTTGATTTGTTTTTAGTTATCTCAATTACGAACAAAGAACTAGCAGAAATAATTTCACAACTTTTATGATATATACCAGCTGGATAACATGATCCTAGATTGCGGAACTATGAAAATATATACTAACTATTTTTTCAAAGAATTAAATTTATAAAGCTGTGAAAAAAAACAAAAACAAACAGCCACTGATATTTTCCTATCGTTCAATCTTCTGGTGCTTCTGGTACTCGTAAGATCAAGTTAAGTGTTCTATCTTTGAAAAGTCCCTTTCGAGCGAGTATAAAATCATCGCAGAACACATTGCAATATCGAGTAAGTCATTGGTTCTGCAGAAATTCCAAATGAGGAGCATTTGACTCAGCTCTCGCGGCACAACAATGACTGATCTGTAAGACTAATTTTTAGACCAACACTCCAGAAGGAGTGCCCGTGCGCAGACACGCTAATAAGCTTATATATATATATATATATATATATATATATATATATAGAGAGAGAGAGAGAGAGAGAGAGAGAGAAAGAAAGAAAAGAAGAAAAAGTGAAAGAAAAAATGGGAGAGAGACAGTGAGGGAGAGACAGAGAAAGAGAGAGAGAGACAGAGAGAGAGAGAGAGAGAGAGAAAGAGAGAGAGAGAGAGAGATAATAAAAAACCCAGCTAGTGTTCCTTAGTTCATGGTGTCTGTATAAATATCAAAAAAAGTCAAGAGGCTTGTAATTAAAGATTTCTGTTTTAAAAGTAATTAAGTTAACATTAAAAATTATCAGCCACTTTCGATAAACAGATAAATCAAGAAATATGTGTTAGGTATCTTCTTTACCGAATATTAAGTAAATGTTGCCTCATATTATATGATTGATATATTGAACAATCTCATTCTGATAAGAATGATTGAATTTTTTTAACTTCAGCTGTTATACATTATAGTCATATCTTTTTTAACCAAAAATCATCTTTAGATAAAGTCGTATTTTCATATTTTATGTATATATATATATATATATATATATATATATATATATATATATTTATATATATATATATGTATATATATATATATATATATGTGTGTGTGTGTGTATGTGTGTGTGTGTGTGAGTGTTTGTGTGTGTGTATGTTTGTGTGTGTGTTTGAGTGTTTTAGTGTGTGTATATGTGCGTGTGTGTGCAAGAAGTGTCAGGAAAAATCGACATAGTAGGTTGTCAGTTCCTTGAATGGTGTTAGTGGAATCTGTCTACTTGCAAAGCAAACACATGCGGAGGGCGTTGACAAGTGAGAAGATGGATGCGTCTTGAAGCATTCACTGCGTCTGCATAGTCCAGGAGTCGAACCGAGAAAGTAAAGAAAAATCAGAAGAATATCAAGTACACAAACTGAACACCTCGGACTCTCAGTAATTCAAATCACGAGGTTGGAAGACAAAATAGATGGAGTGACATACGTTGTACTTACCAACTTCTCTTCCATTGTTTTCTTTCCCCACTTCAATCAATCTTCATTCGCTAATTCCTCTGTCCAATTTTTTCTTTTTTTTTGTCTATATTCAATTTTCTTTCTACCTTTTTTTTCTCGTTTTCTAATTCCTCATACTTAATTATATACTTATATTAGTTTCGTTCTTTCCTTTTTCTCCGCCATTTTATTTTTGTTTTACTAATCTTTTAGTGTATCGATGTTGCACTTACTTCTTGAACATCGTCAACCAAAACAGTCAAATGAATGAGTTTCTTAAGTTTCCAAGCTCTTCTATAGGAATCGAGCACTCTTGTGGATGAGGGATTTCTGTGTAATTTAAATATAACGCTTAAATTCAGCCTTGATGCCTGTCCAGTTCTGTAGTTCAGAGGTAGGATATCGGGCTATGGGTCCGTAGTGAGGGTTTCAATTCTCTCTCGCAGTACTGGATGAGATAATGGGATGTTTATAGCCACACCGAAGAGATGTAATACATCGAAACTGCTGTCTGTGGATGACACAATATATATATATATATGTGTGTGTATATATATATATATATATATATATATATATATATATATATATTAAATGAAGTTAGGATTTGCTATATAAACACCCTCATGCTTTTGCTCTGTTTGGGCTTCTTCAGATTTGCAGGGTAGAAACATGAACGAGTTTGGATAACAAATTCTCACTATGTTATATCTTAATCTCTACACTAAATTAACTTGATATTTGATTTGCATAAATCGAGCACTTTATCAAATAAACCCATCACACAATGGATATTACATTGTATTGTATTCCTGATTTGTATTTTGAATTATATATATATATATATATATATATATATATATATATATATATATATATATATATATATATATATGTGTGTGTGTGTGTGTGACGTATACTTGCCGCACAAATCGACTCAGAAGACTGAAAAATTATTGACATCCCCTTTCCAATTTTTTCAATTGATTGACCCGATATGGTCTGTTGCCAAAAGATATTTGTTACATGACGGTTTCAATTGAGTGACCGACCAACCCCGTATTCCTCAACTTACAACAAATGCTGTTTGATAATTCACACAACAAAAGAAGTGAGAAGAAAGATATATGTATTCACACGTAATGGTTTATCTGTGTATTTCTCTAGGCAACATCTCTAAAAAGTATCAATAGATTTGGGTGACATTTTGCGGCAGGGTTGACTATAGACTAAGAAAGGGTTGATTGAATTTTGAGGTTGTTACAAGATTTTGTATAAGTTACATTCCCTGCATTGAAGCCATATGTTCAAACAATATTTCCCAAATTTCTTAATGAGTTTTAATTGAATATTCAAAAAGTATAATCAATGAAGTTAGGAAGATTTAGCTGAATTTTGAATATTTTCAGGATTATTTTTTCGATTAAAAAATGATTTTCCCCATGGTCTTTTTCTCTCGTCGTATCTTCCTTTCTATCTAGCTACTATGTTGTTAGAAATTTGATTTATCTCAGCTCAATATTTTTTTCATTGTTTACCTGCTTTTTTTTACGCTACTCAGGTCATTTGTTAATGTAATGTAAAACGTTTCTTTCAGTACTTCATGGTTTTTCTTAAACTCCACCTTTCATTCTTTTTTTTTTTAAATATCTGTAAAAAAAAGGTGGGGGTAAAAAAATTAATTGTTCTTTCCTTTTCTCCCTATCATTTCGTACCCTTTTCGATATGATTTCTTCACTTATCTCCCTTTTTCTTCTTTTTTTTAATTTTCTACTTTATGTTCTTTATTTCACCTTTTCCTCCTCAGGAATAATTCTACATTGTTCACTTTCACTTTATAATTCTCTTGAAAAATCTAATCCATTTTCATTATTTTCATACTTTTTTCTTTCTGATTTCATATCACTTAGCACATCTCATTCTATTTTGTTAATTATTCTTATTTTCCTCCTCGATTTAATTTCATTCTTTCTTTAATTCTTGAATTCTTTCTTTCTTTCATCTTCCTCTCTTTCTTCTTTTCGATTGTCAAGACATTCATTCCAATCCAGTAAACTTTTTTCTCTTACACTACCCATCCTATTCCCTAAATTATATATGTATGTACATGTATGAATATGCATGTATTTATGCATATAAATTGGTGTGTTAAAAAATACACACACACAACCACACATACACTCACACAACAACCACAGACGCGTATGAATATCCTGTCAAGACATATATCTTTCCTTCTTCCTTAGTTGAGCAATGTACAAAAATGCCCGAGCAACATTTTTTTTGTTGTCATCGAGGGCCATCATGTTTACAGAGATGTGTATTTTGCTGCCATGAATTCATAAAACTAATGGTTTTTATAACACGCTCTGTTGGTTCGATGAACACGTAAACCTGAGAGAGAATGACTTTTTTTTTGTGGTAACGTTTTTGCTTTTTTTTTTTCTGCTTTTTTCAAACTTTCACACTTTAGGGGGTAGACGCAGACAAAAATGTAAATAATGATATTACCCTTACAGTTATATTTATCCATGTATATCCGAAGGATGTGGTTCCAAAACGCGACAAACGCCATTAAATGAAATGTGTTCAATTAAATTGAAAAAAAAAAAATCCAGATTTGGACATGTCATCTTATTGAAAGAAATGAACCACGCACACACACACACACACACACACACACACACACACACACACACACACACACACACGCACACAAAAACAAAACAAAAAATTAAACAAAAAAACGCACACATATATGTGTAAGTTCTAATCAGATTTACAAATCCTTCCGAATTTCAATTCAATTGAGCACCTTTGATTTTTTAATGCCCCTCATTGCATTTTGGGAACGCTCATTTCATATACGTTCGAGGGGCTTTCGGTGCGAGTGTTGATGTTTGTTAAGTTGGTTTTGCAGATGTTTGGTTTGAGCTAATGTTTGCACGACTTCATGTTGTTCTATATTGCAGGTACGTGAAGTGCCGAGCGTTTGTGTATGACTTGCAGATAAGACAAATCATTAATCGTCAACATATGTGCATTCTGATAAAATCACCGAGGTACAACACTTGTCATAAGATGAGACAACGTCGACGAACCTAGCTCTAGCTTCGGTTGGGGCTTATTGTTTTCTGGTTTTGTAAGGCGTTGATGGTCGAGTGTTGAGTATTTTTGTTAGGGTATTCTGGATTCCTTTTTTTATATATATATATAATAGCATTATGACTGCTCTATCCGAATCTGCTGAGACTTCACTTTGTTCAAGGCATAAGTTCAAGGAAACGGCCAGTTTTTTAGTGAGATTTTCCTCAACTCTTTTGAGCAGGTTTATTGTTATACTATCAGGCCCAGACTTCATATTAAAATGTCTTTATAATCATCACAATTTTTTGAATGTAAATTGTCTAGCTACTGATATACTTGTGCACGGTCGTGCGTACACACACACTTACATGTACTTATATATGAATGACTTGGCTATACAAATAAAGATTTTGGGAAGGGTTATCTGCAGCTGTAGAGTAATGGGACGCAGAACCTGTGGGCAGAATAACCCCCTTCCGTATTGCGTTAACTGGCCTATAATATTGAGCAAAGGATAGATTAAGATTGTGATAACTTAAAATAAAGTGTTTGTGACCGACTAATTGTGATACAAATAACCATTCGATGATATAACTGGGATGATAATGATATCGTCCTCTCTCTCTCTCTCCATATATATATATATATATATATATATATATATATATATATATATATATATTGCACTTGATATCTTCAAAAATGAATGGGAATCTATCAAATTTTTTTCATCAGAGTATTTCAATGGGATTTTCTGTATAATTTGAAAAAACAAACTTCACTTTTTCAACTTACATGTAATTTCAAATGAAAATTTGGAAATATTCCCTAGACAGAAACATTAGCACCTTCCCTTGAAATTTGGTTGCCGAATCTGTAAGGAACAATGATTCCAAACATTTAGAGTCTTTTAGAAGCTTTTTGCACTTGTCCACTGGTAGTTACTCTCTTTCTCTCTTTGAAATTTGTTTAGGCTCTTGAATGTTTGCAATATCTGTGCAGTGTATGGTGCACATTAAAAACGTTACTCCAGATTTCTGCACAAACGTTTGGAGAGGTAAACATGAACTGTTTTGAACTGGTCAGTAATGAGACCGAATCTCAATCCCATTAAGATTCCTTTGAGGAATCAAGAATCTGGAGTTGAGTTTTCAATGCATACCAGGCAAGTATCGGTATAGCTGATACAGTGTTCCTATCCCAACACGGCTCGTGAACTAATATTTGAATTTAATGTCCCATCACCACTCGTCTTGAATATATTTTATATATATTTCATGCACAGTGCACTAAAATGTTTCAAACATAGATTGATCAAGAGCAAAAAGAGGCGGTTTTTTGGGTTTTTTTTAATTTACTGAGCAGAGGCATTATTGTTCCGATAGAGGCTCTTTCCACCAGAGATAATTGAGCTAAGTTCGTTCTGAAGAACGTCGAAGAGAAATGTGACGCCTTAACACCTGACTTTTAGCTAGATAAAAACTCTGATCAAAATCTTCACACCACTATGTGCAAGTATTGTAATCGATCGCATTAAGTTTCTGGCCACGCATTTAAAGGAGGCAGTAGTTTTTGTCAGTGGGAGCAGCCATTAGTAGCACGGACAAGGAAGATGTCATGGTGTTAATGTCACTACTTTGGGCCTGTCTACCGGATCGACTCTCTTGCTTGAACGGTTCGCAAAGGCTGAAACCAGGACTGACCATTAAATAGTTTTTGTTATCTTCTGCACTCTAGACTTGACATCTGGTCATAAATCAAGTAAGAAATTTGAGTGTCAAAAATCAATACGGTAAATCTTTCTCTCAGTGATGTGCGGAACATTTCAGTGACAGAGTAACGGTTGCTCATCTCGGGAGCTATGGTTATTAAAAGCCCTGAAGTACTTCTATACTCTTCATCTTCCCTTGGTGTTTCCTTTTACTGTAAGAACATTTGTTATCCGTAAAACAACCTGGAAATGGATAATAATGAATATTTTATTTGACTTGAAAGGACAAGGAAAGAGCAAAAAATACAAAAACCGTCATGACAGAGTTGGAACAGTCATAGAGTTGGAATAGTGCAAACGAATTGGGTTAAATCATGTTGATATACAGAACCAACAAAAAACAAAGACTCCACAGAAAAGTAAAACATGAGCAAAATTCATATTCAAGTCAGAGGCAAAAATAGACGGATCAAGAAAGAAATAAAAATTAACGCTGTTATTTTCAAACCAGAAATTTCATTTCACGATCTAGTAATTTCGGTAATATTCATTCAAATTAAAAGCTTGTTGACTTGTTATTGGCAGTTTTTATCGATTTCTTTTTAGCTTTTTCCAAAGTTCAAAGATTTTTTTTTACCAGACATGTAATCTTCTCTACAACATATCCTACCAGACTTCATTGACAGGGCGAATCGAATCGTCATTGATGAGATGATGTTTAGATTTGTACTTATTCAATAATTAAAAAATATTCCTGGCTTATTCTGCAGAAGTAATGTTAGGAAACTGATTTCGTTATTAGAGACGCTTGATAAAAAAGTTTAGGCACTGCACACGTCTTGGGTATAGAATTATCTGACATGGAGACTCATTTTCCTAAATTATGATGTTGATCGAGGGCTAGCTTTTGTACTGCAAAATAATGAAAAACTTAATGCCACACTCCTTTGGTAATACTGTATTGAATACATGAAAATATATTCTCTATTTACCATTATCTATAATCTTTAGTACGATGAAATAACATTCCCTCCAATAACTAAGTTGTATCCGCAGTACTCGTGTCTTATTGTAAATTTATTGCAAGGTCTTTATTCTAAAAACCATGGCGTATATGTCTGAATGCTGCAACATATCTACCGATACAGCAGTTCCTTCATTAAGATACTTAAAATCTCTGAGCCCTTTCAATTGAAAGAAGGTGCGAGACAAGTTGATTACCAGCTCACCGAAACCACTCACAACATGCCTTGAAACGATCTTCAATAACCTAAACTAGGAACACAAGGGGAAGAGAATAGACGGCAAAGTAACCTCAGATTTGCTGACGACATCGTCATCTTTTTGAAGAATCTTCACGACTTCCAAATAAGACAAACTAAACAACTAAATGAAGAAAGTTGCCTCTACATTAACTTCAACAAAAAAAATGTCACACATAACCGAAAAGTTGAGGACAGGGACACAACGATCAAAATCGAAAATGCAGAGCTGAAGAAAGTAGACCTCTATATCTACAGAGAACAATGAATCTCCATTAAATCGTTGAAAGAAGAAATCGAGCAACGTGTCATACTAGGTGGGCAAGCTTTCGGTTGAGCGTGCTCGACTTTCAGAAACAAGAAAAATCCAACTAGTCTTAAAAAAGAAAGGTATACAACCAACACATCCTCCTGATAGTTTACTATTCAGGTGAAGCACCGAACCCAACCAAAAGATTGACCCTGAAACTGAGAGCCATGCAATGTGCATATGAGCGAATCAAACTCACATGGAAATCATAAAACAGATCGGTATCTTAGAACAAGGCAAAAAGTCTGAGATAGAAATCATTTGGAAGCTTAAGCTGGCGATGGAACAGTCGTGTTGCAAGGATGTCCACTGAGCACTGGATATCATTACTCGCTGCTGAAATCCCCTGAGATCAGATGCAAGATTGTGGCCAACGAAAAGTTAAATTTTCTACGGGGTAACATCGGTGCCGAACAAAATATAGTTCCTACTAAAAAATCTTTATAATTATCATACATGGTTGTGTGTGTATTTATGCATACGTGTACGTGTATGTGTACGTAGATTAGTACATCATATTCTACTCAGCGCACATATATTCGTAAGATGAAATGTTTCTTCAGTCGATTCATTTTTGAGAGTCCAACAGTGCACTTAAGTGGAATGCAAATAAAAAGAAATGACAGTAAGATGAAAATGGAATTAAATGTGGCAAATTGAAAGTGAAAGTAGAAATGAAAGCGATTATACGGATAAAATTGTTCACCCCATCCATTTGAAATGTTCGCGCGCTAAAATGTCCCGCATTGTTCAAGCTGCTTTGCATCCGTTATTCAATTTAATCGATAGCTTTATCATCACTACGACTAATGGCATACAGTGTTAATAATGTTGTCATCATCACCGCAATAATCATTACTTTGTATTGGTTATTGAGGGTGTCTTTTTCTTTTTTTTTCTTTTATGCTACAAGTTCGCCTTCGTGTTCAATTCACATTTTGTTCTTATAAATATTCTTTCTCTTTTTTTCATACTTCTTCTTCTTCTTCTTCTTCTTCTTCTTCTTCTTCTTCTTCTTCTTCTTCTTCTTCTTCTTCTTCTTCTTTTTCTTCTTCTTCTTCTTCTTCTTCTTCTTCTTCTTCTTTTTCTTCTTCTTCTTCTTCTTCTTCTTCTTCTTCTTCTTCTTCTTCTTGCTGTTGTTGTTATGGTGTTCTTCTTCTCCTTCTCCTTCTGGTTCTTCCTCTCCTTGTTTGGTTGTTGTTGTTCTTCCCTTATTTTTTCTTCTTTTTCTGATCATTGTTTTTGTTGTTTTTTCCCCCCAGTTTTTGTTCATATTGTTCCTCTCTTTAATCTCCTTTTTCTTTTTCTATTTGTTGTTATTGTCGTCGTTGTATTTCTTCTCCGTGTCCTTCTTCTCCTTCTTTTCGTTCTTTTTTTTCTTCTTCTTGTTCTTTTCCTTCCTCTTTTTCTTCTTCTTGTTCTTCTCCCCCTTCTCCTCCTTCTCCTCTTCCTCTTCCACCACGCCCCTATTTTTTCTTATTTTCACATCATTTTCTTTCCCCCACTTTTTTGTTAGGTCTTTCTTTTTTTTTTTTTCTTTTTTCACCCTGCTTCTCATATGATTTTTATTTTTGCCGTTCACCTTTCCTTCCTCTGTTGTTATTCTTCAAACCGTTTTATTCTTCAACAAAACAACCCATTTTTTTCACGTTTTCCTACTTTTTCATTAAAAATAACAAAAGAAAAAGAAACTTTGTCATTATCTTTTCTGTCTGCTGGTCTATAGAGGACAGTTTATATTCAACGCAAAAATACAATATCACTAAAAACTAAAACAATTTATTAATGTCGTCTGGTAAAGTGTAAATACTTACAGGACCTTTTCAAAGTGCAAACTCATATTGTTAAAATACTTCACCTGTTGTCTCAGAATAAAACATTCCTTGCGATGTATTCAGTCAGTTTGCTTATATTTTTCAAATACTCAACTTAAGAGAAAACGGTAAGAAGATTAATAAGATCGAATGGTGTCGGAGTTATATTAACGCAAAGGAAACCTTCAACTATGACTGTTACCAAAACGGTCAGCATAGGTTTCTTCAGTTTTTGAGTTGGCCTGTCTGGCTATGGATGTTTATAGGTATGTATCATGCAAACAAGCCTGACTCATGGAAGTAAGTGCAGAAAATTCAAACATTTGCTTTTTGTAATATTTATATTTTTTTTTCTAAATTCCAAATTCCAATTCTAAATAGTTTTATATGTAACGGTGTTCTTTCAAATGAAAGTTTCTATTAAATACATCTCTTAGTACGCTAGTTTTTTGTTTTGTTTTGTTTTCAAAGTTCAGATTCTGATTGTGATTAAATGCAAGAGAAGTAACATTTCCATTTCTTCTCTCCTTTGTCCCAATGTTTTAATTGATTGCCCCCCAACCCGTATTCTGCCCAAAGGATGCTGGTGTCGAGACAGTTTTTATTTAGTGATTAACCAGACTTTTCTTCTAACCAACTATGGCACGTTAACCCTGACTCAACAGGACCCTGAGCTCTGTTTCTCTCCTGGTTATATATTTAAAAAAAAATAATGTAAAGAGTTGGGAAAAAAACAAGTAGAAAATTGAAGCTTTTTACTTATTCTATCTTATTTATTGTGCTTGTTATAGTTGTTGCAACACCCACGCTTCGATGGGCTCCAAAGGAGAGACAATTAGTTACGATCATTTAACTGCAAGGGGATCAACCTGTGTCGGAAATGCTCTCTGATTAGTTGAGGAGAAAAAGAGCAACGAAGACCGAAAAAGAAAAAAAAAGGTGTAATACAAGGTTTGATTAGCCACCCAATAGAAACCGATATACAATCAATGTCCTTTGCAACATGCTGAGTTTGGGATGAGCAATCAAAAATTGGGAGAAGGGGTGATCACAGGAATGAGTTACTTCTCTCGCCTTTCTGGGCAATGGTAGCAAAACAGTCCTTCTTTTCAAAGGATTAGCAGACACAAACTATGGGATCAATTTAACGTAAACCTACATTGCAAATTGAACCCTATATCCTACTGAAATCTACTTAAAAGTTTAACAATTGAAAGAAAAGTTTTCCCTAAACATAATAAGGAGTAAATGTTGAAAATCCCGGCCCTGTAGTTCCACTGGTGTGGCTTGTATGCGTGATAGGTCTAGCTTGCCAGCCAGCCAGCCAAAAAAAAAAAAAGAACTGAGAGAAACTTACATCGACAGTTTTTGTTGTCGGTTCCCAATAAAATCCACCAAGGAATATGAAACCAAAAGAAAAGAAAAAAAAAAGAAAAAAAAATAGGAAGGAAATCGTTTTCCTATCATTCTCAATTCTTTTACTTAGTTTTATTTTTCCAGGGCTGACTTCTTCCCTCAGTTTTTTTGTTGCAAGTCACCTGTTTTTTTTATTTTATTTTTTTATTTTATTATTCTTTTGGCTCCGGACCGCATTTCTTATACTTATCCAACTTGTATTACGGCTTGCTGACCCTTTTTTTTCTTTTGTTTGTTTCCCGATTCTTCCACGTCTTCATCCCTCTTATTCCCTCGTTTCCCTTCAATTCGTTCTACGTCGTCTCTGTTTTCTTCCAAACCATGAAGCCCCCTTTTTTTCCCGATCCTGTGTTCTAAAAACAAATTAGAAACTGTCAACTAAAACTGTCACTAAAACTATCAACATAGGTTTCTTTAGTTTTAAAGTTGGCCTGGCTGGCTATTTACCATGCGTACAGACTACACCAATCGAGCTTGATATTACGTCATTCACTTATCACTATTCTTACCAAAAAATGCTAACCTATTTTTTCTCTCTAAATGACCCTTAAATGAAAATTTTTAAGGAGGAGGTCAAGTTGTAATGTAATTTCATGATAAATTGGTCCTTTAGTTTGTGTCAGCATACATAGTTGTATTTTGAAAATTCAGATCGTGAATGCTGCTCAATAGAAGTCGGGAGATGACACTCATTCATCGATCACGCGTTTTTCCAATGTTTAATTGATCATCCTCAACACAGAATTCTTTCAAAATGCATAGGTCACGTGACAGTTTCTATTGAGTGACAAACCAGACCTTATATCCAATGTTTTCAACCGACGTCTTCAGTTTTTGTTTTATCAAGATCTTCTTCTCCTCCAATCTCCATCTTTGTAATAAACTAACCTTTATCTTTCAATTTTTTGTTTCTCCTTTGGATCTTCATCGGAGAACCCTCCGCACTTTTTTGGTCAATGCAACCTTAATCAAATATATTCTCTCTCTTTTTTTTCACTGTCTCCCTGTCTCTCTCTCTCTCAATTTGTCTCACCCATCCGACTTTCTCCGTCTCTATCTTTCTGTCTCCTTCTATCTCCCCATCGCTCGTATTTTTTTTCTCCAGAAATGGACTCTCTATTCTTGTTTTTTCATTTGTAGTTCCGATATTGCATTTTTCTTCTCATAATCAATCTCCCCACTTATTTGCTTTCTCTCTTTCTTTCCCCCATTTGTTTTATAGCTTTTAAATTTTCCCTCTTAAACTCGTCTCTTTGTTTTTATTTTGGTTGCCGAGCCTTAATTTCCCCCCATATATTTTCCATATCCATATCTATCACCCCTCTCAATCACGTCATCTTATTTTACATATTTGCGGTGTATAGTAATTCGTTTAATGTGGTTAGCTTTCTTTGCCTAGTAGTAACTTAACCAAATAAATAAGTTGAGAGCAACAAGTGAGATGAATTACTCAGAATCCTGGAAAAATAGGGCAAAATCTGTTAGCTCTAAAGTGCTTTGGGTGAAATTGATCATAGTACATTCCAATTGGTTTAAAGGTATTCGCTGGCACTCAACGATTGGTTGACTCGATTTGGATTTGAATTAGAATTTGTAATTAACAAAGTTTGCGTCGAGATGGCGGTATCAATATCTTGAGTTTATAATCGTGCGTACATGTGTTTTTTATCTTATCATTTGTGACACTAGTTCAGTGGCGATTACTTTCGATTGCTATGTACTCAAGAAATTGGTACAGTGATTATGAAAAGCGTGTTTTTATTATTTAGATATTTATTTACATCATTAACAAAAATATTAAGAAGAAATTGATTACAGAAAATGAATAATTAGAATCGAATGATTTTCAACTTTCTTCCGGGAAATTAATTACAAGTCGAGTTGTAATTTTCTTACATTAGATCTCATTCAACACGTGTGCTTTATTGTCTGAAATGAATACCCAAAAAGTATTAAGTGAATAGTCTAAAAACTGTCACTCAAGGTGTCGAGTAGGTATCTTCAGTTTTCAAACTGGTCTGGTGTAACGATGTATGTATCGGGCGTAGAGACCGTGTCAATTGAGCTAGAGGGATGAAAATCTAAACATTTACTCCTCATAATATATTTAGATAAAACTATTTTTCAAAATTCAAATTCCTCCTGTATAAGCTCCTGGGGTATTACAATGTATGTTTAATCAATTTAGTCCCTTGATTTGTATTCACACGTTTTCCTTTTGAAATTCGGACATTTTTAATGATCACTGCCCAACAAAAGGCAAGAAAAGTTGCTCAATAATTGATCACCCTTTTCTCCATTTAAAAACAAATATCATCACCAACACAGCATGCTACCAAAGAGCATTAGTTTCGTGAGGGGTTTCTATTGGGTTACTAACCAGACCAGTTGTTTCCTTGCAGTCTTGTAATCGAAGCGTGTCACTAAATTAGTGAAAAAACTCGGTAGCACAAACAAATTAGCTCTAATAACGCTCTTCAAAGTAATTTCTCTGTCACTGCGTTTATCGAAAATTCATTCATCAAAATGATTTATCTGAAAGGTAAACAGTATTTGCTTTTTTTTTCGCTTGATTAGAAAACAAAATGATTTCTGTATGTATTGTCTGAGATGTTTCCTTGATTTCATTTGACAGGGAGTTTTCCCCCCTTGAAACTAAGAAAATTGTCTCCTTACTGTTGGATGGAAGAATCGGATTTTTTTTTATAGTCCGTTCTTACTTGATATATACATCCCAATCACCATGTTATTTTCCCTACGCCTCTTTTTTTTCAAAATAAGAATAATAAACACGCAATAACTCGAATGTTCTGGGAAAGGAAGCATGATGAATAAATAGATAAACAGGTCTGGTTAGTCACTTGACAGAAATCGTCACATGGCCAACGTGACTCAGCACCATGTCATGTTAGTGATGATCAATAAAGAATTGGAGAAAAAAAAGGGTGATCAATGAATGAGTCGTTTCCGTTGCTTCCTGTTGGGGAGCAATCACACAAAATGTCTGAATTTGAAAGAAAAAAAAACATGCGTTAATGCTGACGGACTCAAACTGAGGACAAATCTAGCATTCATTTCATATTTCAAATAGCCCCCCCCCCCCTCCCCTGCAAACTTATTGGGGGAGGGGGATCTAAAAAAAACAACAAACGTTTGAAAGAGACATGACGAATAACATTTTCATCCCTCTAGCTTTATTGGTACGGCCATTACGCGTGATACATACATACAGACATACATACGTGCATACACACATACATACACATATACATACATACACACATACATACACACATATATACACACATACACACATACATACACACATACATACATACATGCACATACATACATACACACATACATACATACACACATACATACATACATATATACACAAATACATATATACATACATACACACATACATACATACAAACACACACACATGCATACATACATACATACACATACACACATACATAAATACACACGTACATACATACATACACATACACACATACATAAATACACACGTACATACATACACATACATGCACACACATACATACATACATACATACATACATACATACATACATACATACATACATACATACACACACATACGTACATACATACATACATAACCAGCCTGAGAGATGCAATTGGTAATCAGAAAAAAAAAACCTATATCGACAGTTAGGGTGACAGTCTTGGTTGACGTTTTCTAATAAATAAGAGCTATTATTTTGCGTGATTTTTATTACCTGTGTAGGCAGTGTCAGATTGATCTAGTCGTTGACAGTTCGGTGTCATTTCAGCTGTCAACCGGTCGTAAGTATTTGCCACACTTCCCGCTATCTATCGCGCATGCGTAGAGTCTTAAAAAAAAAATGTAGTCAAGAAAAATCTGTACTCACGGTGGCAACGTTTCCTCTCCCCTTATTCTCTGTGTCATCTTTGTTTCACTGCCTAGTAACAGCGGATTTATTTATTTGGACATCTTCGGGGGAACTTCTTTTCAATATCATCACTTATTATTTGTTCTACAAGCATGATATGAAAGCACGGGACACGAAATGGAATAACATGTCAGGTTAACTATCAATAGAAACAGTCGTGTGATCAACGTCCTTCACAGCATGCATTGTTGGGGGTGAAGAATTATAAAAAAAATTGAAAAGGGTTGATCGATGATTTAGTTACCTCTATCGTTTTATGCTGGGAAGTGATCGTGAAAAAATCTGCACTGCAAAAAACAAATCAGGGATACAGACATAAAAAAAGGACCAATTTAGCAGGGATATATATATATATATATATATATATATATATATATATATATATATATATATATATATATATATATATAACACAATATATCAACAGTGGTCAAGAGATAAATAACTTGCATAACATAACATTGGAAGTTGATTTGGGACTGTATGCCATTTTTAAAGGCAAGATTCAAAGAATATATATATATATATATATATATATATATATATATATATATATATATATATAATCAAATAATTGTGTCATCCACTGACAGCTGTTTCGTTGTATTACAACTCTCCAGTCTGGCTATAGACTAACCATTATCCCGTCCAGATGATGAAATTAATAGACTATTTGGAAAAGCTAAGTTCTGGAACTTGACTATATTTATTCCTGTTACATGATTCAAGGGACTGTTTTCTCTCCTAGTAAAATGTTGAATAGGAAAAAAATATATTGTCACAGCATATACCAATGAAGACAACTTTCACCGTTAACAACACACCGTCAACAACGTATACTTACATATACTACATACCTGCATACAATTTTTCTCAGTAATAATCACAAGATTCATTCACAAATGCACACAGAGCCCTCCTCTCTTTCATTTCTTATACAGCTATAATTTGAACTTTGACATGCTGACATTTCTTTTATCGCCAGTGACGAGAAGAAAAAATTAACGGAAATTAATACAATCTAGTTTTGAGTATTCTGTGTTTTCATACTATATTTGTATATACCTATACATATCTATATTGAATATTTATATACCTGTACCTACCTATGTGTCTCTCTCTCTCTCTCTTTCTTTCTATATATACGTGTGTGTGTGCGTACGAGTATATTGAGAGAGAAAACGAGGAATAGAAAACTTTGCTGCTTTAAGCACTATCAATATCGCTGTAATTTGTTTTACTTATAGTAATGTGTGACTTTTTTCATTGTCCTTCCCAAAGTGGAGAAAACTCACTTCAAATGCTGTTTTTAATGGAAGACTTTTATGCAAATCCCAATCATTTATATGAGAGGTGGGAAACTACCTCAAGACCCATTCAGCAAAGATTATCTAGATAAATATATGATTGAGCATTTTTCAGTAAAATGCACAGATTTCAAATGCTAATTTTCCAGGCAAGCAGCCAGGCTTCTATCACTAGAAAATCAAGCATAAAAATATCTCAAATGCTTAGATTCTCCCTCTTATTTTGCCTTGCGACATATTAAATTGAATTTGTTGATAGTTTTTTTTTTCCGAAACAGATCAACATACGATGTGGACTACGTGATTACATGATACATTTAACGGGACAGTATTGAAAACAAAAAGTTATCTCCCGATGTATGAATATCGGTTACTTGGCTCTATAAATAGATTTCAAAAGAAATTCTCTTCCGCTTTTATAACAGTCGGTAGAAATTGCTTTTGATGAGTTTTTGTAAGATTTATTATTCATCGGAGAAAAAATATTAGAATCTTAGAAATCAGATAAAAACACATATTTTGGTGGAGGAGAAGTGGGGATGACAAACATTTTGCTGAATATATATATATATATATATATATATATATATATATATATATATATATATATATATAATGTGGAAGTGGAGGTTTTGTGAAATCCTTGAATATTTCAGTAATCTCATGAAATTCCCAGTTTCACTAACAATAGTGGTAGTTAACAAGCTTGCAATGCTGATAATCAGTATTATGATGGGTTTGACCCACACTGGGTACCCTATCATTGTGCGGCCTTTTGTCCAACTAAACAAACATATTCTGCTTCAGTATTTACAAAATATATGCTGCTTATTTTAACATGAAGGAATTTCCTTGAAATAGCAAGGGTTCACCACAAAAGTTTCATTGCAGGATCCCTAATACCAGAGATTTTCTTTGATTTTATTCTCTAAACTTGAAGAGTATAATGGGTCCATCCATATTAATCTTTTGGTCAAGTTCCACGGTTCAGCTCTATAGGTGTCTATCGGGTAAATGCATTGACTGGCCATGAAACTTGTACATGAGAGAATCATGCTCAACATATCATGGAGAGATCATTAGTCAGCATGATATATATTAGAGGAAACAGAAATTGGAAAACTCAAATGGCAATGGGCAAGTCATGTTGCTAGAATGGCACACAACCGCTGGACATCACAACTCACACTCTGAATCCCAAAATATCACATGCGAAATCGGGAACGACAAGATATAATACGGTATGAGGAACTAGACGTTTAAAACGTATGGGTTCAATGACTCTCAAGAGGGAGAGTCTTGCAAATTTTAGGGGAGGTCATTGTCCAAACAAAAGGCACTAAAAAACTGCTGCTGCTGCTGCTGGTCTGTGTCTAGTGCAAAGAACGATAATCTCAAGCGGAGGTTAACACTCTTGGATGATGCGTAACTATCCAGCTTATTCCTGACAAACTTTTATCATCATAGAGTTTTATCATCATCATTCGACCTTCAAAGTTAGTGGGTGGCAGTGACACTCCCTGAAAGATGATGCTTTCTTTTTTTTTCTGTTTGACATCAGCTAGGTATTTTTTTTCGTCTAGTTAGTTTTAATCTTTGATTTCCCATTGCCGCCTTTGGTTATTACCATTGTCCATGTATTTTCATTTTCATGCCTGGTAACTCCCGCTGGAAATCAAATGATAACATGGCAGTCATAGTCCCTTCAGTGTTCTCGTAGTTTTTGCAATGTTAGAATCTGTATTTTCTCACCTCATCCACGAATATCCGTCTTCTTTGTGAGTCTCGTGTAATCTCGCTCACTGCTCATATCAAACTGGTTGCATAAAATGAAGACGGCTATGTTACTCCCCCACCATTTTCCAAAATCTATCAGCAGTGTCACCTTGAGGCACTTACTGAAATCACTCCAGCTGATGATATCATGCACATCGACAACAACCTCCCGATTTGAGTTGTTTTGTTTTTGTTTTTGTTTTGTTTTTTTGTATTTTAAAAGCACAAAGCATGTTGCTTTTCATATCGACAAGTTTGGATTTTGGAATGGAGTTTGAAGATTTTCGATATTTCTTAAACGGAGTCGTTTGCACACTACCTTTATCCAGTCATATCTCTTGTTATATTCCTTCGGGGCCGCTTAACTGCATTCGTTAATAGGATTAAAGTTTCCCTGCACAGATCTCATTTGGAATTTTGTAGTTTTGGTTCCAAAACGTGATATGAACAATTTGAAGAAAATCTGTTCAATTAAACAAAAAAGAAAAGTTTTTGATTTGTATTATCTCCTTATATATATATATATATATATACATACATATACATATATATATATTCGCCTGAAGAGACCCAGAGAGGGCTGAAACATGAGCTAGTTTGTGTAGCCAATCCACATTCTACTATTTATTTCCAGCTCTACTCCAAAACAACTCAAATCCACGAGTAAAATGTTGCATGTATCGAGCACTCTATGAAATAAATCCAATACATTCCAGAAGTGGCTTTATATTATTGATATATGATTATATTATGTTATATTGCTAGCCTGATTTGTACCATACACATACACACACACATACACACACACACACACACACACACACACACACACATATATATATATATATATATGTGTGAAAGGTGAAGAGGAAAAAATTTGAATGAAAACAGGGTTTACATTTCGAAAATCATTCATTATCAGTGAGAATGTTCCAATGCATTTCGACGGTTGCTATTCATCATTATCCAGAGAAACTCACGCTGGTGCCGTGAAAATTGTATGTTGTTTTAAATTGAGGGAAGAAATAGATACATTTCTATGTTGTGGGCTGTTAAGTAAAGTTATTTAGTTAAAATGATTTGGGGAATCATTTTTCTTTTTAGTTTTTTAATGTTGTTCCTTATCGTCGATTGGAATTAGCGCAAAAAAAATTCTGAAATTCTCATTGCATTATTCTGATTATCTCTGACCCAGGGACAAGGTTTTCATTCGTTGTTTTGGTCTCAATTTTCGATACTTAGCGGTAGTAACGATGTTTCATGTTAGTTACGTCATTTCAGTTTTTGTTAAGTTACTAATTTATTTGTCATGTTAATCAAAGTTACATGATTGATTCATACAGGCCTTCTAAGACGTTTCCACCTGTTTCATATGAAGTTGTGTTCACTTGATTGTTTAATTTCTGTAAAAATCGCTTCTGATATTTGATATGGCCCCCTAGGATTCATTTACTGATAACATGGGATATAATTATTTTGTGGATATGATATATCAAACGTATGTATTAAGTTGACAATAGAGAAAAATTGTAGAGAATCAAAATTAAAGGTATTCTTTCATGACCATTCAATAGCATAAAAAACATATCCTGGAGATCCTATATAACCTTTGCTCATACCCTTTTTGATTTTCCGAACGCATACATCAATGAGAACATTGGAGTTTCTTTGTAATTCTTTCGAATTACGGTATTGTGAGACGTTTTCATTTGAAATGAATGGACATTCCTAAATTCTTTCATGAAGCAGGAACGCAAGATATGTCTGTAAAATAGATTTAATTTAAATACATCGATTACCTATATATATATATGATCCGGAAAAATGATTATAAATTGTTTTATAAAATGGAAAGAAGCAATAGAATAAAGAAGACGTCAATTTATTGTGGAAACAGTGATTTGGTTACTTACCAGTGGCTGTTTAGCTCAATGGTAAGAGCATTGCTACGTTGAAACGGATATTATATCGGTTGCAGGTTGAATTCTATCAGCAGCACAATTTATTTTACTTGTTCATTCTATCTATGTTGTCTTGGATAAGTGATACATTTTTATATCAGATGATATATATCCAGGGAGAAGCCAATTGAACTTAGGCTATGTCAGGTTAACCTCAGAGGTTATTCAAGGTCAACGCAAGTCATTTTTTGGTCCTTTCTTGTCAATTTTTAGAGTTTTTGGTCACAACCTTGCACTAAAGTGCTAGAATGTAGCAGATGGGTACATATTCTCAAGGCAGAGATTATTCATCATAGATAAATTTTGTTTAATTTTAAAACTATTTTCGTGTTTTGTTTTTTTTACACTATTTTGCAAATATTGAGCTGGAATTGGAAATTGGACATAGAGGTACATTTTGCATGGCATAGGTCATTAGGATTGAGGAGTTGACTACTGGGGTCAATCAAGGTCTCTGAAGGTCATTCATGGTAAGTTGTTGGCCACAATTGTGCATCAAAGATGTTTGGTATGTATTCTCCCATCAGAAATAACAGTCTAAGCGAGGATGAATTTGAAGGTCATCCAATGTACCCAGAGAACAATTCTGCACATCTGTAATCAATTCCGAGTTTTGGACAGAAATTTCACGCCTATGTAACTGATATTTGGCCTACGGATGATTTTTTTTCATGGTGAACGTTGAGAGCAATGATATATTGAGCTCAGAATTCATTTGTGGTCTCCTGGGGTCATTTTCGGCCAATTATAGTCAAGTTCTTGGCCACGATTTTACACCTATGAAACTTTGCCAGAGATGTGGATTTTCCCACTACCACAATATTTAGAAATTGGATTTTGACAACGTGGTCATTTGAGGTCATCATACGTCATTTCACCGAAATTGTGTTGAGTTTTGTCGTTATTGGCCACAATATTGCACCTAGGATGTAGTTTTACACGGGGGAACATATAGGCAATTTGAAGATGATATTGGAGGTCATTAAAGGTAATTTCTGGGAATTATAACAAGGCAGAAGGAAGATCTCTTAGGGTTGCTGACCTTCAACTGGGTTCACCCCGTTTTCCTGGGGACAGCTCTAAGTTGGTTGTTTTAGGGTTGGATTCTTGCCCACAATGGGAGATACACTAAGTATATCCAGAAGCCCTGTCATACCACACAACGACATTGATTGTTCCTTGTTGTGCATCGGAATATGTTTCTCTTACAGCTACCTTTCAATACAGAGTAGACAATCATTTTTCATTCGTTTTGTTGTGTAAGAAGGAATACATCATAGAGCTAATCCTTCCTCTTTGGTTATATTTCAAGTTATTTTCCCCGGCAATGCCCGGTACCGCTACTATATATATATATATATATATATATATATATATGTTCATATACATATGTGCATATATATATATATATATATATATATATGTGTGTGTGTGTGTGTGTGTGTGTATGTGTGTGTGTGTGCGTGTAATGGATATTAGACCGTTAAGAAACTGAATTTTTGCACGGAGCGAATTATTTACAGCAGTAAGCGACATCTTCATGAAAAATTGCTGCCCATTACAAAGATTTGTTAGTAATGACCAAGAAAGGACTTTTGGCGACCTCAGAATATTTTGGGGTAGGTTTGATCGTAAAAATAAAAAGGCTAAAAAGCAGTAAATTGGGAAAAAAGAATAAATACACCATAAAATGAACCAAAAAGCGTCGAAAACAAGCCCCAAATGGCAAAAATGTTCAAGCTTGACTTTATCCTCTTTTCACACTGCCAAAACAAGGAACGTGTTGGATTTAGCGCAAAAAGCGCTAAATGGGCAACACTGCTTATGAACATAGAGACACGTATATATACACATACAGATTCAACTAGAAAATCGTTCTGTTTTCCTCCCATTTTTAGTTACACGTTAAAAAAAACTGTCCACACAAACAAATCATAAAAAAAGACTCTTTATTTTAACGCAACTGATCAAAAATGTTCCATTGTGTATAAACAGAGATGTTTTTGTACATAACCTTTTTTTTTTCTTTTAATAATGGGCAAACATTACAATAAATATCAACCAAGGACGCGAAAGAACGCTGAAAAGAAAATAACAACAATTATGGCCGTGCATTATGAATTATTGAATGATATCTTCCCGTTGTTTTTTTTTTCTTTCCTCATCGTTAAAACGGGTTTTATGAAACAAATAAATAGAAAGAAAATTTAACTTCATGAATTCTGAGGGAAAAATAAGAGAGAACAACTGAGCTGCTCTAACTCAACAATGGAATCGTAAAAGAAGCAAAAATAGATGATAATGAAAAAATACGAAAATTATTTTCATTGCAGTCACACAGTAACAACAAATATAAAGTATTAGATCAATAATAATTTTAATATACAATAGATCTGGTTAGTCGTTTAAAAGAAACTGTCATGTGATTGAAAATCTTTCCGCTGCATCCCTTGCTGGGGATGATCAATCAGAGAATTGGAAAAAAAACGAAGGATCAATGAATTAATGTCATCTATCGCCTTATATTGAGCAGTGATCACGAACTGAATTTTCGAAATACAACTGCTTGCTGGCGCCAATTTATCATGAAATTACCTCGCAATTTGAAC
>OY735228.1:34995651-35078151 GCA_963457665.1 Thysanoteuthis rhombus | reverse complement strand
GCAGCATTTCACCGTCTATCGATACACATAAACCTTCCCAAAGATTTGCCTGAAAGTGTGAGATTAGGGCTTCACTTGAACTTCAGTAATACAAATGTCGTGTACAACGAACATGTTGAGGACCATCAGAATAGAAAATAAGGAGCTGGAGAAAGTACATCAACCGAGGAAAAAAATTTCCATGAAATCTTAAGGGAAAAAAAAAGAATGAAATCAAGCGTAGTATCACTGCATGTAGGCAACCCTTTGGTAAAGCCCGCTCAGCCTTCAGGAACAAGAAGATTCTAGTAATCCCGAAGAGGAAAGTCTACAATAATCTCGCTTGATGCTAAATCAGGCTTTACAATAGAAAGATAAGTGGGACGCCATTTATATCTGCTCATAGAGTGATGGTGACTTGTTCAATTCGAATGAACGGTGAGCACAAGCCAAAAGTATAATGCAGCTGGTCCTAAATCTTATTTATTCGGACAAGGCACAGGAAACTGTCACAGGAACAACAAAGAACCAATTGGAAACGATGAAGATTGAAGTAGGATCAGAGGGAATAATAAACTATCCATGAATGAACCAAAGTTTTACGGACGTCCGTCTAAGATTCACAGTCCCAAAAGTGTAAAGAAAAAAATCTGAGATTTTTAACACTCGTGCGCCCAGATTATGTTGAACATTCACTTTGGAAAAATAGAGTATTGCATCAAGTATTGGCTTTAAAAAAAAAAGAATCCCGTCTGTCAAATCCCTACAATCCCTGTAGTCCTGCCCCCATTCAGAGACATGTGCATCAGGATGATTTGATGGCCCATCTCTGTTATCTTTCAGGACGAAAATCATTCAACACGCATGCATGAAATGAATGGCAAGTTCGATTCAAGTATATCAGATAATTTTGTCAGCCTTAGAGAAAGTCTGACTCGTAGATGAGAGAATTCAAAGCGTACATATTGCAATCAGATGACAATTTCTGTACGAATCAGGTGCAAAGCTGACTTGAACAACCTGTCGTCATCATTAGTTTTTTTTATTGTTCATTGTTGGACATATACCTTCCTCAGGATGCGCCATATCTTCCTATCGTAGGCTTTACAGAGCCAATATTTGCTGAACCTGTCCCATTCATCTTGCCATCTCATATCCTGCCAGTCTCGGTTTTGCATTTGATTTCTGATGATGCATGTTGCGAGCTGTGATGTCCTTCCGGTTGTCTCTCATTATTGCAACATGACCAGCCCATTGTCATTCGAATTTTCTTATATGTTTATAATTTTTTGGACTCATGTTTTCCCCTTAATATACAGTGCTGTTTTGTGATCTCTCAATGAGATGCTGAGCATGATTCTCTCTAGTGTATGTTTCCTGGTTCTCAGTTTGCAGGTCAGTCTCTTTGTTGAGTTCCATGCTTCAGCTCCATAAGTGACAATCGGGAGGATGGCATTGACTGTTTACTCTTTTCTTGATCTTAAATATTGAATTTGCTCTACCAAAGGCCTGCCATCTTGGAGTAATTTCTCAGTTAATTTTTTCCTCTTTTAGGGTAGATGTGGTGATCTTCTTTTTCCAGCATTGCATCTTTGATTCTGATCGTTGTGCGTTTATCTCCGACACCTTTGTCGTACAAAACCTTTATTTTGATGACAATCATGTGAAAGCTGACTTTCTTACATTTTTTATTTCAGTACGACTATCATTGGTTGGAAGTTGTGGAAGATCTCTACAGAAAGGACATTTTCTGTAAATATGGAGTTGCTTACGTATTAGCTGTCTATCCTGGTTCTTTTTAACTTTTTTACTCACAGAAAATGGTGAGAGATAACGATTTAGTGATGAGAATAATTGTTTTATCATATTTTGAAGACGTGTACTTCATTGCTATATCTCTTTATCTTTGACTCTTCATTCTTGATCTTTGGTCCTCGGCACTTGCATTCTATAACATCCAAGAGGTACAAAATGATTGCATCCTGTTCAACTTTATCCTGTGTCAAGTAAAACTGTCCTTTAAGCTATGACGCGTCATTGTCACTCATGATTACGCCAGTACACGAATCCCTGTTGCGTGTAGGTGTTACCCAGAGGATCCAATCGTTGCCACTCTAACAGGTTTCCTTGTCCTTATAAAGGACGTAATTACGAGGCTGACAGGTTTTCTGCTTGCCTTGCATTGAAAGCACCACAAGTTCATTTATTGCATCGATGTTTTCCATCTTTATTTGATGTTAATTTGACACGCAGCTTAACCTGAGGAATCTGAGATCGCGGATGACACGTTCTCGGGTGTTATGTGATCTGATGAACGTCTTCTGATTTTTGATGTGGACATAGCATTTTTATTATCCCGAAAAGTGCAACCGGTGTTTAGAGGTTCCCGTCAAGGAACTGTGTTTTGGGATGTCTTTTGTGCGTCATTCAGCGGTTTTCGAAGCAAATTTTCGTAAACTTTATCGAATACAGGTTATGGATACTCTCTCTCTCTCTTCATAACTGTATCATTTTCCATTCATGTAGCGTTTACCGACTTTTGAGGTCTCCTTATCTTGTACCACTCTCTCTCTCTCTCTTTATATATATATATATATATATATATATATATATATATAAATCAATTTGTTTGTATGTCTGTATGTTTGTATGTCTGTAGCTAATAATAAATCAATATCAGCTTTTATATAGAATTATAAACGGAAACCGTGCTATATAAAGGAAAGTATTTTTCAAAAAATAGAACGATGCACATTTGCATAAATTCAAATTCAGTGGCCATAATTAGAAATAGAGCTAATATTTTGCAATCACTCCTTTATGAACCAAACTCACATACACACACTTATGAGTGTTTTTTTCCTGGTTTCCCATATATTTTCTTAGTATGGTAAATTAAATGAATTGTTTCTTGTTGGGATCATCAGTTGTTTACCATGTAACAGTTTTGGGAATTGTAAAAACAAAACAGTTATATTAACATGGCAACCTAGCAGTAATGATCAAACACCACCTCCCTTATCATATAGTTCATGCCATGCATGTAGTTTGTCATTTTATATAAAGTTGTATGTGTATTGCACATTGATATTATCTTTCAATACATATCTATTTTTTGAAATAAGGCTCACTTACGTACGTTACCCTAAAAACGCGTTTAACGACGACGAATCAGTAAGAATAACAACAAACATGACTCGCTGTTTGTGTCATCATTTCTATTGAATGTTCACCCATGTGAATTTTAAATCCGTTGTATCAGTCTAAATTCCGGACTGCATACCAACCGACTCATGGTTTCATCTTTAAGAATACTAATTAAAGAGAATAAACAATACATACACACACACACACACACACACACATACATACATATATATATATATATATATATATATATATATATATATATATATATATATATATATATATATATATAGTGAAGTTGAAATAACATAAAAGTCTGAGAAATGTTATAAAGGAAATGAAAGATGATTTTGCCATCAAAATCAAGGAGGGAAATACAAATACATTCGAGTACTAATATTTGAATACAGGCCATCTTTCGTCATCTTCTCTTACTTTCAAGTATCTCCGCTTCTATTGGATATCAAATTTAACATTTGTTTAGTTACTTTCAAAAAGGAGAGAAAAACATTCTTTTCTATAATCTAAGAATCGACATTTGTTTATTTTAGAAAATGAATTGATAGGCAATCTTTCGTTTTGTTGAACTAATCCTGATCTTGGGGATTTGAAGTTAACATCTGGTTATTTAATGACATTCTTTCGTTTTGTGCTCTCTTCAACTTTTTACAGTGGTCGATTTCTGTATGTAAAAAGCAACAGGCAGTAAAAGCTTTTTCGGCACTATGTAGTGAAGGCAGCAATTATTGTAATATGTTATTTCACAACGTTGCTCACTCAATGTTAAGAACGAAGCATAAATAAGTGGATATAAAAGAGTGTACATATATATATATATATATATATATATATATATATATATATATATATATATATATATATATATATACGTACATACATGCTTATGTGTGTATATGCAATCAAATCGTTGATATTTATATATGTTATTCATATAAGCATACAGGAGAAGGGGTTAGTTTGATATTCATGGAGATATTTTTATTCTTTATATTTTCATGTTCTATATATTGTATTATTTCGATACTCATAAATATTTGTACTTGTGTGCACACATAATTACCGATACCAATTATAGAAAAAGACTAACCACCTGTAGACCTATTTCCCTTTGTAGAGTCATTAAGTACGTTTGTAATTACAAATGGTCCTTTTGAATATTTCATATATAAACACACACACACACAAACACACACAGAACTGCACACACAGAAACACACACACACGCAGACACACGCTCTTACACACACTCACACACATATATATATATTCTGCTTAATTTATGTATACACAACACACACACACACACACACACACATATATATATATATATATATATATATATATATATACAAGCCTCCATTTATCTATGTTTGAAACATATGTATGTACCTATCACACACTCCTCCACTGTCTCCCCTTCTCTCTATTTCTCTCTCTATATTCATATATATATATATATATATATATATATATATATATATATATATATATATATATATATATATATATATATATCAGATTTAGTTTTTGTATGCGTGCATTAGGATGCATTTTTCCTAATGGGTTAATACGTACACAAGCAGTATTCCTTAATCCAAATCCCGAAAGCATTCCTATTCGAATTGACAAGATGGTATGAATATAAGACACATTCTCTTTTGCAATAACTCAGGCACACACAATTCTCCATTAAGCCCACTCCGTCAGTTCTTTCAGTACAACAGTAAATGGTTTTGCCTGACAAGTGCAGAAAACGTACATCCATAATATAAATTTTGCCATAATCGTATGAATTAATTTTGTTACTATCCCCATTGTTGTTGTTTTGATTATTTCATTTCGGCCAAGGCATTCGGGAGCCTTTCTGGTACTTTTCTTTCAATTTCTGAGATGCAATATTGTCATTACATAAATATGTATGTGGGCTGATATCCTTATCCCGATCAATATTATTCTAGGCATTATGTCCCCGTCTTGTGGTTTTGTTAAAAACTGTCAACTATAGCATCACGAAAACTTTGAGCATAATTTCCTCCTTATCTAAAAATTCGGCTGGTTATGCATGTATATTGTGCGTGTACAAGCAGCAACTAAGGATCTAGAAATATATATAATCAATATATCACACTATTTCCGAAATATCTAAGAATCTATTCGAAAACTCAAATGTCAATGGGCTAGTCACGTTGTGAGAATGAAAGACACAACTCACAAAATGGATCCCCTGAGACCAAATGCGAAACTGAGGCCGAGAAAATACAAGATGGGGAGATGAACTAGACTAATTCAGAATATAATTGCTCCGCAACACCCATGATATATAGATGTGGTCGATCCAGGAGAAGGTCTATGTCCAACGACGGACGTTAAAAGACAGATGATGATGATGATGATGATGGAATGATTTTTGTTTTCGTTTTTCGAGAAATCCACTCCAGAGAGGTTTGTAGTAGCGGGGGAAGGGATCAGTTGCAACCTATGTTCATTGTAAACAGATCCTTTACTTTGTGTTTAGCAGCACTCACACTTGTTCATTTTCCTAAAAAAAAATTCAGAATTCTTTTGTGACCACTGCGTAACAAAAAGGCGAGAGAAGTAACTCATTCATTGCACTCTATTGTCTTAGTTTTCTACTGGTCAACCCTAACACAGCTCATCGCCAAAAGATGTTTGTCATATGACGATTCATATTGAGTGACAACCCATTAAATAAAAAATAAAAACTCGGATGCAATATTATCATTATTTGAAAAAATATTTGAATTAATATCTATTTATGTATTTTATTTTGATCGTTTTGTCCCGGTTGATGTTTCCTCTGGCTTTGAGAGTTTCTGTAAATAGACATTGTCACCAAGAATCATATGGCCTACTACTTGCTTCTTTGTTGTTTCCAATATCAACGTTCTCATTGATCAGTTGTCTCCCTTTGTAGCGCTGTTTAAGGTTCTCAGATCAAACATTGTCATTCTTCCATGAATTATTCAGACTAGTTTCTTTTCAACTTCGCTGTTTTGATCACTTTGTTCAAGCCAAAGCTTACTTCTGCCTTACAATGTGTTGAAATACCATTATCATTCGATTGATTATTTTTTACTTATGTCTCTGCCATTGCTTTGATCATTACCTCTTGATGTATTCGTTGTCTGGCCTTACGAGAATTTTTAAAATTCTAAGATGAAGTATCTTCAATATTTCATGAGTTATTTGGAATATTATAAAGACGCGTAAAACATTTTAAACTTATTATATTTCAATGCCAGAAACTGTAAACGACCGGCAGTACCCCTTCTCTTTTGATGGCCTTAGTCATTTTGCTTAATGATAAACCCAGGGCTGAGCAAAGTAGTGATCAAAGCTACGAAGTTTTGCAATTTTTGATACTTAGTCTCTGAACTTCAAAAGATACGCCCAGAGATAATAATTTCTGCTGTAAAAATTTAGTTTAGAGGTATATTTTATGTTGGAAAATGTACTTTTTGTAAAGTAATTTGATATGTTTTATATGAATATAACCTCCAATTTTCCAGGAATGTTTTATTTTCAAAAATTTTGTCTGTTACATTTAAAGGGGACCGAAGTGGAGGCACCAATTGGGGCTCTGCTTAGGGCAAAAGCAGCTTCAATCAGATCCTTATCTTGTGGTGTGTAGTTTCTCCAGCACTTGTAATATTTGAGGATCGTATGGAACTTAACCAAGAGACAAGCCTGCAGATTGAGAACCATGCAACGTTCACAAGAAAGAAACATGCTGGGCCTCACATGGAGAGACCACAAGACAACACAATACATTCGGGGAAAAACAAGAGTCAGGGACATCATAGAATCCGTTAAAAATCTCAAATGGCAGTTGGCTGGCCATGTTGCACGAATGATGGACCACCGATGGACATTGCAACTCAGAAGATGGATCCCCCGAAGTCACATGTGGAATCGAGGCCAGCAGAATATTAGATGGAGCCAGACTAATTCAGAAAGTATTGGCTCTGCAACGCCCATGATAGAGAAGTGTGGCGAATCCTGGGGAAGATTAAATGTCCAACGACGGACGTTGAAAGAATGATGATGATGATGATGATGATGATGATGATGATGATGATGATGATGATGATGATTCCCTTTCAAATGTATCCGGACAAATGACGTTCATTTTGGTTGTCTCAAACACTATTTACCGACTGATCTAGTCCGGGGATTTCAGCATAAGTATGGTAGATTTGTTGGTCTTTGAATTTTTGCCCGGTATTGGTTCCGGGGGAAAACGTAGACCGATCAATTGATCCAGTTTATGTCGAGAACTTTAAAGAAAAAAAAGCATTTATAAATGAATTTTTCAGCGATTATTGTATTCAACGTATACATGGCAAAGGCCGATTAAAATATCGACAGAAATCCTGCGTCAAAAAATGAATTAATAAACAAACGAGGGTCCCATTCTGAATAATTCATAGAATAATAGATTGGTATTACCAAGCTCCGTGTACCCACTTGGAAGTACATCAGTGATTAGCCTATCAGTGGAAGGCAAAAATGGCCACTATCAGGTCCTAAAAATAAACGTACGCATTTCATTAGCGATAAGATAACCTAATATATAAGAGCAAAATAGAAAGAAGATGGCCATTGTATTAATAGGAGATACTTGAACTGTCTAATCGACGATAAGCTTAATCGATCAATCGCATATTCCATCACGAAAATAGATATGGTTTATTTTGATACTATCACATGATTGAATGTTCCCAATAATGTTACTATTTGTTTGCATTTCTATCAGTCGTAAGTACTTAAAATATAGAATTGTTGTATAATATATGGGTCAGAAGTGTTTTACTGATTTATTATCGCATGATGTAACCCATTGGCTCCTGGGGTTTAAGCTAATCAAGAATCCGAACTTAATGGCTAATATGGCCTCAGTTATGATCGATAGACGTCGGGCTATGGGATTTGCATCTTTATCTCGATGGTACCGAACCCTTTCGTTCATACAGTAGCATTATTTCTCGTAACTGAATAGAAAACCGATGGCATTAACATTGTTTAGAATTTCTTGACATGAATGGTTCATGCAGCGGGTTTTATGGGATTTGTTTTATTCTTATCATTAGCATGTTGTTTTACCCTTGTGTATTTCATCTATTTGCACTATACTGATTGAATTACAATTTCTCTTACTGCAGCCTTTGAGAGAACCCCTGCCTCCTGTTGCCAAGCATGCATACACTCCGATTCGATTGTCAGACGGTCTGATGATTGCTAT
The DNA here is from genome assembly GCA_963457665.1 of Thysanoteuthis rhombus. Taxonomy (NCBI): domain Eukaryota; kingdom Metazoa; phylum Mollusca; class Cephalopoda; order Oegopsida; family Thysanoteuthidae; genus Thysanoteuthis; species Thysanoteuthis major. Next base: position 35,069,741 of record OY735228.1, on the reverse strand, counting down.
CATTGGTATGAAACTAAGAGTCACCGTCAGGAATTGAATTTTCTATGCGTACCAATTCACGTATGCTTTATTTGCGATATTGAACGCTCTTCGTTCACAGATAACTGGACGCCTCAATAATCATTGTGTTGAAACTATATTTCGTTCGGCACCGGTACCGAATATATTCAACCATAGAAAAACGCTCTTAAATACAGGAAACTACATTACTGGCAATACACAAGAAATAAAGAAAGATAGCCGAAATTTTCCCATCATTAAAAGATTCTGAAACAATTACAATCCCACAGAAATTCCAGATGAAATTCGTCCAAGGAGAACGCAAATAGCAATTTAAAAGACGGGAAACACAAGTTATCGACAATTTTCAGGCGGATAGATCTCATGTAATTGAGATCAGATAAACATCTCAGCAGAGTCTTTGATGCAGACGAAGACCTGAAGCCCAAGATTTTAGACGAATGTGCAGGTGATGTATACGAGGTTCTGGATTAAATGTTGCTCACTTACCCCTAGATACGACTTTCCACAAGGATGGCTTAAATATTTGCAATCTCTCACAAGACACTTTAAATAGACCTCAGCATATAGGCATAACCACGAACACCACCAATAACAACAACAACTACAAAAGCACCATCCACACCCAAAGTCACAGCAGCATTAAAACATACCAATCAAGTTCATCTAAATCCAGAGTACATGATATACATATTCTTTTATTCGGACAAAGTAACCCCAATCACAAAAGATAACAGAAAATAATCCTGAACCAATCAAAGAAAAGGTTGACGTAAAGGTAATTGATACATCCGCCATAAAACTCTCCATGCCTGGAGAAATATCTCAGGAAAAGGACTGAAGTTAGTCCGTAGGCAAACCAAATAAAACCAAAATGAAATCCAAGATATTTTACTTAAATTCATTAGAAAAAAGACACTTGTAGGATTTTTGGTGGGAGAAGCCAAAGCAATAATGCCTTAGTCAAGAATAGATTACTTCTCACTCTTTCATTGGAACAGAAATCCTACTTTGAACAATTTTGCCAAGAAAGTCGAAAAAACACCATCAGACACCAATACAACATCACATGTTAGATACAATGTCAGCATTAATGAGAAAAAAAGCAATAAAATCGCTTCCTATAGATCACCCAATCATTATCAAAGGAGCTGATTAGGGAGTTGCAGTTGTTATAATGGACAAATCACACTAGAAGTCAAAGGAAGAAAATATTCTGATGAACCAGAGTTATTAGAAAAAACTTGAAACCAACCCGAGTAAAAGGGACCAGATTCTTCACGGTGATCATACAGTGAAACACTGACAATATTCGAATGAAAAAGAATACAAATACCTCAGACGGTTTGAGGTAAAACATAACCAATTTTACAACTTTCCAAATTAAAAAACATACCAAAACAACCAGAGAAAATTTGTTCTTTTCCAGATGTGAATAAATCCGAAGTCAAAGATTTGGAGCTACAGCCCAAAATAGCAGGTCCCTCATGTGTAATCATGAGACTGAGTAATCTCAAAATAGGAAAATTTAAATTCTAGACTTACAGAATTAAAGAAATCCCTACTTGAATTAAAATTGGTACATCCTCGAATCAAAGCAGGAATTGAGAAAAAAAAACTACAAAAGGTTGAAAAAGACAGTAAATATTCACAGAAAACACCAATCAAACAAAGTATTCCTCCAATTAGCACCCACAAAAAAACTAAACCGAAACATTTTCAAAGTAACAAAATAAGACATCCCCATTCTGGATAGAGACCCTCACGTGAACTACAACTTGGACAAATTCACAATGATCAACTGTAAACGTCTACCTCCTAATTTGGAACAATAGAAAATTAGAGCAGAGAAAGCATAAACTAGAAGCAATCGTTCTTTGTACATTTCTATTAAAGGGAAATGAATGTACTTTAAAATGTGGAAAAGCTTTTGAGATCAATTCAACATTACTTGCAATGTAAGAAAACATTATTTATTCCATTGATGTTGGGAACAATACGAAATGAAACTTTACACTTTACAAATAGAACAACAGTGCACAAGCAACAGATTAGGGACCCATCAACTAGAATTGCAGAAGTCAACAAACATACAAACGACTGCACCTCATCAGAACCTAAATTCCCATTTTACTAAATGAAGATAGACAATCCCATGGAAAGGAGAAAGAAAACATCTTCATTTATTGTTTCAAACCTGCCTTGAACAGTGTTTAGCAGATATGGATTTTCAATTTAAGACACCACGGTCAAGTCTTCACTCAATACGTTCAAACATATCTCAATTGACTCTCTTTTTTGACATCTCCTACCACCGTATTTCAATCATATCGATTATAGTGTGTACTCGTATGTGTGCATATTTTCCAATTTCATTACCCGTGCAGTCAGTTGTGGTATTTTTCCGGTTCAACTGTCCATCTTCACTTATTTTGCACGGGTATGCACATGCCCTGTTTTATTATTTACTATTTTTACGGGTATGTATGTCTTTTCATACTTGTGTATGTCATTATCTTGATATGCATATATGTCCTGTTCCCTATTCGTGTGCACGAGCATATCAAACTTGTTAAATGTTTCACACACAATTATGCAAATGAGTATTTTACATGTATGCACTGTATGGGCATGTATTTCTGTGCTTTGTATCTAGACGTGTTCATATTTATGTGTCTGTGCATATGTTTGTGTACCCGAGTGTACACATAAATGTATGAAAAGCTGCATGGACTTGTGTTGGTTTGTAGAGGTGTGCTTAAACGAATGCACCTTCATTAAGAACAAATAACTCCTTATACCTTGTCAGATCGGATATTAACATACTAGAAATATAAAAACTATATTCATCTATATATATGTATATATATATGTGTATGTATGTATGTGTGTGTGTGTGTGTGTGTGTGCCTTTATCTTTTACGCTTATATTTGGATGAGTGTCTATGTACATATGTGTATGGTAGCGGCATGAAGGTGTGTCTGCATGTATGTGTATATGTACGTGCATATATGGAATTTTAAACATGGTAAGTTCGACCGGGTAACATAGTAGGAGTCACTAGTAAACTAGCCTTCACATGTATTGAAATATTTTATATATGTGTGTATGTATTTAAATATGTATGCGTGTGTGTATCTAGTCTATAAAATGTATTATTACTGTAGTTAGTTGTTTTTTCTTATCATTTACCTCTTCATACCGATAATTTTAAATCCAGTATTTTATATAACCAAAATATAAAGCATTCAAAATCATATATATATATATATATATATATATATATATATATATATATATATATATATAAAGTGAAATACAGATCCATTCCTACAGCAGCCTTATTTCCGTTATTCATTCTGTTCATGCCGTCTTGACCAAGTGATGCATCATCTGTGTAGTAACAGAAGTTTTATTTCAAACAATATAACGCATTTATAATCATATATATATATATATATATATATATATATATATATATATATATATATATATATATATATATATATATATATATGTGTGTGTGTGTGTGTGTATCAGTTCATAATCATTCAATTTGAATGCAAAAAAGAAAACAGATTTTATCCGTCGTTGATGATATCTAATCACAGTGCCTGATATTTATCAAAGTAAATAGAGATAATAATGTATGGAAATATCATTTACAAAGATAGATATCTATCCGGTGAATGTCAACATATTGGCTCTAACGCACTCTAAATTAACCGGCAATTAAAAAAAAAACGGTTTATACAAAATTTCGGATGGATAGATAGATGTGTAGATAGATAAAGAGAGAGATAGAGAGAGAGAGAGAGAGCGAGAGTGAGAGAGGGAGAGAGCAACTTGAAACTTTTGTTGTAACTCATCTGTTTCATGCAGTCATGCGTCGTGTCGACGGATAAATGCTTTCTTTTTCTTTTCTTTCTTCTCTAATAACCATGGCGAGTTCGCACTTTCATTGCCGTTTTTGCGTTATTTGTCCCCTGTTCCTGTGCGTAGGCGTCAGTGATTCGGGAGGGGATTTGGTTCCCAATAATGTTGATTGATATACTGTTTATGTGGAATACTAGGGAAAACATTTCAAAATATTTGTTGAGTGATGCAATTGTGTGTTGGTTTCTTTTATCTTAGCATTGTCGATTGAGGAGGGCTGTTTGCTTTAATTGAGTTTTGAATCAGCTTACGGATTAGATCAAAGTAATGGTAGCGCTAAATAAGATATATATATATATATATATATATATATATATATATATATATATATATATATATATATATATATATATGCCCCTTCGACTGTGCATATGATTGTTTATGCTGTTTAAGCATGTGCTTTGCATAAGATTTTCTTATTTGGCAGTCAAAACTTTTTTCATACTCTTGAAATCACGTGTTAGAAAACACTTCCTTGGAAATGGCTGTTTCAAGTTCAATGAGCATTTAAAAAAAAAGGTGGGTGCGAGCTATGCAGAAATTCGAACAGTCTGCCCCAATTTGCAAGAGGTCTCAGCAGTTGCAGGATTTTGCCTCACGGGAGCAACCAACAAAATTTGAGTCAGTAATGGAAAGCAGGTAGGCAGTTGAATGATGCACGTGTCAGAACTCCAAGCCGAGAATTCTGAAAAGGTAGCTTGCGTGAGGTTGTAACTGACACGCATGCAAGGCGAGGATTAGCCCTGTGAAAATAAAATAAAAAATGAAAAAAGAAAAAACTTAATATTTGACAGTCCTAAATAGATGCCTGTGGTTTTCAAGATCGTATAATCGATGGCAAAGAGTTAACTGAATCCAGTGTAAAATCACGAGCAGGAATTACACTGAATCAAACAGAAATAAGAGGCAGCTATTCATATACTTGTCAATAAACATGAAAAAAAAATCCAAGACATATTTGAATTCAAATCAAAAGATTTTTTTAAAAAGGAGGGAGAATAATATGCATTTGATTCAGTTCGGATGTTAGGTAGGATGTATCTTTTCAGCAAAATTTTCACCCCGGAGTGAAAGAGTCCAGTATTATGGACAACAAAACCCCCACCCCCAAAATCACACTACGCTAAGGTTAAATACCCTTGCTTCATTAGACTCTGAAAGATAAACGAGAAAGACTTCATTTTTTTTCCGTACAAAAGTATGTATCCCATTTCGATTCTTTTTTTTACTAGTTCCTGTTTTAAAACAAGTGAACCAAAGTGGAAAGAGTAAATTCTCCAGTTTTTGCGTACGTAACTGTTATTCAAGCCGATAAGGCGTTATTAGTTTTTGGGTGAGGTCATTGTCATGGTTGTGATTCAACTCAATGGCTGGAGTTTGACAACAATATTATTCAGATGAGAAATTCAAAATTAGAAAAAGACCGAGAAGTTGCAAACACAAGTTGATACGACATTGTATCATGGCATTGGTCTTTCTTATTCCTTTTCTTTCTGACTTACATTCAAGCGTCTTAAATCCCAATGCTTGCCGAATGATAAATAATCAAATAAAGTCAATTGAAGGAGTCTGACACTTATTTTTTCAGAACGGCTCTCTGAAATCAAGAAGAAACATGAATTGAATGCCATTATTAGCTGTTCATAGAAGCTTTGATTCTGAATGTTTCTTTAATAATGGTAGACATTTTAAAAAGTGTTACATTTACAAGTTCGTCACAAATAATATAGCGCATTCATAATTATATACACACAAACTGTCTGTCTGTCAGTCCGTCTCTTTCTCTTTTTCTCTCTCTCTCTCTTTCTGTATATATATATATATATATTTCAGGGATGCTACTTTGTTTTGAATATTTCAATGAAAAAATTAGAGCGGTTTTAATTTTGAATTTAGATATTTTCATTAAATTGACTCAACGCTCTCGATAGATTGATGAACAAAGGAACTCGTGTCGGGTAATATCTCTCCCAAATTATATATGCATACACACACACAAGCACACACACACACACACACACACACACATATATATATATATATATATATATATATATATATATATATATGAACAAAAGTAGAGTTATACTCTGATAGATTTGGGTATATATATATATATATATATATATATATATATATATATATATATATATATATATGACGAATTGCTATATAGGTTTGTATACGGCCTTTTCCAGGAATTGTCATTAGGCTGTAGATGACAATGCTCCGGGACTTAAGAAATACATTTACCCAAGCCTGATGATATTGAAGAAAGACCACAGTAATCGAATAAAATTCGCTTGGAAGTATTTGGTATAGTTAGAGACGTACTGAAAGCTATATTTGCAATGTGCTTAAAACGTTAAGTATACCATAAATGCATAACACTGGCTATACTGTATGGATGGAAAACCATGGTACCATTCAAAAACATACTTGGCATGGGAAGGATTGCAAAGGAAAGAGCAACCTTGGTAAAGGATATTGAACAAGTGATTTAGCAACAAAAATGGAGACGGTCAATGTACATAGCGGAAAGGAGGATTCAACATATGAAGCAAAAGTGTAATCAATTGGTGCTCGTTGGAGAGTAAACGCAAAAGAGAGACGAGAAAAGTTAGCCGGTGGGATATGGCACAGATTAGCGCAATCACACTCGTCACGGAAGGAGAATTACTGACATAAAACTGGATTGTCATGTTTTTGCTATGTCATTTCTCTTCCACTGACTGCCTCTATCTGTTTGTCTGTCTCTGTGTCTCTTTTTATCTCTCTCTGTCTCTCACCACAAGCACAAACACACACATACGCACAGTGAATAGAAACAAAACCCACATACATACTTGGCCTTGGAATACAGAAGGGAACGTGCTTAATAACTGAAAGTCCATTGAATCCGGGAAGGTATACACAGATAGGGTTCTGACATTCATTGCTCAAAATATCCTGATAAGAAAACGATGATTTTACCTATCTACAGCTACACTAGAAGGCATATCCATTATTACAAATTCAAACCTGCACTGGTGTTGAAACACATTTCGTCTCGTCAAGTACAGCAACAGCATGGAAAAGCCTGAGCGGAAAGGCGACCACACCCGAGAATATCAATATTTCACTAAATCAACTTTACTCTGATATCGGTCCAACCATATTTAACAACCAATTCTCTTATTAGTATAATTCCACTCAAACTAAAATGATACTGACATAATGGTGCAATCAACTGCTGTCAAAAAAGCTTATAACAAGTTCATTCAAGTACATATAGAGAAAGTTCTTAATACTGTACATCTTCAAAATCGACAGAACTTGTAAGTAAGATTCAAAAATTTAAAAATGATTGCCATATTCAAAATATGCACTCACTTATACACCCACATATTCATTTTTTCTGTTGGTTTATACGTCGTTGACACGGGTAGTTTACATTTCTTATAGAACATAACAATTACGTCGTATAACTTCTGAAGACTAGAAACATTTGTTCACATATTAAAATAGTTTGAGTTGAAGTGGGATATAGAGGTTACTTTTCAGAAACTACCGAATATCTTTAGGCTCCTTAGTACCAAACCATGTATAAATAAGCCTATCATCTCATATCTCTTATTTCAGTAAACATATGATAAGCTTATATGCAAATTAATCTTTTTGTCTATTTGTTCGTTTTTTTGTTTTGCTTTTTTGTTGTTCGACTCATTTGTTTTCTTTCCTATTATGATATAACAATGAAAATTACGTCATAGAACTTCATGAAACTTGATGTCTTATCGGCGCATATTGAAATAGCTGGAAATGAATTTCAAAACTGGGATACTTGAATTATTAAAAATAAATTATCTAATAAAATAAGTTTCGGTTCCTTAGTGCTGACAACATACATAAATAACTCCGTCATTTCTGACGGGTATATTCTAGTAAACATATATATATATGATTTTTGAGCGATCTTTAATGACATCTCATACTTCAGATTGATGTATTCTGTCCTTTCTTAACGCTTTTATTGGGGTTATTGAACACACCAACACGTCAATCGTTCAGTCTGACATTTCTGCTTCACATACTGACCCCGATTATGAGGCAACCGTCATGGGAAAATTATTGTCGTTTAAAATTCCCCGACAAGGATCTCAACATCAGAAGAGAAATTAATCAAGTGAGGCCATGATTTATTTAATTTTTTTTTTCTCTCTGAATTTGTCATAATCTTTCCTTCCTTTTGGAAAAAAAAGGCCGACTTGAAGAAAGATGATTCGTCAGTATTGGAGATTGTGTCTTCTCAGCTATCGAATAACTTGAGAAAAATACGTAGCAGGGTAATTAGACTAATTATGGTCTATAATGTCTCAGTAAAAATGACAAGTAAACAAGTTTTGTGTCGGGAAACTAGCAAACAATATTTGCCAAAAATGAGATAAAATGCAATGCCATGATTATTTTGAAAATCACAACAAGGATTCACAGATTATTCCATAAATATCATGCTTCTGTGAAGGATATTTGGAAGAAAAAACTGAAGCCCTACTAATTGCAATCTAGAACAAGTTTCAGAGCAGACTGCTCAAAGACCAATATACGTATCATTTAGTAGAATATCATGAGCATGTAGATACGATACCCAATAATATTACTAAATTTGCAATACGAAAAAAAATATTACTCGAATTAAGTTTATTATACTAACAAATCTTATCTCTAAGTTTTGTTCGTTCGGGGCTCTTCGTAAATCAAAATTCCTAATGGTTATGCTCATCTGTATGATGTTGTGTGATATTATTTACTTGAAGGAACGAACCTTCTAACGTTGTTTCATTTAAAATGACTACTTTGACAAAGCCAAGAGGCAAAACATCTTAGCTTAATAAACTCTATTTAAATACTACATTTTCTGTATTATCCACTTAATAATTGTTGATAAGAAAATCTCGGTTCTGCAGTGACATGTGCAACACCATCGGTCTAACGATAAGTGAGCACAGCGAATTAGTCAAACCGTCACATTACGGGAGGCTTTTAGTACCATTGAATTAAATTGAATTAAAAGAGTCCAATATGGGGGGATCGATGAATAATTCACTTTTCTTTCCTTTAGCTGAATAGTTTGAATTTGAAAAAAAAAAGACAAGTTCGCTCTGCTACTAATTCTGCATTAACCTATATTGTAAATTAAACTCCCCATTGAAAACCTATCGAGATTTCCTTCAAAGGAAAGTTATTTTGTACTCGTAATGAAGAGTAAATGTTGGAATTTCAAGACTTTTACGAGTGATACAAAGATGCGAACCTACCTATTTGGTCAGCCGGAACAACTTGAAAAATAAAGACTATTTTAGCAGTTTTGATGATAGTTTTCTTGACTTGTCCCAATATTACTGTGAAACGGTGATGGTTCACTGTGAACTGTGCAAACAGCAGGGGTTTGATCCTGCCAACTAATGATGTATGTAAATATCAGAATATGCTTTAGTTAATATGAATAGTCAATTTCGATACGACTTTGAAATCAGAATAGGCCATCCGATCTGAACGAAGAGACCAAACCAAGTCATCGTAAACAAGAAGTATATATGTCAGATAGAGGATGTCGAAGTGTCAACAGACCACACTTGCAAATCTGAAAGAGAGTAAAGAAAGAAACAAACAAACAAAGGGAATATACCCTGATGAAAAATAAATAAATAGACGTAGGCGAAATATATGCATCATCATCATCATCATCATCATCATCATCATCATCATCATCATCATCATGTTAGCGTCCGTCATTGGAAATAGACCTTCACAAAAAATCACTACAACCTTTTATCATAGGCATCGCAGAGAAAGTACTTTCTGAATTTATCTAGCTCGTAACACCATCGTACTCTCTATCGTCTAAAGTTCTGCATTTGATCTATGGGGATCTATGTTTTGAGATATGATGTCCGGTAGTTGTCTGACATTATTGCTAGATGTACAGCCAATTGCCATTATATTTTTCTAACAGTTTCTAAGATGCTTGGACTCCTGTCTTTCCTTCGATATACCTTGCTGTCTTATTATCTCTCCATGAGATAATGAGCATTATTCTCTCATGTGAACGTTGCGTGGTTTTCAATTTGAAGGTCAATCTTCTGGTTAGGTTCCATGTTTCAGCTCTATTGGTGACTATTGGCAGGATGCATCGGATATATACCCTTCTTTTTAAGGATAGTGGGTTTTTTTGTTCTTGAGAGTTGGGTTTGCTCTACAGAAAGCTTTCCAACTTAGTGCTATTCATCAGTTTATTTTGTCTTTCTTTCGATGACTGCACACCAGCGTCTATTACATTCTTTGGTGAAACTTTAAGGTCTCCAGCCATCTTGTTACACTCATACAGTTGCAATGTCTGTGTATGATCTTTAGAGCAGGAGGATACAATGTATTGATTCGTGGACTGAATATCGACGATACACAATTAATTCTGAAACCTTTGCACGTATTGATCTGTGTTTGTAATCATTCACTGTAATCCGGCTGTACTTCTTGTCGGTTTAATCTTGAGTGAATTGAGCAACATATTCTGGGCGTTGAAATGCTATTTTCCGTCAGTGTATACGGGCTTCGCCAGAGAACTGTCAAAAGAATGATTAATGAAATTGACGAGTGTAAACATCATTACTGATACGTTTCGAACAGTCCTAAAATACTTCACAATATAAAACTGACAGGAGAGGAAACCCGAGCAAGAATGGAAATCATTTAGATGACAGTAATACTAAAATACTGAAGATGCTGAGTCGAGGTCTGAAATATTAAGGAGACTTGCAATCGTTTGAAATAGACTTAATGCCACTGAAGAGAAAATCTGAATGGTACGTACATCACGCCAAAGAGCCAGATAAGCTGTACAGCAACAGCGTGAGCATTGTGTTGATGATAATTGGCGTTAAGAGATATCGAGAAAAATAGCGGGAATTGGAGATTCACACTATCGAGACGACGGCGATGCTGGGGTCTTTGAGTATACTGAAGAAGATAATAATGTTTTGTAGAGACGTCTGTCACTTAATTCGAAGCAATATTTACCAGTTACCGGAAGCAAACGTTGAAATGCAAAGATATTAATTACAACAACAACAACAACAGCAATAATAATAATAATAATAATAATAATAATAATAATAATAATAATAATAATAATAATACAGTGACCCAACAGAGGAAGGGAAATGAAAGCAGAATTGCGAACCGCAGCACTGACATGATAGGCGAAAGAGAGAGGAGACGTTCACTGAAGACCTGAGGAGACTTATGGTCACTCAGCCTTCAGCGATAACCACTGGGCAACCGATGAGAAACTGTAAACTGTAGTATTACTGCGACCTGTGAGTACCAGGAGAGAAGGGCTGGAGACTTGAGGAGACTTGCTGTCACTCAAACTCCAGCGGTTACCACCAGACAACTGGTGTGAGATTGCAAATAATAATAATCATCAAGGGAACCGGAAAAGATGTGGCACATGAAAATCAGGGTAGTACCAGTAATAGCTGGTGCACATGGAACTGTACCAAAAACACCGCAGATGAATTTGGAGATACTTGAGTTAAAAGGAAGGATTGAAACTATCCAGACAATATAAATACCTGGGTCGGCTCGAATATTGAGGAGAGTACTGGACATATGATATCTAAGACACCCATTAGTTAGGAATTGACTTGCAATCAAATGGTACAAACTGCTGTGATTGGTGAAGATAATGTGAGGAGGACTGGACACCTGAAGAAACTTATTGTCACTCAGAGTTCAGCAGTGACCAGCAGGTGACCGGTGTGAAAATGCAAATAATAGTAATAATGATAAACCGACGAGCAACTGGTGTGAAACTGTAATCCACAGCCCTGATGTGGACTACGAAAGTGCGAAGAGAAGGGCTCGAGACTTGAGGAAACTGACTGTCACTCAGTCTCTGGCAGTGTGAAAATGCAAAGTGGAAGAACTGGAGATGAGGAAGTATGGAGACCACGACACTACTGGAGGCCGCATGAATACTAGGAGAGTACTGGATATATGAGACCTACGACTCATAGCTGGTAGCACTGGCCAAAAACCCCAAGAAAGTACATGGTGGATGCGATACAAACATCAGCGCTGCTATGATAGATGAGGACGATATGAGATGAATACTGGAGACTTGAGGAGACTTGTTGTCACTCAGTCTTAACGGTGATAAACAGGCAACAGGTCTGGTTGATCACTGGAATGGAACTGTGACCTGACCATTATCGTTTGGCAGCATGTCGTTTTGGAGGATGAAAAAGTGATGCTCAATAAATGAATCACTTCTCTCACTTTTTCTGAGGCCATGATCACTTGAAGGGTTCGAATTGGAAAAAAACAACAATCTTGAACGCTGCAGTACACAAACTAGAGATCAATTAAGCAGAAACTTACATTATAAAAACCCCTCCCCCTTCCCCATAAAACTTACTTAGAAGAAGAAGAAGAAGAAGAAGAAGAAGAAGAAGAAGAAGAAGAAGAAGAAGAAGAAGAAGAAGAAGAAGAAGAATGGAGGAAGAAAATATGAAAAGAAAGGAAGAAAAAAGATGAATAGAAAGGGAGGAAAGATAGAAAATGAAAAGAAAGGAAGAAGAAAAAGAAAGAGAAAAGGAAGAAGAAGGAAAAGAAGAAGAAAAGAAAGGAAAAAGAAGAAGAAGGAGAAGAAGAAGAAGAAGAAGAAGAAGAAGATAATGAATATTTGCAAGATATTTAAAGGAATGTAAGCCAGAGAATATTCTACATTATATTATGGTTTTATTAGCAATGGCACAATCTAACTGGACATGCATATCTTCTGCTAGAATAATGGAAAAAATAGAAAGAAATGAATAAGATGTGGCCAGTGTAAGTTTTCCTGAGGAAGCAGTTGCATGGATATAAATATAACTTGATATGCTTCTAAGATAACCATCTAGATACTTATAAATGTCAGGTTTGTTTAACCACCCGAAATATACGACTACATCTATCTTTTTATCTTTAAGGTTAGCAATGTATGCTGGCAGGATTCTAAGTAGATTCATCTATTTATTCATTCATGATGTCTCTTTTGATTCTATTCCTTGCCTCCCTCTCTTGCTGTTTATATATATATATATATATATATATATATATATATATATATATATATATATATATATATATATATATGTATATATACGTATATATATGTATATATATATATATATTTATATATATATATATAGATAGATAGATAGATGGATAGATGGGTAGATAGATATAGATATATATTGTTATTGTTCCTTTATGTGTATTAGACTACGGCATACATGTTCATCTCTGTTCATTTCTGTGTCAATCTATTATCTAAGACAATATCTTCATACCAATTCCAATCTGATTAAAGCTACTGAACTCATTCCCTTTGTGTTTCTTATAATTTGCACCGAGATTTCTCCCTTTGTCTTCCCCCCCTCTCTCACTCTCTCTTGTGGTTGTTCATATATATCCCAATCAGTTTTATACATGTGTATAGATAAATAGGTAGATAAATAGATATGCATGAACAGATTGCGTTTGGATTGGTTTTATGTCTGTTCACTCAAGTGTAATGTCTTGGGCAATAGGACTTCATCTTTAAGTTCTGTAAATATTTGCTGTGTAACAGCAGGTTCGGTCAACATTACGGCTACCATTATCATTATCAGCAGTATCACTTCCTTGTTCTTTGTTAGAAGCTGTCAACCGAAATTGTCACCAAAACTGCCAACAGTTTTTTTTTTCCTATCTAGTCTGGCTGGCTATGTATGTATATTCGTTTGTTTGAAAATAGTCTGCATACAGGTCGTACCAATGGTGCTGTGGCCGAAATTACCTTCTTACTTCGTCTACAAAAAAGTTTCTTTCATTATGAAAAACCTCTCAATGATCAAGTTTTTAGAGTGGGATTCGATCTGCAATGTACATTTATGCTAAATTGATCCCATAATTTGTGTCCAGCTGCACTTTCACTTGTTTTTGTTTTGAAAACTTGGTACTCGTAATAATCTTACTACGGAAGTAATATCAATTGATAACCAGTTGTTTCAGTTTCTTCTTTATTGTTCACTCCAAACACGTCCCCCAAAGACATTGGCCATGTGATGGTTTCTACTGTGTGACGAACCAGACCTCTCATTACTATCTGTTGTGTTGGTGGTTGTATTAGTTATTTTTGTTGCTGTTGTCTGCGGGCGTCTCTGCATGTGCACGTGTGTACACGTATGTATCTCTGTGTGTATCTGTCTGTATCTATGTGTGTGTGCACTTGAACATAACCATCCGTTTCTATCCATATTGTTATGAATAGTATACATGTATTGTAAATGGTCGCAAGACTAATCACAAATGGTAAAAAGTCACCTTACAATCACGTAAGAATCGGCGATTTTCTTGGTTTTTTTTTTTAACTTCTCTCCTCTATTCGTTCTTTGAATTGACTGATCTTTTCTCTCTATTATCCATTCCAAGTTACCTCAGATTCTTTTTTTGTTTTCTTGACTCTCTTCCTTACTTCCTCCACGCTTATTTATTTTTCTTGCTTTTCTAATCCATATTTCTTCTTTCTTTTCAATATTTCATCCACTTTCATGAGACTTGAGGTTTTACGTAATCTTCTCTTCTCTTTGTCCCCTCTCTCTCTCTCTCTCTCTGTCAGTCTCACTTGTGACCTCTCTCTTTATCTCCCGACTCGCTGTTTCCTCTTGAGGAAAAAAGTGAAGAGCGTGTTTTTCAATAGTAATTTTCCCGTTTTTTTACCTGCTCACTTCGAGAGCTTCCTTTCTCTCTTTCTGTTTCCTTTCTTTCTCCATTTATTTCCTGTTTATCTCGTTTTCATTCTTCAGTGCAGCATTCCTTCCTTCTTCCTGTCTTTCATTTCACCTTCTTCCTTTGATTCTGATTTTTAACACCTTTTTCCCAGTTGCGCTTCCTGCATCCTTCAATATCCTTGGAGTTACTTTCATTTTTCGTTTTGTTTCCTGGAAGTCTGAGATGCAATACAGTATCCTCCTCTTAACCATATGGGATATATTTGAAGCGTATATTCCAGCGTATGTCTGAAACCACGGACAGTACTGGAACCTATATATATATATATTTGACTTTTTCTATGCATACATACATGCGTACATACATTAATATAATGAATTTCTAATCATAAATTTGGCACAATAAGGTATAAAACTTGCCATTACAGTCAATAATTGAACAACCGTGGCGCAGGAATCCAAAGCCAAGAAAATTCCATCGAAGAAAGAATATGATCAAAATTAATATTTGTAACATCGATAGCGTTTTAACCGGGCGAACATCTAAAATAAAGTAAAATTGATATCTAGAAACATCCACATTCTTGAGACTCAAACGTTATTTTTAAACCTGTAGCCTCAAAGAGACTTTAGAAGTTTTTTTTTCCAAAAATGAAAAGAAAGCTATGTTTTAGAAGGTATTAAGTGGACTGTTCATGCAAATTTTCGAGAAGACAGACAAAACGGTATGGCAAAGAGCACTGGAACACAGAAACAAACATGGAAGCAGAAAAATGTATAAGACCCTTTCGCTATTTTTGATGGCTACGGTTTGAACATTACAATATACGATAAAAACCATATAGTGTATAAAAAAATTCCCCTCCAGAGCAGATCTTCTCAGTAACCTCATACAATTTTTTTCTCTATTATCAAGTCAAGTACTTTCAGATTTTCAAATAAAGAAAGTACTCAACGGCTCCCCTTTGGCATGTCCAAATATTTCCCATTCGATTCTAACAAGGTAAAGACAATTTTGCCTCTCTGTTTATATCTTTTTTTTGAGACAAGGCAAACTCTGCTTGTATACAATAAATAAAACAATAACCGTGGTTGTATTTTAACCCTAGCTATATGGGATCCTCTTATTCGTATGCAAAATATCCGCTCTTGTTATCGCAAACCTCTTACTGCATTGGAACACCCCATTGCTAAGCTTCACCTTTTTGAGACCGATTTATTTTTTCTTCCAGCCCTCCATCTGTTGGGCACTAATCAACAATATCAGCTGTATTCAAACCTTTGGGTTCAGCGGGAATTTCTTGAGAGATTCAGCAAATCGATGTGACATCTTTGCAATATCCTTGATAATCCGTGATTATATAAAACGATTGCTGTATGGCTCTCACATATTTTTTAATGTTATTTCCTTAACACGCTTTTACATATCATTATTATCATTTGTTTAACATGAGCAGTACTTTTAACAAAAGAAACAAAACTGGCAATTTAACATTTTAATAAAAAACCTCTCAGTCGTTAGTAGTCGTTTTAAATGTCCATTTTCCCGCAGTAAGTT
Source organism: Thysanoteuthis rhombus (assembly GCA_963457665.1). Taxonomy (NCBI): domain Eukaryota; kingdom Metazoa; phylum Mollusca; class Cephalopoda; order Oegopsida; family Thysanoteuthidae; genus Thysanoteuthis; species Thysanoteuthis major. The sequence goes on along the minus strand of OY735228.1, from coordinate 35,053,429 downwards.
GCGTTGTTGCTATTCGGTTCGGATTTTCTATTTCTATTGAGTTTATAAACACTCAGATAATTCCATAGACAAGGCCAAACTGCAATACTTACAAGTGCACGCACTCACATGCACACACACGCTTAGGAGAAAGGCGTTAAATTCCGTAATTATTTCCAAAAGATATCTGGGTATATTTTAGTTCTCAGTACCTATGCTGTGCATAGATATTCAACAAAAAAATGGTTATTCAATGTTCAAATTAGAGCAATCGTCACTGTTAAAGAACAAGTTTATTAAACGTCTAATTAATGCTTTTGTAAGTTTTCTGTTTCAACGTGCCTATGTTCGTGGTATGCAATTTTATATTTACTCTCAGGTATTATTTCACTAAATATACGTCATCAGATCACGGAAATTGACCGAAGACGGACACATCCCTATAGCCTAAAGAGAGAAGAAATTCGTATGCGAATTGGAAGGAATATGCCTCCTTTTTCTGGTTCTCCAGTGCCTGAAGCATTCCGACTCAAACAGTTGGATATTGTCGATGTAATCGTGACAAGAAGGCTTAATTTCTAGTTCGTCTCTTCTTTCTATCTTTTGCAACAAACAACGTTCTGGATTAAGAGGATAAATTGAGAAATGCCACCTATTTGATTTATATTAAGCAGCACTTCATCAGGCAAACATCTATTACAATGTACTCAAGTGAGAATCGAACCTACTACTCAACAAATCACCCAAGAGAGTAACGTTTTATGTTTAGCTCTACGTTGGTGATATTTATGAAATTTAACTTATCATGTGCAACAATTACATCAAGAATAAGGACATAACTGTCAAAATTGAAGATGCAAAACTAGAGGAAGTAGACCACTACATCTACTTACGACAGCGAATCTCTATGAAATCCACAAAAGAAGAAGATATCAAGCAGAGAATCACTCTAGGATGGCAAGCATTCGGCAAAGCAAGCTCAACCATCAAAAACAAGACGATCCCAATAGTCTCAAAAAGAAGAGTATACAACCAATGCATACTCCCGATAGTCTCTTATGGAACTGAAACATGGAATCTAATCAAGAGACAAACCTGCAACTGAGAAGCATGCAACGAGCACATGAAAGAATCATGCTCATCCTCACATGGAGAGATTACCAGACAGCACAATATATCAGAAAGAAAGCGGGGGTCAGAGAAATCATAGAGTCCATTAGAAAACTCAAATGGCACTGGGATAGCCATGTTGTGAGAATGAAAGATAACTAATGGACATCACGACTTACAAATTGGATCCCAAGGGACCACATGTGAAACCAAGGCCGACAAAAAACAAGATGGAGAGATGAACTAGACAAATTCAGTAAACACTGGCCCAGCAATGTCCACGATAGAGAAATGTGGCGGATCCTGGGGAATGTCTATGTCCAATGACGGACGTTAGAAGACCGATGATGATAATGTAGTGTAAAACCCCGTTCGAAACATATCAGAGACCTACTGTATTGGTGGCAAATGAAAACCCCTTTCCCAATTGAAATTTCCCATCCCTACATTGTCCGGTGCTTAGGAAGGAATTGAATACCTGGTCGATAATTGATTGGAATTCAGAGAAACACATTCTTCCTTAATTTTGGCTGTCGGTATCCTGGGAATGTTATATATCACTGAATTCGATAGTTTGCATGGAACAATGCAACATTGGGTAATATTAGGAGTGTGGCATTTTAATTTTTGGTGAAATCCTGACAGTTGGCATCAGTGGGAAATTTCCTTACCTTTACCCTGCAATATGAAAGTAAAAACTAGTTATCAATAATTAGTAGTGGTTGACAATGCTTCGTGTATTAAAATCAATTGGGATATTTCCGCTTCTTTTATAAATGAAACTGATGATTACTGTGTGAGACGGGCGCTTGTCTAATGGTGAGAAACCTGGAGAATACGCTTACGTAAAAGATTGTGAAAGATCAGTTCTGATATCGTTTGTAACATGTGGGAAGCCGTTGTCATGCAGCAAAGTACTTGATTATATTCATCATCTTTTAAAGCTAATAACTGATTTTCAATTACGATGATTAACTTCGAACTTTTCTGCATATCTATGACTAACTTGTTCTGGATCTCCCAGAAAGAGTTCTTCCAGTTACTGTTTTGAAATTGTGTGGTCTCCAGGGATGATCTTTGTCTTTGAACCCATGATGTCCATTTGAAAAATGCAAACCATTACTTATACATGCTTGCACCTACTGCATCATTACCATAAGCTTCAGTGATCAATAGCCGACGAGACTCCAATGACACTTTCAAGATTTCTTCCACATTGTTCAGAAGATGGAGCTGGGAACCTTTGCATCAATCTAATAATTTAGTGTGTGCTTCCAAAATGGACATTTGTGATTAGCGGTTTTTTTCCCTATTCAAATAAGTTGTTTTTCTAATTGAATGCATGTTGTACATCGGATCGTTCTCAGCTAACTTTGTTAGTACTTACATATGTACGTCGGGATGAGTGAGAAATCCATTAGGCTTCACTTATGTAAAAGATACATTATCTAACGAACAAAGCTGATTGTTCACACATCACAACCTATTTGTACAAAACATTAGTCCTTGTGCCATAAAAATATATATGTATATAATATATACATATAACAGAGAGAGAGAGAGACAGACAGAGACAGAGACAGACAGACAGACAGACAGACAGAGACAGAGACAGACAGACAGACAGACAGACAGAGACAGAGACTGTGTGTCTCGGTATTTATGAATTACAATATATACAAGCATGCAGATCTTCCTCGATCTCGACATATATGCTATATATGAATGACTATACACGTAAACATGGTTAACAAACAATACAATGTCTTTTGTCTCTCTGTCTATCTGTCGCTGATTGTTCCCATTGTTTAGTTTACTTTCCTATAAAGACTTGAAAATTACGCTATGGATTACATCAATGAAAATCTCGAGACTTCTGATCACACATCAAAGTAGCTTGGGTTGAGTTCACAATTGGCAAAAAACTTAAATGATATGATACGTGAATTATCAAAAGAAAAAATACAAAATATCTTTGGGCTTCTCAGTGACAATACATTCAAAGATGAGCCTGTAATACTGAACAGTATACATTGTAGTAAATATATAAAGAGCATAAACGAAAGAGCGTGAGTAAAAGCATGGCCAATAGGAAAACAAATGCAGTCGTATAAGAATTTTATCTAAACACGCTATTACATTTGTGTATGTATAAGCTGAAATGGACAGAGAATGAATATACATTTCGATAACCATGGTCTAAATCCATAATCACCACTACAATCTCATGAAATAAAAACAGCTTATTCAAATATTTACAAGCAATACGTTTTTTTATTTTTTATCTATGAGAGTTTCTGGGTTTGCAGAGGTTGTGGTGGATATTGAGCAGGAAGGATCCTCAAAATTGAGCTAGTGATTTCGGCAACTCCTCCACATGGTAATATGAATTTTTGATCTCCCCAAATAAAGATTTTTGAAGATAAAAACATTGAACTCTTTTTTTCCATTCAACAATTTGATTTTATTTGAAAAAAAAATCAAGGAGATTCAGCATTTAGAACTAGGAAACATAACTAAATGCATGACCTCTTGCATAATTCTTCTGTCTTTAAATCTCAAACTGGAGCATTCTGAAGTAAAATGGTTGTTAGTCCAAATAAATATTAATGAGAGGTACTCTATCTATCTATCTATCTATCTATCTTTCTCTGAATAAGTGTGTGTGTGTGTGTGTGTGTGTGTGTGTGTGTGTGTGTGTGTGTGTGTGTGTGTGTGTGTGTGTGTGTGTGTGTGTGTGTGTGTGTGTGTGTGTGTATTTGTATAGTCATAGACTTTGCATTTAGGCTGAAAAAAAAAATTTCAGTTCAGAAATTCCGTAATTTTAATGCAGTTATATATATATATATATATATATATATATATATATATATATATATATATATATATATATACAAGTGTGTGCATGTCTGTATGAAACATTAGTAAAGATAACCATCCACTATACACAAAATTTAAGTACATACGGCAGTACAAACATATACATATATATATATATATATATATATATATATATATATATATATATATATATATATATATATATATATATATATATATATGCACATTATCTCTCGATTGATTGTGTATACCTATAAAATTGACTGTACATTAAAAATGCCCCCGATGGATATATGTATAATTTTACAAACGAAATATTAAATAGTAAAATAACACAAATGTGTGCAAATAGATATAAGAATGTCTATGTGTGCGTGTGTACTTGTTTTATATTTATCTTCATCTCTTAGTATATCATTCTTTAGTTTATCATTTTTTAGTCATTTTTCTTGTTCTATAAAGAAAATACGTAATACCTGAACATGTGTACTTAACTTGGCTTTCATGTATTAGCGTACATATGCGAGCTTGTACAAATACAGGCTTTTTCCATGTGTAAATTCATGGATCTAACTACACGATGTATTATTATATAGAAATCATACACATTTATACTTGTTCATATATGTGAATATACTGCGTAGATATATATAGACACGTTCATAATTTTTATTTGCGTTTAGAAATGAATGTACTTGCGCATATTTATCTAAATATACATATGTGATTGTGTGGGTGCTTGTGTGTGTGTTTATATGTGTATTTTCTTTTTGTAGATGCTTTCCATCTTTTATGTACATATATATATATATATATATATATATATATATATATATATATATATATATATATATATATATATATATATATATATATATATACACACACACGCATATATATATATATATTTACATATATATATATACATACATATATATGTATGTATATATATATATTTACATATAAATACACATATGTATATATATACACATATATATATATACATATGCATATATATATATACATATATATATATATATATATATATATATATATATATATATATATATATATATATATTTATATATATATATTAAAAATAAATATTAAATACATACGTTCAGTTATTTTCCTTGGAGTTGTTTGGAACCTTGCATCATTTTTTCAGAGCGCACATTCGTATAAAACATATCATTTTGCTTTTTATGTACTCTTTTCTCTTTTTGTTTTATAAATTGAAATATCTGCATTTTAAAAAAAGAAAGAATAATAATACGTTCTTCTACAACCGTTTTCGCAGAGTTTATGCAAAATTCGTTTTCTGCCCAGGTCTCTGCGGGATTTCATTTCGACTTTTGCATCAACCAATATTGCATTTAGTTGAAGCGCAAAGAGAAACAGCATAGAATACAGCAATAGAGAACAAACGTCAGGTAACGAACGAGAGGATTTGAAAGTTTTCGCAAAACGCGGCAGGATGGTTAAAAGGCAATTGAACAATACAAAACGGAACGAAATAGATTGCTCCGTATTCACGCGAGACTCAAATATCGAATATGCAACAGTAAAATGGTTTGTCTTAAACTGCGGTCTTTTTTTTTTTTTTCTCTTTGCTTTAGATTATTTTAGATTAGCAATATTGATTGGCGGATGCTACACTTAATATCAAGAATCGAAGCAGTGAATGTTTGCATGATACATTTGTTAACGTGACCTTCCAAATTTTACTCCATTTTCTATTAATCTCTTTGCTCCTCAGCGTGTGGCTCGATAAGTCGTAGCGAGTCATGCAAATAATATACATCGAATGTATTTTATTTTTACCAATAGATTGACCGAACTGCGTAAGCGAATTAAGAAATTGCAAATCATGGGCGTCGCGGAGCAGGCATTTCCTGAATTTGTCTAGTTCGCCTCTCCATCTTATATTCTGTCGGCCTCAGTTTCACATGTGATCTCTGGGGATCCATGTTGTGAGTTGTGACGTCAATCGGTTGTCTTCTATTCTTGCAACATGGCCTGCCAATTGCCTTTTAAGTTTTTTTAATAGATTCTATGACGTCTCGGACACTCGTTTTCTCCCTGATATTCTGTGCTATCTTGTTATCTCCCCATGTAAGGTTGGGAATGATTCTTTAAATAACGGATGATTATTCATATTGAATTTTATTTCGTGTCAGGATCATTTTGTCGACGGATTTATCCTTGACACACAGTCAGTCGACATCAATCTTTCTATGCAGCCCATTCGTAGACAATCTTTTTGACGTAGTGATATTTTGCAGACTTGGCTTTTCGCCCACCGCCATTTCGTCGAATAGTTTTTTAAAGCACTATTTAAAAGTTAAAAACAAAGAGAAAAAACAGTGGAATTTCTTTCAAAAAATATTTTATTTTACATCTTAAATAACAACATTGGAAGAACATGACTATAAAGAAACAAATATTGAAAAAAAATCTGCGAATGATCAGAGAGATAGTTCAGCAGACTCGATACTTTGTTTTTGAAAAGAAGTAATCAAAATTAGTTCTTGAGATTTCTTGTGATTTTACTAGAAACAAAAACGGGCTGAATTTCTGTCAAAATTAACAAAAACAAATTTTCAGTAATCATCAAGTAGAATATATCACAATGTTTCAAAGTGATCTTTTTTTTCATCTATTTTTATCATCGACAACATTCAACCTACATAAATTGTAAAACATCTACGTTTCAAATTCGAAATACTGCTGACACCTCCGTCGTAACAAACGAATTTTTCATTGTATTTTCGTTATGAAATAAACGAATGTCCAAACAGGCCGTGAAAAACAACATCCTGTCAATGCACTGAATTCAGTGATGAATTTTATTAAGCCTTCCAATGTTTGTCTTTGAAGTTTTAAAGTTGTTTTCGAAATCTGTACTTCTTAAGTCAGAGATCCAAAATTTGTGCGTGTGTAAGTTCTCACAAGATCCCTTAAATTCTCCTCATCAACAAGGACTGAAAGCGCCCTCAAGGGTCATTATTCAGGCTTGTATTCCCGGAACGAAAATTGTGGAATCAATATCGTACGACAAATGCGAAACTCCATTCTAAATGCAAAATTGATGTTACTGGCAGCTCGGATAGTATGTTTACCGTGTTTGAACTCATACGAATAACAATAGCCTGATTACACTTGAAAACAGCGTTTGCAAGATTGAGAGATCATCTTATTAGAACTGGTATGAAGAATGATAAGTTGAAAAAATAACAGAAAGCTAAGGTCGCAAAATCACTTACATATGTATGAATACTATTTTCTACCCCAGAAAAATGTCAAAATTGCAATCATAAAGACAAATACCAGAAAACTGCTATTTCTTGTGGGACAATTCAATATTTATGTATCAGTATGTGAATGTACGTCTTTTCGAGTCTGTGTGTAAATGCGCGTGTTTCTATTCATATATTGAACGCTGCAAGCAAAGAAAAATGAAAAAGAAAAAGTCTTGTATCAACCCGAATACACAAACGGTCGAATCACATCATCAATTCCCCATACAATTTTGAATGCACTCCAATTCAGGGGAAAATGATTGTTGCAGAGGTCTGGGAGATGGCGTTACATCTACAACTAAATTCTCTATTTCCGCCGTAAGATAACAACTCGAAGCTAACGGGAAATCAAAATCGAAAGAATAAATAAGTAAGTAAATAAAACGGCCCCCGGATGTACAACGTAGTTGAATCTGGTGAAATATCTTGCGTGTCCTCGTCTTCGTCTCGCGAGAACAGACGTAATTATTTGGGAAGCACATACCTGATTATCGCCCTTGATCCAAACGATAAAAACAAAATTAAACCTTCCGATTACAAGCAAGAAAACACATATTTACACACATGAATAAACACACGCGCACGGCAGCAGAAGCGTATGTTATTTAAAAGCTGATATCCCAAGCGGAAAATATTGCTATAATAATAAGCAATGATGCCCGCAAACTTGAATATTGAAAAGTCTAAATATGTTAAAACTCATAAAATACGAGGTCACAATGACATACAATGCAGCGAAAAACTATGAACTTGGCAAGAGTGTAGTGGGATGGTCCCTAGGCAAGATCAACATCAAAAGTGCATCTTTGAAGGAGATTTGCAGCCTTTACTTCTTTTCCGTCATAACAACATTCAATTTTACGTCATTAAATAATTTATTGATGTGGATGAAAGCCTTTTATTTCTTCAGAAAAAGGTCAATCATGTGGTGTACGCTTAAAGCCTGGAATTATTCGCCAAATAAATAAATTGTTTCAGCCAGGATTTCTAGTCAGGGAAAAGTATAGAAGTTGCAATCGAGATATATGTATTTCTGATGATAAGAAAGGAAAAATAGGAAGCAGGAGAAGGAACCCAGCAACCCAATAATGAAATCAGAATGACTATGAATTAAACTAATTATATTAATCTGAACAAAATGAAATGAAATAAAAGATACAGACATGATATCACGGGAGAACTTGGAAGATTTTGTTTGGGAGACGAGACACGACACCAGAAAACAAACAGAAGACGCGAATATGTAGACGATATCTATATTCAGTTCCATTTTTGAATATTTCTAGATATTCTGAACTTGTAAATAGGACAATAAAATATGGATCAGGAAACAATAAATTGTCGTGTCGTTGCTTGGATTTGGGTATGTTAATTTACAAAGTGCTTTTCAGGTCAATTTCAGATCTTTTAATGGCCAGTGAGGGCTACACGAGGTAGGTAGATTTACAAAAAGGCTACAGTAGATGGTTTGATAACCAGAGTAGATCCAGCTATACGGTGCCTCCTCATCTCGTCTGCTTTTACTCTTCGGCCTACTTCCAAAAGGGAGGTTGTCTGTTAGACATTATGCCATCATGTCTCTGTGTCAGTAACCACTGCCGTCTATTCAGGAATTGATCCCAAGGGAGCTGATATTGTTTTCTAAAGAGTTTTTGTATCTCATCAGTGGCACCCTAAGCTTTGACTTGGCCTGTCAATCCCGACTATGATGCAGCAAAACTTCGAGGTCTATGGCTCAGACTGACTTGAGGTTTTTCTGGTTAGCGACGATGTCACACCACTGTATATTGAGAATATTGCGTGTACATTGTGTAAACGGAGCTGGAAAATGACCCAGGATTCTGCTCCATATGAAATAGCGGACAACACAATGTTTTTGTAGACTCTTACTTTCTTATCTTTCCCGGGGGTCATTTTTCTTCAGACACATTTTTGCAATCTACTGAAATCTTGATTTGCCTTCTTCGGTTTGTTATATATGTGCTTGTCTAGCTTGGTGTCTTAGGGTATGACAAAACCAACGAAGGTAAATAACTAAAAAAATAATGACCAAGTATCGAGCCTTACTACATGGCGTCAATAGATTTTGTGTGGAGAGAAAAGACGGGGTAAAGGGACCTATCAGTACTGGAAGTTGTGTCAAGTCGAGCATCAAAGATATTGCAGACGGTACGCGACAGAATAAAGAGAGAATGATTATGACAACCAGAAGCTCCAGTAGATTTGAACAAAAGACGGACGCTAGATCAGACAACTCATAAATGTGACCGAAACGAAGGAAGCAAAACAGTATTGAGGAGAACTCAAGACGTAAACAAAGGAATTGCAGCTTGAATGGCAAGGCATGGTTGTGTAAATGACACTTAGATAAGGGAAAAAAATGTCTGCTTATAACAGCCAGAACCATTGTATTAGAACGAAAATAATCAAGATCAAAATAAATAAAACAGAATTAAGATAGTTGATGTCACTGTTCTAGTAAACTACAGCGTGACATTATAAATGAATACAATGCTACTAAAATATATTGACACTACCAGTGTAATGAATAAATTGTGGTAATAAGATTATACTTCATACGCCACTATACGGAGTTGAATCCAATGAGTTCACAGACAGATTGAACTTTGATTTGGAATATCCACTATATAAGTCTAATGATAATTCACAAGACCTTGTTCTGTACGATTGAGGTCTCCTATTTTATTTTGATATTTGGCAAGTTCATCCTGGCTGATAAAAGTCATGGAGATTCAAGAAGGTGTCTGTTATATACAGTCCATATCTGGTTGTGCTTGGGCTTTCTCACATCTCCACTACTTTTTTTCTGAATAAGTTAGAATGAACGAGCGAAACGTGAACATAAATTAAGAAATATAGTTTATTCACAACAACCTCTCCTGAATTGTCATTCCACCCTGATATTATCGGATAAATCATAGTACACATTAATACACTGGTAAATACTCATATGTTCAGACTATCTGATTGGTATTCAACACTGGATGAACAGTACAGGAGCCAAGTTTCAAAAGCAGCCCTAAAAAGAGACGTACCTTTCACACCAGTCTCAAATGAAAGGTACGAGTGTCTATTATTTGAATATTGGGTTTGTAAATGTGTAAAAGGTGGGCAAACGTGAATTTGAAACCCTTTCCTTTGAGTTGTTAATCGCTTCAAAGTCGTACACTGTCATTTTGTCCGGTTCTTTCCAACTCTTTTGTTCTGATTTCAATGTTTTGCATGAATTTTGTTATACTAATTCAACCCAAACAAGAAACTACGAGGGCAAAGTTACTATACTTATGATTTTAAAACAGCATTTTAACCCTTTGTGATCTCTTTTGGAAGGTCTCCGTCGTTTTATCCCAGAAATGCTCTATAAAATATTATTATACCATTTTCTCTTTTTCTCAGAGGATGCATAAACGTTGTGGCTTAGAGGAATGGCGTAGCTGAAGAAGGGTAGTAGGGGCATTTTAATGCACCATCCCCCAATTATTTCAAAAAGGAATTGTTTCTTATTTTGTCTAAATAAATCAAAGCAATTCAGTAAAGGATGAGTTGTAAAGATTCAATTTAGCATTAGTTTCATTTTTGTAAATAAAAACTATAACAACATTTTTAACACTTTCCATTATATTTTAAATGACGAAATATTTCTGTATTTACCTGAGAGGTTTACAAATGTACATTTTAATCGTTTGTTCTCCCTATGGATGATGGATGGCTTTAAAATCTTACATGCACATTTACTCCCTTTCTTTCCCTGGCAATTTTTGGAAGGAACGGAGAACAAACCACATTTGATGGATTTTGTAAGCACACGTGCGGTGAGCAACACCAAGGATTTTTATCCCAAGAAGAAAGTTACTTACATTTGCTTGTGTGGTCAGAGGGCGGTATTTCGTTAGAGTCCAGGGAATATCAATGAGATTTCCAGTTTTCACGAAGAGGACGACACCAGGAGGATCCTTCATGCAATACTTTTCGCCTAAGATTATTAACAAATATGCATCCGGACTATCGACAGGTATGTTAGGATCTCTCTTCTTTACCTGGCCTTGGAATACTGATCAAAGATGTGTATATGCTAGCCAGGTAAGTGTGTAATTAAAGAAGAAACTATACCCGTTCATACCATAGCATCAGAACTTGGCAATTATGTTTGCCATACTTAGACAACACAGCCTACTTTGACGGGTTGAGACTCTACCAACACTCTTTTTCGAAGCGGAAAAAAACTGTATTATCGGTTCTCAGTAATCTAACTGAATCTGAAACTCATGTCCCCGTGTTAGGCTGATTTGACTCAATTGATGCACTGTTAGAATTAGTTAGGAATTATGTTTTTGGACTCTACGGAAATAAGGTGGAAAATGAGTAAAGAACGACAAACTACTGCATGTGTATGCAACTTCCAAAGATAAACCTACCAAGCAGTTGCATCTTAATCTCAAACTGATGCCTTTATGCTGTATGCCTGCAAAGCCAGGTGAACGTGCACCACTGTGAAAATGCGCCATTTCAACAAGGGAATTGGACGACTGATATGGCATATTATTATTAATGATAGCTATGCATTGCGCATTTTCATCATTTATCTTTGTTATCATTAATTTGATCTAGAATTTGATTCATCTGAAAGTACTGCAAATTGATTGCATTTCTATATAATTCATTATTTCTTTGAATGAAAAAACACGTCAGAAAAATGATTACCCTTCAACATCCAAAACCAATGTTTGTTTTTTTTATGGTAACTCCTATCTGTTACTTGATGCCTTTTATAAAAGCCCATGCATATTTCGTACACATTTCAGATAAGTACAGAAATGTTATGACTTTTACAACATAATGAAAAGTGTTTGAAATCTTGGTTTAGTCTCTATTGAATCGTGGGAAGTTTAAAAAATATCAAATAAGGGTTAAATTCAATCCCTACAAATTTAGTGTCTGTACTAGCTCACCCTTTACTGAATTACTTCGAATTGCTCAGACAAAATGAAAACTAATTTCTATTTAGCTGTACATTCGAGGATATTAGGGACTTGGCTGTTTATGTTCTGTCCTGATTCTCTTTCAAAAGGTTGGTATAGCTCTATAGCCAGCCCAGGCATCTATTAACTTCGTAATGTTCACGTTGTGTGGTTGGACCTCTAGTTACCACTTTATTTCAATTTTTTATTGATCACCCCCACCCCCAACATAGCAGGCAGCAAAAAGATATTTACTGATGTTTGTTATTATATAATATCAGTCGAACTGCAGTAAGGGAATTACTATTTATAAAGCTTTTCGTCATCGATTCCATGGGGGGGGGTGCGATTTAGAATTTCACCCATTCACCCTTAAGCTATGCCATTGATCTGAGACACACCGTTCGTACATCTCCTGAGAAATAGGAGAGATTATATGAATTATTATCGTATAGAGCGAAGAAGAACGTTTCGGAACATATTTGATAAGAGCCCTCCAAAAGTTGTCCATAAAGGGTTAAGATGCCGTTATAAAATCTTCAATATCATAATTTTGCCTACAAAGTGTCTTTGATGGGTTGCCCTATGATATAGATTCAGACAATGCATTGAAATAGACTTTCTTGTTGGATAAAACAAGACAGAACGTAAATGTACGACTTTGAAACAAACCATGATTCATTGCAAGGAGGGATTAAAATGGTTTTAAAACCTGAACACCTCCTATGTAGTGATGTTCTTACCATAGAGCTAAACAGTCACCGGTAATGCAAAGGCCAATATAACTTCTTTCAACTCCAATTCTCATCTTATTCATTCTCGATCCATTCGCTTCTATCAACGCAACAGATAAATATCAAGAAATGGGTACGTATGGTCAGATAGAACGGTTCCAAATTGCATTATATTATGCAGAAACTTATTTGAAATGATTCCCCGTCATCACACAGGTAATATATCACTCACGTTAAATAGCGTAAATAGAATGAACAATTAAAGAAAATAGGGCTGCTGCAGGGAATCGAACCTGTCATCAATAGGATAGCCACTCCAACGTAGTGATGTTCTTACCATTGAAGAAAACAGCTGCAGGTAATGCAAAGGCGCAAATAACTGCCTCCAACCCAGATTCTCATCTCGTTTATCCTCGGTCTATTCGTCTCTTTCAACACAACAGTTATGCATCAAAGGAATGGATATATATGATCCATCAGAATGATCATAAATTGTATTATATTGTATGGAAACTCTTATTTGAAATGATCTCCCGTCATATCATACATTTATAGTATGGCCATAGGGCAGTTAAGATGTCTTGTTATGGTCCTGGGGATATCAATGAGGAATCCAGTTGTCATGAAGAAGCCGACGCCAGGAGGGTCCTACATGCAATACCCGTCGACCAATAATATCAATGAACAAGCATTCGGACTGAGGACGCTGATTTCATGGTCCTTCTTCGCCACTGGAGCCTTGGAATGATGTGTGTGCGTGTGCGTATAGTCTAGCATCGGACATATTTAGCGCTGATATATATATATATATATATATATATATATATATATATATATATAAGTTTTTCAACTTATTCTATTCCCCCATGTAGTGAAGCCCAGAATTCCAACATAGGGGCGTTTTCAGCAGATTCAATAATATAGATACCTCATTGGATAAAATGTAAAGAACATTTTATGCCCCTCAAAGCACACTCATTCATTCATCCTACCTATCCCAATAAATTATTGTGAATAGAAATATGTAATAATTTTTCCAGTTTGCTAAGGGGGATCCACAATCCTCGTTTTTTTTTTTTCTCTATTGATTCCTATTATTATTTATGCTTCTCCACAAACGCGTGTGATCACGAATTCCTTAGTCAGAAATATCCAATTTCTAGCGAACTGTCTGGCAGAGGGGCGTTTTTTGACCAGAAAATACATATTCAAAGAGAGTGCGTCTGCCTTATTTGCTTCGTCTGCACGCTGTTGGACCTCTAGAATTAACCGGCATGGTTTGTATTCTTATACTTTGAATCTATAAAGAGATGAACATCGTATACGGGGCCGATGTTTGCACATATTTGCGCTCGGGCATAAATTTGCGTTAATAGATAAATCGTATTCGCAAATGATCGATTCTGACGGGGCAGAATCATGACCGCTATTCCATCAGATATTTGGACAAATGAGGGCCTAGTCCCAGTATGATATTGAAAAAAAAAATGAAATGAATTCTTGATTTTGTGAATCATTGTGTCGTTGGTAAGCGATATATGGCACCCTTGTCATAGATTTTTGAAGCAATATAAAAAAAAATAGTGGATTATTCTTCAATGTGAATTCTCCATTTTTGTCAATGCACTTGATAAAGTGAGGAAAATTAATCATATAAATAGACTATTACACAGAGGACATTTTGAGATAAAAATTCCGTACGGTACAACAGACTCATAGATCCACCTTTGTAAATATATATATATATATATATATATATATATATATATATATATATATATATATATATGTGTGTGTGTGTGTGTGTGTGTGTGTGTGTGTGAGAGAGAGTGTGTGTGTATACCGTCCAAAAAGAAACCGAACTTTTAAAACAACACATCGATGTTATGTCATGTAGCAATGACTTGATAATTTCTTTTTCATAAACTCTTTCGTTACTGCATCACGCCACAATAGTTAGTATTTGAGCTACACGTGCTTGAATGAACGCATGCACAGTAGGTTCGGTGTTTTTTCATTTCAAAGTTAACAAAGGACGTTCACATCGAAAAACAGCATTATGCGATTACAAAATCGACACCCGACTGTAGATTTTTCTCTGTGAAAGTTAGCAAACTTAGAAAGATAGGAGGAAATTCAGAAAGGTGGAGCCAGAATAGGAAACGTGGATCAAATGGAGATAGAAAGAAAGGGAAGAAAGATAGATGTGCAGTTAAAAAGAGGGGAGAGAGTGAGAGAAAGAGACAGACAGACAGAAAGAGAAAGAGAGACTGACAGAGTGAGAGAGAGAGAGAGACACTGACAGAGAGAGAAAGACTGGTAGAGAGAGACTAACGGAGACGGACCAACAGACGGATTGAGATGAGAAGAGAGAGAGAGAGAGAGAGAATTGGGGAGAGTCTAAACGGAAAAGAGAACAAAGAGAGACACTGAGAGAAAAAAAAGGATAAGGTAAAAAGAGAAAGAAATGTAGAGATAGATTGATAGATATTTGGAGAGAGATTGGAACAGAAAAGAACGAGAGTGATAAACAGGGAAAGAGAGGCCGAGTCAGAGGGAGATAAAGTGATAAACAGAGAGAGGAAACGACGCACCACCCAATGTTTGCGGGTGTTGAGAGCAAAATCCCTATTATAAGGCGTGAAACGCTTGACAAAGGCACGTGCACACAAATAGCATTTGCACGCGCGCCGCGTAAAGGGAAAAAAATGGAGCCTTCCAAACCCGACACCAATCATTTTCCTGTCGGTCTTTTGAATGGTAAAAGAGTGTTGCCCGGTGTCTGGTCACGACCCTCCATTAGCCGTGTATCTTGTCAGTGGAAGGGCTTCGATGCCGTCACTGAAAAGGATCTGAAAAAAAACAAAAAACAAAAACAAACAGACAAACTAACAAACAATTATAAAAAAAATGAAAAAAAAAGTATCTTTAAAAAAAATGTCTGGTTAGTCACTCAATAGAAACTGTCGTGTAATGAACGTATTTTTACAGCATGTTGTGTTGGATGTAACCGATGAGAAAAAATGGAAGAGGGATGATCAATAAATAACCTACTTCTCGTTTTGTTGGGCGTGAATCCCGAAGTCCAAATTTCCCCAAAACAAGCGGACACAAAATAAAGGATCAATTTAGCATACATTCACATAGCAAACTTACCTGCTTCTAACAACCGTTTTGGGGGCAATTTTTAAGGAACAGAAAAAAAGAGTTTTTTTTTTACTAGGCATAAGGCGTATATGTATTTAATTTCCAATCCTGTAGCTCAGTTGATGCCGCCTGTACCTGTGTTAAATATATAGATACATGCATTCATATCCAGTCAGCTGGACCAACTTGGAAACTTTGAGGAAACTAAAATGGCAGGTTTCATGACAGTTATGGTTGACAGTTTCTAATACACTCACTACATGAAATATTTGAAAAAAATATTTCTTAGAGACTTTGTTGGGTGGACAAGAAAACAAGAAAACGTGAATTCGAGAAGGAGATAGCAAAAAGAATCGAGAGATATTAAATCAATTATTCTTGTTACTTATTTTCCCTCAAAATTTGTTCCCTAAAAATGTAAAAAAACAACTTTGCTTAGTTATTCTTTCCAAAGCAATTATTTATTGTGTTGATGCTGTCATCTCTATTCACGTGGCTTTCATTTTCGGTTCAGCGTTTATCATTCGTGGCGATATTTTGGATCATGTGCAGACAGCATGTCACTTTGTATACAAGGTGTTTTTACGTCGCTATAGATAAGTGTGAATAATTACCTACCTCCCACCTACGACTTGTTCTCTCTCACCCTCTCTCTCCCTTTTCCACATACATACACACACACAAGCATGTGCTGACGTACACAAAATCAAATTGCATATATATGTATATATATATATATATATATATATATATATATATATATATATATGTATGTGTGTGTATATGCAAGTGTGTGTGTGTGTGTGTTTGATTATATATATATATATATATATTATGAAAGATACAGAGATTTTTGCAGGGGGTGCTGGGCAGAATTGATTTGAAAACACATTGGCATAGAGAGAATTTCCAAGAAGTCCGTTGTTTGCATAGCTTCGGGTGATCTTTTGAACGATGCAAAGGCGATACAAATAAAGGACTTGTTTGGAATTCTCTCCATGCCTTTGTGTTTTCAAATCACTTCTGATGAGTGTCTTTTGGCGAAAAATGGTGTTCGGTTCTTTTTTTCCCCCAACATTATTATAATGCTCTGTCTACACGGTATATAGTCTTGGAACACCCTAAATAGATTATACACATGTAAAGTCACTATCTTTTGAGTTCATGCTCTCTTTTGAACTCCCAAAAAGGCATACTTGGAAAGTATACGAATATAAATATGCACGTACATGTTTTAGGATGGATCAAGAAACCTGCTTATTCACTCGTTGTTATTTGCTCAAATTTGACCTAAACCTTCAACTATATAATGCTAGATGTATATGATTGATATTCACCACTAAATTACTAGCATTAACAATGGAGGAGATTATGTTGAAACATAAGTATTTACCATTTGAAACAAAATCATTTTTTGTTTGAAGTCATACACACACACACGCACATATATATATATATATATATATGTATATATATATATATATATATATATATATATATATATATATATAGTTGCATAAACGTTTCATCTTGTACTTCTGAAATTCTCTACGTCAATTTTCTTATGTTGTCCCGACGCATTCACAGCCATGTCCCAAGGAACACACTTCTATTCGGTTCAACGTAATTCCAACGTATTGCCTTGTAACTGTTTTAATACATAAGTTTGATTTCATGGTGGTTGCAATTTATCTTTATTCGTATGTGTACTTTTTTAGCATCTTGGGAAAAAACGGACGTAGAACAATGTTTAGCAAGCAGATCTTGCAAAACTAATCTTTGTGCAGTTAGTTCGACTCCCTTATTCGATTGAAAATTGTAACCATGCGCCAGACTCTAGCTAGCTAGGAGAAGTTTCAACTCGAATCGATCTAGGGGCAGCCCCGCCACGTGCTTGACTTAAGTGGGTATTTCTCAATCTAGAGTGCTGATTTTTCAAAATGAAGTTGAAAAGATGGCGCAACACAATCTTCTTGCCTTTGCTTTCCCCACGCATGCGTCTCGTAGATTAAGAAGGAAAACTTTATGAATATCTACACGAGTCCCAAGCCACCGAGTAGCTATAAGCAACTCAGTCTGGCGTGTTATTGATGTTTGTTCCTCACTATAGACTCCATTCTATCCATCAACTCTCCTCCCGAATATACCAGCACACATTAACTAAGCATTTGTTATATCGGAGCTTATTACAAAACGTACGCATAGAAATTGGTCGTGGTTCAGGACTAAAAGCCTGTCCAAACGGAACTGAGCAATTTAAGGCTGAAGACAACTGATGAGTGACTATCGGCCGGCCAAGTCCGCTTAGACAAATCAAACAGGTTGAGCTTTGGATATATTCAATGTGAACGAATTGAAAAGACGGAAGTATCTGTAAAATGCATGAATGGATCAGTAAAGAGATCCATGATGGGGACTGTACTCAAACAACGGCGAATTGATACATGAAGTTGAAGGTAAACTGGATCTACCAATAGCCAATCAAGGATCCCAGTGTTTGCTTATTCGGAACCATAAACCGAACTCATATATATATATATATATATATATATATATATATATATATATATACATATAAGTGCAGCGCTGAATCTTGCTACTTCCCGAGTCTTATATCATTGATAAGTAGAAGTACGCATGAATGACATAGAATAAACTACTTCAGGCTTTTTTTGTTTTTTTTTTTCTCTCGTTTTTCTTACGTATGATTTTGAATAAGTGGAGCAAAGATCAATCTCTCATTTAGAAATCTTTTTTTCCAAATATATATATATATATATATATATATATATATATATATATATATATATATATATTTAAGGATGTTATGATAAGGCATGAGTTCAGGAAGGGAACCGTTGGCAAAGTTTTGTAGATACCCCTGAAATTCACAGGTCCATTTATTGGTTAGGATGAGATAAAAGTGAAGATATACAAGCGAAGGTACCTGATGTGAGTCGAAAGGAATGGTATCATCTATCAGAGAGAGATTTTGTATTGCAAAACACAATAAGCACCCGGAAAAAAGTTAATGAGTTTGTGACCAAGGTGAGGTAAAATGCCAGCATCTGGGTCTGAAGTGGAAGTTTTGATTTATCTCATGGGATAATGGAAAGTCTATAGCCGCACTGAAGAGTTGTAATACAACGAAACAGCTGTCTGTGGATGACTTAATCGTTAATCATATATATATATATATATATATATATATGATAATAGATTGTGTTGTATTATAGACACTTATTTGGAATGATCTTCCGTCATTACACAGTTAGTATTTCACTCGCCCAAAAATAAATTTTTATATATGACGCAATTTATAATACTTCTGTCAGATCATATATATATGTGTGTGTGCATGCGTGTGTGTGTCTGTGTGTCTGTGTGTGCACACGTGTGTGCATGTGTAGAACAAAAATAAGATTAATTTGCATTACATTATGATAATTCCATGTATAAACAGCAAAATACATGTATGCAATATATATATATATATATATATATATATATATATATATATATATATATATATATATATATATATATGACTCAAATAAAATCACAAATAATTTGGAAGAGACTTTTGATATTTAGTGTTCAAAGCTTCCTAGACTTATGTGTAAAAGCCTATCCCACTGAATGTAAGCATCTTAATGGCTCTGTTTAGCTGAGTCAATTTTGACTACCGTAATTAAATATCATCATCAATAGCAGAAAAGTTCTGTCCTTTTTTCTAATCTTACCAATTACTAGAAACATAATGAACTCTGAGACAGTCTAAAGATCAACCCGAATAACAGTAACAGTAAGAGATATGTTTGATATCCAAAAATTGAGGAACAAAAATAGTTTGTGAAATTGCATCTCTCCCACGTGAAGAAATACTTCATCAACTTCAATTAACCGCATTTGAAGAAGGAAGACTTGGGAGAGATGCAATGGAAACATTCAAAATAATCACAAGGTTAGTAAATACCCCTACTGTTAAACCTTTCACAATTAATATAACAAACGTCTGCAATGGTCTAATAGTGACGATGATATGCAACGGGCACTACTCGAAAGAACGGGAAAAAACTATATTTAACCAAGAAATATCAATAATTGGAACATCCTTGTGGATTATGAGCCTGATATACAGGAAACAAATAGAGTTAACAACGTCAAAATTGAATATGTTGAGAACACGACATAAAATAATACATGAATCAACGAAGAAAACAACTCAGAATAGAAGCTAGCTTTAAGCAAAATCTATGCACCATTTACTCGGTAATACATTAATTGGACAATACGCAGACACACACATGAACAAATACGTACATATATATATATATATATATATATATATATATATATATATATATATATATATATATATATATTTTCACGGTTTGTAAAACTCAAACAGAAAACAAATGGAAACTGATTTCATGTGCAGGAGATGTTTAATTCTAATACTGAATATATAACACAGTAAATTGAGTTAGTAATAAAAATAAAATGAAGTAACAAGGACATGTTAACCACCGGAAACAACATACGGACGGTTGCTTACGAGTGCAAGAGACATTGAGTGTTTACATTCAACGCGTACATGATCTCGTGATTTTATTCATAACCATCTATTTATCTATCTATCCATCTATCTATCTATCTATCTATATATCTATATCTATATATATATATATATATATATGTATTAAAATCGAAATCAAAGGAAAAATACCCGGTACATGCCAACATTTTGTACCTTACACACTCTTAAGCACCATGCTGTGTTTTGTTATTTTGATTACTAAGACAGAATATATGACTATTTTTACTTCGATAGTTATGTGATCAAATAACGTCAACAATAGAAAAAAATCCTTCTTTGTTATATCACAAATTCCGAAAAAGATTATGAACTATGTATGTATACATATAGTTGAAGTTGAAGATCATTCTCATCCTCACTAATGCTGATTGCCATCAAACGAATCATTTGCTTATCCTTTTCAAAATATAACTACCACCCCTTTCTGTTGGTCAACTAGCCATTTGTCCGGTCAAAGTGATATAAATGCTCATTCCCTCAAGGGGAAACCCGATACTGCGGCCGCTTGTGAAAATTGAAGTTCATGTTCGAGGCACACCGCTAAAGCAGATGTCCAAGCTGGCTGTAAAGGTTTGCCGTCCTGTCAGAGTAATAACCCGACAACACAGCTGCCTGTGCCACGTACACACAGACACACATTCACACACACATATATGCACACTCACCCACACACACACTCACTTGCACACACATATGTATATACATACACGTATAGTTAATAATGTTTTTTTCAATTTGTAAGAATACAAAATTAAATCTGATTGTATGGTGCAAAAATATGTTATTCAAGTGAGAATAAGCTTTACTTTTCTTAATTACAAGAAGAAAATATATTTTTGGTTGCAGGATAGTACGTTAGGCAGGAAATGTTCACATTCACCGCGTAGATATATCCTTGAAAATTTTATATATATATGTATATGTATTAGGACCTTCACACATTCACACAGACCTCTACCAATAAGAACTTAGGTATTGTATTTCATTTGTACAACTCAAATCCATCAGACTTTTCAGAACATCCACAATGACCATTAAGGATACAGAACATACATTTCCCAGAGGATATTCGATAATACATAACAAAGACCTCCTAAACCCAACAACAGAGATAGCCTCATCCCCGACTTACCAAGCACTCAAAAAATGTAATGTTCAACAACCATACGGCTCCCCAGTATCAATGAAAACCAATGCTTCAGAATGCACACCTCTCTGACCAAACACAACCAATAAAATACCCATAATTGATGCTACTACTTCCACCCATACCACTCACGATTTCTCCACGTACAGAAAAGAATCAGTATGACCCCCAAAAAATCCTTTTTCCATGTTTTGCTTCCAAAGCAAAGTATCTGATACTAAATTTGTTTTATACAGAAACCTTTTAACCAGTGAAAGTTACTCACCTGTTACTGAAGATGGGAATCCCTCCTGAAACATGTATAGCATAATAACTCACACGTTTATGAATTAGTTATTTAACAAATAAAATTCCCGTATGCTTCACTCCTGAGTCTGTCTTATTACCTATTGTTCTCTCTCTCTCTCACTCACGCACACATACATACACCCACACCCACTCTATCACACACACACACACACACACACATACACATACATATATATATATATATATATATATCATCAGTTGATGAACGTTCCTCATCAAATTGTCTGGATTTTAGGATTGTTTATAATAGCATCTGAATTTTTTCCTGGGATGTGACAATCTTTCCAACCGTGGAAATCCGATTACCAATATGAAGGAAAAGTAGAGAGTAAATTAAACCCAAGAGGGATTCAGTATAATTCCACATGGACTTCTCGAACGATATTTCCGTATTTTATTCTTCTCCTAAATTCCAAGATATTCGTTTTTATCGTATCATCTCTGCATATGCAACAACACTCCTGGTTGTATATGGGATTGGCAATTTGTTTCTTGATAAACGATTTGCCTCACTTCAGGCCAATTCTGAAAACAGTATTCGTGAATTTGAATTAATATTGAAGAGTCTACGTACAAAAAGCCTGGCCTGCGTCACTCAATAAGGAGCATGTGTGGAATCAAGGCCAAACAAGGGAAGGAGAGGAAAGGAAAACACCCAAATCCTACGTTATAAGTGTTGCAACAACAGGGGAGAAATCACTTCCGTTTATCATCATCACATCCGAAAAGTACACTTGTAGAAGGCTGTAAAATAGGATCGTCCGAAATGTTGTGTTAATAATACAAAAAAAGAATTCTATTGTCCGGAAAACTCTTAGAATGACACCTCATATGATGTGTTGAGCATATCTTTATTGACATCAGTTCATCCATAAGTCAAATACTTGTTGATCAACAAAAACATTTATTTACACAAATATCTTTTTTCGATATAGACTCCTTCTTGAATTCCTTTATTCTAACTCTTTGCTTTGATTAAATACATTTACCATTGCACAGTGAAAATCCCAACCCAAAAATAAATTGAAGTCTATGTCAGGCAACAGTCACTGATACTTGCCAATGAACATGTAGAGAATGAAGACACAAAAGTCCAAATCGAAAATGTGGACCTGAAAAAAGTAGACCATTCTAACTATCTATGACAAAGAATCGCCATGAAATCCCTTCTAGGAGAAAAAAGTCAAGCGAAGAATCACTTTAAGATGGCACACTTTTGGTAGAGCAAGCTCAGTCTTCAAAAACAAGATAATCCCATTAGTTTTAAAAATAAGGGTCTACAACTAATACATCCCCTCGAACGTCAAGATGGAACTTGACCGAATGATTAACCCTCACATTGACAACATTGCGATGCGCACATGATAAAAACATGCTGGACATTACACGGAAGGATCACAAAAAAAGCACAGTATGTTAGAGAAAGAACAGGAATCATGGATATCATAAAATCCATTTGAAAACGCAAATGGCTATGGACTGGTTATGATAGCAGGACAAACTAGACAAATTCAAAAAAGTATTGAGTCTGCTACTCCCGTGATAAAAAGCCCTGGTGAATCCTGGGGAAGGTCTATGTCCAGCGGTACGCTAAAAGGCTTGTGATGATGATGAGCACTGGTGTACTGATAAGATTCGGGATGCCCTGGGTAATAACATAAAGGGTGACAGTATGATGCTTTAGCAGCACAAAAACATTTACTGAAACTTTTAACGGTAATATCAAGCCATTTTCGACGATTGAAAATGGCCATAAAAGGCTGTTTTCAATACTTTTGGCGTCGTTTTAGCACAAAATCGACTTTGTAATAGTAGGGTTGACGTCTTAGGTTGCTACCTTGGGTGACATCAACCCTTAAAAACAACATTGCATACTGCTATATACTTATGAGCTAACTGTACGTAGTTAGTATTTTATATATACATAGGTAAATATATATATACACACACATATGTGTATATATATATATATATATATATATATATATATATATATATATATATATATATATATATATATATTGTCATCCACCAACTGCTATTTCGTTGTATTACAACTCCTCAGTGTGGCTATAGATTATCCATTATCCTACCCAGTACCACGAGGTAGAATCGAGATCTTAGCTTCAGACCCATAGGCTGGTATCCTCCCTTTACTCCACGGAACTGGACGGTCAGTAAGGTTGAATTTTAAGTGACATATTTATTTACGCATATATATTCCCCGTCCACCAGAGTGATAAATTCCGTGTTGGAAGATATATATATATATATATATATATATATATATCGTCCACTCTCTTTATATAAATTTATGTGTAGTTGTTCGTCAATGTATGTATCAATATGCAAGCATAAACAATATATATATATATATATATATATATATATATATATATATATACATGCACGCTCCTATTAGGTATACAAATGTATGTGCGCTTTTTATAAAAGCATGCATAAGTTTAGAAGCGCTTGTATGTGTTTTTTTTGTCTTGATTTGGCTGTGTATACTTATTCGATCGTGTATTTGCGTGATTTATGCCACGTTTCTCTTTGCAGTTTCCCAGGGGTGAGCTTGTTAGTCTCGTGCCTGGTGTAATTTTCTTAAAGTTTCTTTCCTGTCACAAGGAACAATGATATAAAGGAAAAGATAGAAAATACGTGAGTTCGTTTGAAAGTGAGACAAAGAAAATATTTGTCGTATCCATCATACGGTCTATTCTCCCAAATCCCATGTGAATCTCGCCATACTACGTTATTTGGCAAAAATCGTTTTGCTGCTCAGATGAAGAGCAGAAGTCGAAGAGGAAGAGGCATTAATGAGCAAAGGAAGATGAAAAGAAGAATTACAACAATGGAATAAATTACAAAAGCCGGACGGACAGATTGTTGTGGTTTGAAGTTATATAAAGGAATATATTAATTGAAAGAGTAGTCGGAAACAAAACGATAAGAGAGAGAAGGAAAGTCAGTAATATGAAATGAAATGAAAGAGGGGAGTTATACAGACGATGTTTGGCTGGAAAGTTAAAATAAGGAAAAGCGAGAAAGATGTACAGCTTTTACAGATGTAAATAAAACCCCAAAACTGAAATCATAAAAACAAATGATATATAATTAGAAAGGTAAAAAGACTAAGACCTAAGATAAGGGAACGGGAGGAAGAAAAAAAAGGAAGAAAAACACAAACAGACGAACGAACAAACGAACAAACATTCGAAGACAAGAAAAAAACAGATAAAAGAATAGAGAAAGGAACGAAGAAAGAATCAACGAAACGAAGAAAGAAAAAAAGGAGGGGGAAAACAAGGAACGAAGAGAAAAAAGACGGAGAAAATAATGACAGAATGGACGAAGGGAAGGAGAAAGAGAAAAAGGAAGGAATTGAGAATTTTGAAAGAAAATGAAATGGAGAAAAAAAATAAATGAAACAGGAGAAATTTCAGTATCGGTGATCTGCCTGAAAAAAGTGAAAAGAAGAAGGACGAAGGAAGGAAATACGGAAAACAAAAAGGAATTAAGATGTGAAAAACAGCCGAGTGAGAATGCAGATCTCTTTGCAAAGGAATCAACAGGGAATGAAGTAAGAAGGGAGTGATAGCACATTCTGTCTTCATCATCATCACCATCCTTCTAGCGCACATGATTAGGCATAAAACTCCCCCAAAATACGCCAGTCTTCTCTTTCATGGGTGTTGCTGAGAGGTTACTTCGTGAACTCGTCTAGATCGTAACAACATCATAGAGTGAAAATTCCATATTCAATTTCAGCTAATCATAGTTTCTGGCTCTGGATCCTTAGTAGTCTATGTCGAAATTAGCGTGTTATGCTATATATATAATCATTTTTTTCAATTTACCGCTAAAATGTTTTAACATTGCTGACTCAAAAATAATTGAATATTCATTGAGAATGTATGATCTGAAAATTGCTGTATTTTACTATATTTAGTTCAGTCATGTGGACTCTTGTGGATTGTATGGCAACAATCACTCAACTACGGTTTCAGTAACAAATACATCTTATAGAATTGCCCCCCACTCCCGTGCACGGACATTTTCATTTACCCAGGCATTTGACCAACTGTGCTACGCGCAAGACTTTAGGGGAGGGTCTGAATAAATATCAAATGGACTGCCCCACGGGCAATGGGCTGGTAATGCTGCAAGAATATTGTAGAACCATGGGACGTTACGACTCACAACGTGAATCTCCTGAGATCAAATGCGAAACCGGGACAGACAAAATATAAGATCTGGACAAGTTCAGAAAGTACAGGCTTTGTGACGCCCGTGATTCCACGATCTGGTAAATTTTAGGGAAAGTTCATCCAATGACAGACGCTAAAGACTGCAACTGCTGATGATGAATTTCATCCTCACTGGGAACTCCATACTACTAGCCCTGAGTTAAGCTAAACTCGGTTAGTTTTTAGCTTTAGAAACCCTGCTGTGTTATGACTGCTAAGTTATTGTAAATCATTATTACTTCTCTGGCCGACTTACACCTGCATATGCCTCACAACGCCGAGGCATGAAGCTGTGGTTAGATAATGAGTCTTACGTACCATTTTCATCATTATCACTATGGTAAGTTCGATTGTCATTTTTTGGCAGCATATCATATTGGATGATCAATTGAATTACTTTTAAAAATGGTGATCGATGACTTACGTCTAGTACAATTTTTCAAAAACCAACCGTGAACACTGCCAGACACAAATAAAAGGACTAATTTTGCATAAAAGCATATTGCAAATTGACAGAAAACATATTGAGCGTAGGTTTTGAAAAATAAAATTGAGTTTTCAACAATCTTGTTACAAAATATATGGCCTGTACGTGCGATGAGCACATGCATACATTGTCAGCCAGCCAGCCTGACAGACTAATTTAAAAACTGAAGAAACTAATGTTGAAAGTTTGGATTATTATGAATATAAGCGATAGGCGGTGAGAAAGTAAAGAAGGGACGAATGGAAGAAGGGAGGAAGGACTGAGCGAATGAATGAAAAGAGGAAAAAGATTACGTATTATGAATCCTGAAGCTCAATAATAACCGTGGTTAGCTGAGGCTAGTATTATGGAGTACCCCGTAAGGATGGAAATCATCATCAGCAGCAGCAACAGCAGCAGCAACAGCAGCCTTTAGCGTCTGTCACTGGACAGACTGTCCCGAAGTTTCGTCAGATCTCTGAATCAGAGGCATCACGGAACTCGTACTTAAAAGATTCAAAAGAACAGATGTGATTCACACTCCAACCTAGTAACGCCTTCCCCTACGGCCCAGTGACACAGTGATTGTGTCATACAAAAGAGGAAAAAAGACTCTGACCCAACCCATAGACGTATTAGACAATATGGTTGACACGGTGTGGATCTGACGTGACAAAAAAACGAGGCTATTATCACCTTTTTCTCTTTCGTGTCTTTCATATCAGTGAAATTAGTTTCCCGGGCGCCTACGTTCAATAGGTGTGTTTTCTGTGATCAGTATACTGAACGACATCTTGTGTACATGCATGAAAGAAGCCTAAAGCAAATCAACTCCTTTGTTAACACAGTGCATATCATTTTTGAGGCGTTACAAATACATGAACATTTTGTCTTATCGTGTGTTTTTTTTTCACCGTCCCTGCTTTTCTGTTTGCCTGGTTCTAAACGGCCTTTGTTACACTTTTTCTTGCATGTCTACTAAACTCTTTTAGCTTCTGTCTTTTTGTGAAAAATGAAGTTAATTAACAAGGAGAGTATGTTGAAAATAGATATTCATTTTAGTTTAAAACAAAGCCTTTTTCATTTGGCTACCAGTCATCCCTATGTATTAACACAAGCACAGACATACAAGCATACACATGCCATAGATAGATAGAGAGATAGAAATTATATATGCCAGTGTAATTTGACTCTTCAAGTATCATGTATTTTCCGTAATGGATCAATTTTATTTGTCTGAACGCTATTAACATAACGTGCAAATGGATATGCAGCACAATGATAATGTCGACTTATCCGGCGAATATTTGTGAATCAGTATTTTAGTTTGGGTGCTGACTTATACACTGGGATATACAGTATATTGATAGATCTATACATGCATATATATGCTGGAAGAATAATGTAAGAGTGTAAATAATTTGTTCGAGGACATTTTGATAATTTTTGCACCAGGCTCCTGAAATTATTACTATTTCTGGATTCCTTTTCGGCTATTAGTTGACGTAATAGTGCAGGCAGTTCTACCGCTCCTTACGGTTGCAGTGGTGTTGCTAATAATGAGAGGTATTTTCCGTGATGATTGTGATGGGCGCATTTCTAGTGGTGGGTGTGAAATGTCTGTGGTTATATTTGATTGTTTCAGTGATAGTAGCAATGCTACTGCCGGTTTTAATAGCTATGGTCGTGACTATGATTTAGTGTTGGAGGCAGTGATCGTTATGTATGCGATACTAATGGCGGCTGAGGTGTTGCTGATGTTAGGGGTCAAGATTTATGAGATAGCGGCGGCGTTTTTGGTGGAACCGTTGAGATTGGAAGTGATGGTCGTGATGTTTTATGGGTGAAGATGTTTGTGTCCATACGCAGACCTGTCAAGTTTCAATTTTGAGAATGGGTGAGAATCGTGTAGCCCCCTCCTCCCCCAAAAGCAGGGGGATTTCAAGAGAGTTTTGAGGTAAGCTACCCAGAAAACTTAAAAAATTATGCATCCAAAATTAGTTTAAAAATGCGTACCAGGACATATCAGCAACTGAAACTGTGTTGTTAAGAAAATATCTCAATGATGTATTCCCGTTTCACCATCGATAATCTCACTGAATGTCGGCTGAATTCGTACCTCTTTCATCTAAGATGAGATTTTTATCAGTAATCTAAACCCATGTTAGAAAAATCTAAATAAATTCAAAATAATAAAATGCGTGAGAATTTTCCCTTGTGTGTGTGAGTATGACAATGAATCAAAATGTGCATGTCTCACACAGAATCCTTACTTAGAAGGTCTTCGTGGCGTATGATACCGTAGTGCTGTTGACTCTTAATATCATAGCAATCGTTGTTTTAATAAAAGATCTATCCGGAAAGCATCCAGTCATTTGATATCAACAATAAAAAAGCCGAACAGGTTCAGATTAACCATTTCGGGATCGTAATCGGTAGCCTAGTCGCGTTCACTTTAGTCTCGTCCTCAGTTTGGAGTCTTCTTCCTCTCAACAGCGGGAGTATAGTAGTTGCAGTAGCTAAAAACTATTCAAATACGGGTATACCCCTAAGGTAATGGAATTGAGCTGGTAGTGATTGTGATCCATAAGTTATATCGATGCTGGTCATGACGATTATGAATGCAAATATGGTGGCGGTGGAGGTAATTTTGGTTGTGATGATCACTGTAGTGATAATAATAAAGGCAGTGGGAGTAGAAGTCGAACAGTTGCTACGGGTAATGGTTATCCTTATTGTGATACGTGAACGGAGGGTGGTATTGGAGATGATGGTCGTAATTCAAGCTATAGAGGTGATTGTGGTTGTTTCTAGTCTGAGTGTTAGTGCTGTTGGCGATAATGAGATATATTGTAGGGCACAGATATGCCGTGACAGCTAGAAGCTGTTGCACATTGTCAATACACTACCTGTACCGCAATGGCTATTCACTCGTGTGACCCAGTGCACCTAACAGACGCGAGGCTAATGAACGGAACTGTATCTAAGAATCTGTTTTGGCATCTTTTATGATCACCAACAAAAGAGCAAGGTCAATAGGTACTTTGAATTCAACGTGAATTAAATTCATATCCACACCCAAGTCTGTCTCGAGCAAAAAAAGAATATGTGACAACAAACAACAAAGTTGTCTGTCCTTGTATTCCATGCACCTGAACTACAATGTCTATTTATACAAAATAATCAAATTAAAAATGGCTTCTAAATTCGAAGGGGGTC
This sequence comes from Thysanoteuthis rhombus, assembly GCA_963457665.1. Classification (NCBI taxonomy): domain Eukaryota; kingdom Metazoa; phylum Mollusca; class Cephalopoda; order Oegopsida; family Thysanoteuthidae; genus Thysanoteuthis; species Thysanoteuthis major. The sequence goes on along the minus strand of OY735228.1, from coordinate 35,023,343 downwards.
ATTTTATTCTTCTCAAAGAAAGGATAATGGGTGAACAAGCCTTTTCAGAGACCATACATAATTCACCTACCTGCTTGGGTAGCTTCTGTAGAATTTATTATCCATTGGTTTTGGTTCGAAGAATGTCTGAATTTCCCCGGGCTCAAAACTTTACTGAATCCACGGAAGACCATTTTGGACAAGCACGCTTGATAATCGCAACTATGAGAGTAACGTATCTAATTTGAGACTTGTTACTGTAAATTGGGTTGAATGGACACACGGTAGGAAAGAGGAAGTTTCAAAAGGTCATACTAGTGCACCTGAGATCAGCTATGCTGGGGTGGGGTGAGGTCAAGTTTTCTTGCAGGCAACCTGACGTCACATGAGGTCAACAAAAGGTTAAATTCTCTTTGTACGGTATAGTAAAATGAATGCAACATCCAAAACGTATTATACCATGTATTACTGTTTGAATCTCTGTAGTTTAAAGGCTATTTGAAGGCAAAGTTGGTCAATTTTGAAAAAGATGCATGATAATTGTGATGGGATTATTTCATAAAGTGCGCGATACATTCAAAATTTGGACTTCCCGAGGAGAATATTTGCCGAACAGGGCAGACACATGAACATGTTGGTGTATATATATATATATATATATAATATCACCTTACTCAGTGAGATGGGCTGCACAAATAACAAGGAGTTTTAACAATTATTGTTAATCTCGTAAAGTGGTTACTGCATGAATTGAATTTCAAAAGGGTATTTATGTATGTATGTGAAAGAACATAAGGTTCGGTACTATCCACGGTTTCAGTATCGACTTGGGGTTTGGGAATTTTGGGGCCGTTCTGGAATTATCATTTCAATATATATATATATATATATATATATATATATATATATATATATATATATATATATACGTCCAAATATTTTTCAGCAATTCGTAAGAATACAAAAAGAAAAAGACGTTGATGATTTTCAATCAGAGCACTCAAGAATCATCAAAGCAAACACAGCTATTATTAGATCCGCTTTACAATTCATGAAATTTTCAAGTATAGAAATAAAATGAAAACTGAACATTTTAGCCATGAAAATAATGAAAATATCAACTTTTTAAAAAAGTTCGTTGGGTACTTATCATTTGCAGTCATTCATATACCATCCACTACCTCGTAAATCGTGCGCAAATCAAACAGAATACAGATATACTCTTGATAATTGTCCCTAAAAGCTTGAGTACTTATGCTGGCTATTCGAACATGGTAAAAGGAAGCTATGAACGCTTCCTTCAATTAGAAAAGAGAGAAAGTTCCAAGTTAAGAAAGAAATAATCGTATGCAGAAGTTGCGAAGATTGATAGTAAAAGCAAACATTCTATTTGACACAACTTTCATTACAGCAGTCTGTTGAGATTGTTCGAATTATACTATTACTTATTGTTGATCTTTTATTATGCCTAATTAATGAATTAAACCTAATCATGAGTATGTATGCGGTGTGCGTATGAAAGAGAGAACAAAAAAACATAGTATAAGTTTTGAGCATCCCTGGGACAGTCTTGGAATATCACACTTGTGTTTGAAAGGAAACTATTGTATCTGTTATTTTGCTTGTTGGGAAGACCATTCTTCCAACATTTAATCGTGTTCTTACTCGGTCATAAGCTTGTACTCTAGGTGTTCGCAAATTAGATCGTTTCTAGGGTCAATCATAAAAACATAAATAAACCAAAGAAATGGATATTGATGTGACAAAGGCATTTTCTGAATTTTGTCAATCTTGATTTATTGGTTTTATTGGGTGGAAATGTTATCCGCTTCTTCCATTTTGGCTTTTGGAAGTAATCATAAAAAGAAGGGCGTAGACATTAGCACGTCTCGTAGACGTTGGGCGATAAAATGGTTCGTTCATTGACGGGACATTCTCGTTCCTGAATGGCGGGGAAAGCAATCTGCATTTTGATGTTATCGGGTGATCTGCGTGGAAAGAATGATAAAAAAAAAAAACGGGGAATAGAAGCAATAGACCGATAGAAAAAGATGACGGCTTACAAAGAAATATAAAGAAATAAACAAGAAGTCGACTTTCACAGAGAGAAATGGGGAGTTCACGAAGACAGGAAAGTGAAATTTTTGGGTTGATGTCCTGACTCGTAGCTGAAATATTTACGAATTTTTCCCCGGTATCTGACGGTCCGACGATTATACTGACATCGAACTGAATCACTGATTTTCTGGGTGTAACTATTTAAATAAGCTCTATTCGCTCTCCACTCATAGATAATTCAATCTTTGAAATGACTTTTCTGGGAATATCCCCTAATTTAGGACTCTTTACTTATAGCTAACTCAATCTACAAAAAAGTAATGACAATAGATACTAATCTATCCATCTATCTATCTGTGTGCGTATATCTATATACATCAATCTATCTATCTATCCATTTATTTATCTATACATCCATTCGTGCAAATGGTAAACAATTAATATTCATTCATATTTTTTTCACGTTCCCAACTCTTTTTATGTTTCAAGTTATAACCCTTAAAACTGTTTTGTAATAAATTGAAATCTATGAACGGCCATCTTTCAATGTAACTTAAACCGAAACACTTGCCGAAGGTTCGTATGATCACAGGAATGAACATTAAACCTCGATCATCTAAGAATGAGTTCTGAAGAGCCACTCCAAAGGTTACTCAATGGTAGGCGGTATCGTCGTCCAAATTCAGCCGTAGGAAAATGCTATGTCATTCCAAACCTACTGTCAGGGAGGTGTGGGAAGCTCACCCCCATTGTTTGTTGTGTTCGGGCGACTGTACAGCTTACGGGGTAATATCTGATTTGCAACGATATGAATGTTCAAATAACATGGAGTCAAGAATCCAAAGAACAACACGTGTGAAGCATTTTTGTTATCGTTTTGTTATCGTATCAAAATCCACCGAAGACAACTCTCAAAATAGGTTTCTTCAGGCTTTTAAGTAGGTTTGTTGGCTGTCCGTTTATGTATTCTGTGTACACGCCGCATCAGTGGAGCAAGAGGGACGAAAATTAAACAGTGTATCCCCTTATCTAGTCTGTAAAAAAACTTCGCATAAAAATTCCCACCCCAAATATATTAGGAAAGGATTAGTTCAAACTTGTAATGTAAGTTTATGCTAAATTGATCCATAGTGTTATGTCTTTTTGAAAAAAAAATCTTTTTGATCACTGCCCAACAAAGATCAAGAGAAGTAAATTATTCATTGATCACCCCTTTCCCCCTCACATGGCATACTGACTTGAATCGTTGGTCACGTGACGAGTTTGTTCCCTATCACGTGAAAAACCAGACCTGTCAACAGAAAGGGTTTTAAAAAAAAGTAGATTCCCAAGAGAATAGATATTTTCTTTATGAATGCTACAATCAGTAAGAACAATCGCCATAAAGGAAATAATAATCAGTAAAATGTATTCCGCAAAAGAATGTAACAGTGAAATATGATGGAATGAATGCTGCTCCAAAACATATCTAGCGTGCATAAGGCTCGCAGAAGTGAAGGAAAAAAACTGAATCAGTAAACTCGGTTGAAATGCTGAAGGACACCGTGCGTGCTCCCATCATTTAAATGCTTGTCAGGGCCTGGTCTACTCCTCTCCACGCTCTGTCCATAGTTAGATGATTTAACGAAATGACTCTGGTCACCGTTACTCAACGATGTTCCAGTTTTGAATCAGCATAGGCCCATAAAATAGCCCATCCGACTAACCAGCCAATTCGGCTACAGATTCGGTTCTATTTGCTAGTCAATGTTGAAGGATCTATTTTGGGAATCAGTATGAGTCCATTTGTCTGTTTCTCCGGATGCTCAAGGTTCCTATTCTTGAGGTTAAAACCTTGGGAATCTGGATGAGTATACTACTATGTATGATCAAGGAACTTTCTACGGTTGTCTGTGGTCATTTTGGACCAAAGAACAATGCCCGAATCTTGTGATGGTATATAATTTCAGATAATTCTAGATTGGATATTTCTTTTATCAGATAATTCAATGTATGATTTGAAGTATTCTCTTTTGTTGATTAATTCTAGTACATGAAGCAAGGTGCGGATATTTAATCATTAATATTTGTTAGGGTTAGTGATGATATGTGTCACTGACTTATTGACTTTATGAAAAATTGATGAATGACCAATTTTTATTGATGATACGTTCCGTGTAAGCCTGTCAAAAATTATTATTTCTTCAGTATTTTCCTGCTGAGGTGAGAGGTAGCAGAATTATCGTCGGTATTGAAAATAAAAAGTTCGAATTGAGGGTGAGGCTACCAATGTTCACTTTGAAAAATATGCTTGGGGAAGGCGTAAATTCACTCCACCTTAGAGTTTGTCCCATCGCTGTCTTTCTTAAGAAATGTCTTGCGTCTGGAATTGCATGGTTGTTGAGGCACTTGGATAAACCACAATTCAGACATCCCATCTGGGCAGTAATAACAGTAATTAAATGTTGTTAATTGAAAACATTGACAAAAACCAGCAAACACATACTCCGTGGAATCTTTTCTCGCAAAATACATTAGCACTGCCGTTTCAAATTATTGAATTATCCATATATCAGTTAATGATTTGAGTGGGGTTTAGAGATGATTTGGGCCATTCAAAGGAAATGCAACACCAAACTTCTGTCGTTTGGGGGAGAAAAAAAAATCGCTGATTGAGGTGGAATAACATGTATCTTTTGAATTTTCAACCGAATGCAGCTTGATTCTTAATCGTTAAAATATAAAGAAAAAATGTATGTTTTTACAATATGATTTTGCAAATTTTATACAAAACAAGCCGTGGACGTCTACAATCTGATTTTAGCGTTACTCTGTTGCCAAGCACCTTGAATATCAATTACATAAGTCATCCTGCAGTTCATTACCCTTTTTTCTAAATTTTAGATTCTTTCCCAGTAGGTTACAAATGATTACCAAATATTTGTTACTCGTGGTTTTGATTTACGGATATTTTAACCGCCTAAACACAGATGTTTATGTACTTTCTACAAATGTCTGCAAGTATTGTTGTAATGTCTTGTGTACGAATTTGGTACAGTGTCTTGCGTACGTTTCCATTCCATCGTTTTTTTGCAAATATTTATATTGTCGTCTAGCATATTCTTCTTGTTTTCACGTTCATCTTTTCTTCTGTTAATAAATCAGTTGTCTATACGCTGGTCGTCTGCATAATTGACGGATGAAATAATTTATTACAGTTGCCAATATTTCGTGCATCAACTAAAAATGAGACATTTATTATTAGTGAATAATTAGCTGAAAGGTTCGACAAGATATTGTGTCAGATGACTTGGTTGCAGCCAAATATTGTCTCGTGTGCCGCTCTTGATTAAATATGATGCACCTAATGACGTTTCATTTAAAACCAGAGCAAGGGTTACAAGAACGACGAAGGTTCAAATGGCTACACCGGATTGATATTAATATTACTATTGACATCAATATTGTTACTTAATTAGGGGATGAATGAGAGGCGTTACTGTAATGCGTAATCTAGGATTCAATATTATTATATCAATTAATATTAGTGTTCATTTGGACGGGCAAGAGATGTCAAATCACTCTGCAATTAAGTTTGTCAGTGGTAGGAGTCAACCCCGAAGCGACACCATGAGAACGAGAACGTGTTCAAACCCGTCATTGGATTCCATCACAATGAACGGTACAGTACATTTTTTTTATCGCTGCTCATAATAAATGAACGAGACTCGCAAATGATTGCCATCAAGAAAATTCTGTTGAAAATCAAATTACGGCCGAACCTGATATCACTACTCGAAGAGAGTATGTTAGGATATTTTTGAAATCAGCATTGAATATGTAAATTCTGTACTGTAAAGATTGACAGTGCGCGCAACAGCAGTTTAAAGCCACAGCTTGATGTAAATATTGTTAATTTATATTTTACTGGCGGGTGGGGTTTATATATTGGCTTTTTTTTTCTTTTTCTTTTGATGAAGACGTTTATTGATTAAAGCCGTACCTGAAAAACATTTGAATAGAATCATTTAAACTACTTTAACTGCCGGTTAAAAGAAGAGAAAACAAAACACTTCTTTGGTGTAGATATATATTAAGGAAAAGAAAAAGAAGATAACAACAGGACCTTCCGGTTGGCTGAGATAATTGCAAATCAATGCCAAATGTTTCATGCCAAGAATTACGAACTTTTGAATGTTTTTTGGTGTTCACAATTACATAAAGCAGGGTATTAGCATATACGTAAGTTCCGAGTGAGTGACTAAAGGAACGTTGTTGTCCGATTTGAGCCTTTTGGAAATCATCTTGACCAAGGTTGTAAACGTTCATGTACAATCGTTCGCCGGCTAAGGTTGGTGCCGTGTTTCGCCTTTATTGAACGTCTATTGGTTAAGCAGAAATAATTGATTAAATATATTGGCATGCCAGCGGACAAGGTTAAGCAAATGGGAGAATATTAATTGCTCAAAGGAAGCCTCGTGCCGTGACCTGATGGATCATAGTAGTTGGGAAAGGAAGCCGCAGTGTCACGAGGGCGGCATTATGCACGAGACCTTCCAAAGGTTGTGTGCTTAAAAGCGCATATCTCCAAGTGGTCTTATTGAGTAAAGTGAACGCTTCAAATCAAACCGCAGTGCTCAGACAAGATCGAATAATTGATTGAATGTGATTTTATGGTATATAAACTGCTGTATAACGGCAATGAAATCCCGAGCAAGTTTTAAACTTTATACTCCACAATGAATTATACCATTCGGGCCCTTTTTTCCCAACTTTGTTTCCTTTGTTATGACATTTCGATAACTTTAAACCCCCGTCTACCTCACGTACAGTCTAAATTCGATTATATCCTGGCAAAGTCGAGTGGGAACCTTTATTTGATCATAGGAATAATATCTTTGTTCCTATACCTGTAATGTCGGGTGACTCTCTCAGGGAATTTGAAAACTCATAATCGTCATTTCTCCCTTGCGATGCTGTTGTCCTTCGCTATTATGTTACTCCATATTCCTGCGATACCTGACACGTAGGTTCAAGCCGCGTCTTCCAGAATAAACCCGAGCATTCTAGTACCTTTATCCAATAGACTATTTGGCGCAAACATAATGATCAAGGTGTCAGAGAACTGAAACTTGGTCTGAAAGAATCAATGTATAATAGTAACACATCCACTCAGAACTTTTCCTCTATTTTTACTTGAAATGGTATCTTCTAAGAGATAAAAGAAACTGACACGAGTAGTATGTTTTTAAATCAGTTTGAATTATCTTTTTTGAACATTATTCAATTCAAGATCGAGAACATTGCAGAGTTTAACATCAAATTAGAATTAAATTTGTTTTATCTTCAGATTAATTGACATATATGAATATTTTTTTCAATGTAAGATAACTTTACGCTAGAAAAATATCGTACATCAAATAAAAAATATTTTATATTCATATCTATCGATATATTTTTTTTATTTTGGTTCATTTGTAATGTAAAATAACCTTGATAGAAATTTAAATATCTATGGCCAGATGAATATAAAAAAAATCAGATAACATATGGTTGCAAGAAATTCGCCAGAAACAAATTTCCCGTTCCCAACCACAATGCTGGGACAATAGTCACAACAGAAATCGCTAACAATTGCTCTACCGCAGGGGTCCTCTTTTAAGCAGAAATAAATCGATTATGTGTCCTACACACCGATGGTCTTCAATGATGTCGAGGTTGGTCGACGAAGATCCATCAACAAGAATGACATGAAGGACCAAGAGTTGCCCAGACCATCACACTACGTCAATCGTCTTGTTTTTCCACGGTGCTTCTAGATACCATCCTTTCCTCACGATGAAAACGCATGCAAGCCCTGCCGTTCACCGTATGCATCAGGAATAAAGACTCATAGAACTAAGCAACGTTCTTTCACGGATCAAAGATCTATATCTCACCCTGGCGATGTAGATGAGTTAGTATTGATCTCCGACTAGTCAGCCGCTACATGCCCCAAAAGTATCGGTGCACTTTGTGTTGTGACGCATTCCTTCCTTCACCTTGATTGAATCTGTTGGTTTGTAACTGCATCGATAGATCTTGGTCTTGGTTGCTCAATAACTTATGAGACCATCTGAACGTGGACATGTGAGAAATTATGTGACCGATCTTCTGATCAAGACAATCATGCCTTTACCATACTCACTCAAATCTTCTTTCTTGCAACGACAACCCATCAAAATAGAGTATTCGAAGGTGGCTTATCTGCTTATATACCTCTACCCTTGGCATATGCATTTGTTACAAAACAGTTACTGTCATTCTTCCTGCGTGTTGCTGGTTATAATATTTTGGCTTATCAGTGCATACCTAACTTTAATGTAATTTTTTCCTTCCATTTTATATATTTTTGCTTTTAGGATAATCTTTAATTTTTCTTTCTCTCAATTTAAAATGTACTTCACTTTTCTTTCTCCTCTCATCCTTTCAGGCATGAACTTTAATTCTACTTCCTATCTTTATTTCTATTAAGCATGTACTTTGATTGCCTTTCTTCTCTCTTTTGGTGTAGCATTTACTTCAAGTTTGTTTTTTCTTTCCTTTCAACATAATCTTTGCTTTTTCGGTTTTTCTCTCAGCTGATATATTATGTATACTTTCCTTCTTTCTTTCTTTTTCTAATTCTTTTTTCTTTTCCCTTCTACTATACTGCAATTCAGTTCTTCATCCATTGTTCTCCCCCTTTTCAACATTAGAAACCATCAACTAAAACTGTCGACATTTTTTCAGTTCATATGGATTACAGTGTATGTCTATGTAATTGTGTATATATCCCTTGTACAAACTGCTCCAATGGAGCTAGAGGGCTAAAAATCAAACGTTCACTTATGATGTTCACAAAAAACTTCTCTTGAATAGTTTTTAGTGGGGTTCAATTTCCCGTGTTAGTCCATGCTAAATTGATCCCAAGTTTGTACCCGGCAGTATTCATGCTTCTTTTTTTTTTCTAAAATTTTCTTAGAATTCAGACTTTTGCAGATTACAGCCCAACAAAGAGCGAGAGAAGTAATTCATTCATTGATCATCCCTTTTTCGAAATTTTCTATCGATCACCCCTAACATGGTATGTTGAGAAGAGACTTTGGTCACCCTACGGTTCTTATTGAGTAACTAACCCAACCTGTTTACAATACCCTCGATTCGATCTTATTTTTTCTTTTTTTCTAATTACCATATATCTCATTGTTTATTTATTTCATCCTTTCTTCTTTTCCTTTCTTTCGATCGTTTTATTATTCTTCCTTCAAAAACTCTCTCTTCCTTATTGACTACGAACATAAAGAAAAAACAAACAAACTGTGAATGACTTATCTGTTGAAGTAGTGTGACGTTATTGCTTCATGTTTCAGAGTGGTCTGCTGCACATAAAACCTCAAAATAATGCTCTCCAAATATCGGCTTGGCGTTTCTTGTAGCTTATCAGCATTGACACCCTACTTTTGTTGCGACACCAAGACTGGCGCTCTGGGAAGCTCTCTTATCAGTCCCGTCTACATGTCACGCGATGGCATTTGCATTGACAAAAGGCATTTCAGTTTGTTTTTAGTTGGTTAGCAATTTTTTTTTATTAGTTTATAGGTTCTTTCTTCTTAAGTGAATTTAAGAGCATCAACAACTACCCATTTCATTCCTGATATTTTTATTTCATATTCGATATTTTGTTTCCAAGTCATTTTTCTCTATTTACGATCTAGGTACGCTATCATTGATATTCTAACATCGGGTCATGCTGCTCCAGGAAACTCTTTAGCAGCAAATGTTTAAAATGCTTCGGAACCAGTCACCAGTCACCAGGAGTGATATTCTATTTCAACATTCATCTGGGCACCAACCGAATTCTTCAAGTGGTGACAAATTTGCCAGTGAATTTTCCCAAGAATGTGAAGTACTTTCGATTTGTCAAAGTTCTTTCAGTTCCTTCAAAATAGTCTTCTGCTCTTAATGTTTCGCAGGCGTCATATTCGAAGTTCCCGATCAATTCTATCTAGCCTATCTCAAACAGGACAGAGAGTCATAGCTTCTACTTTTCTTTTTGTTAAACTCAGATCAAATTTAAAGCTGACTCTGCCCCTCCTCGTACCAATAAAAAGTACAAGAGCGAGAACAGTCCTCACTAAATTCAACTCAATAAACTCTTCACTGTCATTTATTTATTATAAACGCGATATCAAAGTCCTGGAAAATCATCTTAAATTGGAATAGGAATACGAAAGGATAGTGACTTTACAGCAACCATGCTTGTTTCATCTTATAATCACCTCTTATCACAACGTTTCAATCTGAACCCTCATCTAGAAATTCAAATATCTTGAGATTAGTGACAAAGCTATTACTAAGAATTCAACAATACAGAAGGAGGATTTTGTCAAACCTGGCAATTCGATTGTACATTCAAGTCCTGTCTGGACGCCAGCTTTTATGACTGAATAAATCTATAAACAATTAGGTTCCATTTCTAAAAATAATTATATAATTATTAGTAATGGAGTAAAATTGCACTGGATTGAATTGCCCGGTCATATTAAACATTACAATAGTGTACAGAGTTTTCAAAATAATCTAGATACATAAAGGAAACTGAGAATCGTGTTAACATATATAAAGTGATCTTATGAATTTGTTTTAAGGTTGGTTTAGATACTTTGTTTAGCTGGAGATACCCAAAGAGGCATAACAAATGAATGATTGAATGACTCATATAAGTCTTTGTCCGTGTTTGACGTGATCATGGGATATGGGATACTAATTCCGGTCTTGTTGAAGTGGCATAATTATCCCGTTTATGCTAGCTAGAATTCAGTCCACTCAAAGAAATAAATTTAATCATGTTATGTATTCTCCAAATAGTCAGAACAAAATTTTATATCGAGATGACATGTTTAATCTTCAAGTTATTTTGGCTATCGTGCCTGTTACATGAGCAAGCGCAGTGAGTCCCTCAAGAGAGCAAGCATGTTGTTACCCATAATTCTGTCTTTAATTATTTAAATAATTTCACACATTATTCAGTCCAGTATACTTATCTTCATCACGTTTTCGCCGATATATCCTCCAGCCTTGCATAGATGTATGTTACATCTTGTTATTGCTTCTAAATCTATTTACTTGCTTTGTGTTTTCATTGCTAGCAATAACCAAGCCTTCATGTTTGGAACCTACCACCAGATCCATCACCGAAATTGTTAACATAAGTTTCTCCAGTTTTCTGGCTATGTATGTTTGTATCACTCATCAATGGAACAAAAAGGCTGACATTTTACACATATACTACTCACTGAGCCCACGATAAACTTCTGTTGCTTTTTTGCTAAATTCCCCCTTAAACACGTTTTTAGATAGGAATTCAATTTGAAATGTAGATTTATGATCACTCAGTAAGATAAGGAAGACACATAAAGATCATTAATGAAAATACTTCATCTCAGAATTAATATCAAACTATTGATATCACACAAAAAAAGTTTGTTTCGGTGTTTTGTATTCGAAACGGGCTAGATATAGCTTTCACTGCATTGCAACTGAAGGTCCCTTTCTCTACATAGCCACTGAAGGTTCTTCTCTCTACATAGCCACCAAGGGTTCGTCTCTCTACATAGCCATTGAAGTTTCCTCTCTCAACATAGCCATTGAAGGTTCCTTTCTCTATAAAGGCACTGAAGGCCCCTTTCCCTAAATAGCCACTGAATATACTTCCGTCTACATAGCCACTGAAAGTTCCATCTACATAGTCACTGAAGATTATATATCTACATAGCCACTGAAGGTCCCTTTCTTTATATCGGCACTAAAAGTCTATCTAAATAGCCACTGAATATCCCTCCTTCTACATAGCCACTAAAGGTCCTTCCCTCTACTATTCTATGGAAGATTCATTTTCGTACATACCCACTAGAGGCTCCTTTCTCTACATAGGCACTGAAGGCTCCTTTCTCTAAATTGCCACTAAATATCCTTTCGTCTACATAGCCATTAGGATTTCTTTTCCTGCATTGCCACTGATGTTTCTTTCCTCTATATAGCCTGTGAAGATTCGTACTATATCGCTGCTAAAGGTCCCCCCTCTATATACCCGCTAAAGTTTCCTTTTTCTACATGGCCATTGAAGGTTCCTTTTCCAACATAGCCATTTAGAGTCCTTTTCTCTAAATATTCACTGAAGGTTCTTTTTTTCTATATAGCCACTGAAGGTTTATTTCTCCACGGCTACTAAATATCCTTTCTACATAGCCACTGAAGATCCTTACCTTTACTTATCCACTGAAAGTTCCTCCTTATACATATCTACTGGAGGTCCTTTTTTATACATTGCCACTGAAGATCCCCTTTTTACATAATCATTGAAGGTTCCTTTGTCAACATACCCGTTGAAAGTTCTTTCCTCTAAATGACCACTAAAGGTTCTTTTCTCCACAGTCACTGGTTTCCTCTCTCTACATAGCAACTGAAGGTTCCTTTTTTTTCACAGAGCCAATGAATTTGGTAAACTGCTCTCATAGACGAACCTGTTCACATTTTCTCCCTTGGTTTATTATCCATCCTAACATACAACTCTCACTTCTACTCACAATCTGGCGCATATACATTCTTTTACTCACCAACCACTTAAGCTTTGCTTTCAGCTGACTACTGAATGTACTGACATCTCACCAAGGAAGGACTGCGCTTACTGTTTTCACCTCACTTGTGCCCTCTCTTCATTTTGCCTCTCCTTCAAGCCTTCTTATAAGAGATTCGTGACTGCACGCCATTATTCAATAATAATAAAGCAAAATGATTCGACCATCGATCCTGTCATTCTCTTATTGGTCCGCTGCAATTCATGTCAGCCGGACTCCCACACGCTGTCTTTTAGGGCTGCTAATGTCTCATTCACAACACGCATACACACCATCTCCATCTATCCCCATTGTCGTCAAGTGCGTGCTTTCCTCGTTTCCTATCATTTTCCAAAGACAGTACAAAGATAAATGGACAATGCTTTCGGCCAGTTGATCCGTGTGAGAGAGCTGGCGAGAATTTTCGGTCGATGATTGAATTTTGTTGCATGTTGAAGTTTTGGGGGAATATATTTTCGGTTATTGAGTGAAAATTGGCTGGAGAATGACAAAATGGAAAGATTTTCAAAAGATTAAAATAAAAGAGAAAACTGATGATTGAAGCTTCTTTTCTTTAAGGAGAAAAAAATACAACAAGTCTTATTGGTCACTCAACAGAAACCATCATTCTGTTTGGAATGATCAATTTAAAAAAGGGAAAAAGGTGTGGTCAATGAATAAGTAACTAATATCTTTTCTTTTTTTGGGCAGTGCTCACTGAAAAATTCTGAACATTCAAAAAACAAGCGGACACGAAGTAAGTGATAAATTTAGCATGGATTTGCATTTCTAATTGAACCCCCCTCTAAAAACCCGTTTAGGATAAATTTTGCCATGTGACATTCATGTGTTGTTGTATTGGTGCAGCCTGTTTGCGTGATACATTCATACATGGCTAGCCAACCAGCCAGCTGCAACAGTTTAAAAACCGAAGAAACTTACGTTGAATATTTTGGGAACAGTTTTGGTTGTCGGTGTGTAATAGGTAGGTTTCACAGAAACAAAGTTAGTGATCAATTTAGCATAAATCTACATTGCTAATTGACTCCTCCCGTTAAAATCGCATTTAGTGGGGCAATTAAAAAAATGTTCATGACAAATAATGAGGGGGGAATTATGATATCTTTTATCCTGTAGCCCCGTTGGTGCGTTTTGTAAACATGATACATACTTCATAGTCACCCAGCAGGCCAGCCAGACCAATTTAACAAAGAAAACTAAGTAGACACTTTCAGTAACAGTTTAGGTTGAGAGACTCTAATAAACCTTGTTATCAGTTGGCATGCGCAGAATCGATATAGTCAACGGAAATGCAGTAGTAAGATTTTGGCAATGGGATATAGTGCGATATCAGTGACGCTTGTATTCAAACCTTACAACTGACAAACCTTATCCTTGATTCCCAATGCATTTCAATAGTGAAATTATTTAGACTACTATTTTGTAGTACAATGATTTGCAACGTTTTTCTATCGTACAATCTAGAAAAATGTATCTGCTTATAACAAAAGTCAGTTGTGACTAAAAAGAGAGGATTAGTAAAATCATTCAAGGTTATGTTTTGATTATCGAATAATTACATAACTAAGATGTTATTCCAGATAACATAAGCCGGCGAATTGTTAAAAAAAAACTTTGCAAAAAACGTGTATTAAACAAATTAAAGAGGAATATGCGTACTCACGCATACAAGAACATTCTCTTTCTCTTTCTCTTTCTCTCTCTCCCTCCCACACTCATATATATATATATATATATATATATAACACATTCATAAAAACATTTTCAGATTGTACATTCTACTTCACTTTGAAAAGATTTTTAAATGAATTAGTTTCATTTCAATTTAATTTCATCTTCAAGTGAAACAGAACGTAAAATCTGTAATGGACCACCGAAAATATCTTTATCCATTTCATAACCAACCCACCTATGTTATCGAGAACTATTTTGAATAAAATATATATTTAAAACATATATATATGCTTGCTGTATATCATTATTCTTCACTTATACATATATGTGTGTGTGTATATACGAATGCATATGTGATCACTGTTTTGCTTTTTCTGTCAGATAGAATGACAAAAATGAACAACATTCATTAGTAACCCACAGAGAATGCTTGTAAAATTTTCGATGAGATATTACGTACTGAGGATGATTTAACACCGAGGGGGCAATTCGAACCCGTATATCTACTATCAGCCTCAGATCAAGAGCATCAAATCGTCCAGCAATGTCCAGCAAAACGGAACGCCCTCCTCACCTTCCAGGGCCAACTTACCGATTTTGTTCGGTCTTAAGTTATTGCTTGCATCACTAAACCGAACTGGGGAAAGTTCCCGTGAGACCCTGACTTATTGCAACGTTCATGTCGCACGAAAGGGAGCGGCTGGCAAAAGCAAAGTAGTCAGTGGGATGGGGAAGATAGATGGGCCCTTGTGTCAGCTTAATATATCTACTGAAAATAACGACCCGGCCGTATCCAGCGGATTTATTGTAACGGGATATTAATAATATTCGTTCACAGTTTGGTCACTTGGCCTAGCCTGGGAAGGTCGCTGTCAGTTATAAAGCAATAACAAATACGTACACACAAGCACGTGCACACACACATACACACATATATATATGATATGATATGATATGTTAGTATATGTGCGTCTGCTTGAGCATGTCTGTGTGTTAACATTGACACGAAATAATCACTCATATATGTATAAGCTTATGACAGTAGGTCTTGGAGACTAGCCTATTTCACATCCACCAGATGACAATCTGACAGACTAACTTCATAAGCACTAATCAACGGTGCGGTACACTAATATAAAAGCGGCATATCACGGCACAAGTGAGCACCAAACGTGCTACTATAAGACAGGGGAGCTCCTTAGATACCTTCTTATATATATATACACACACATATATATATATATATATATATATATATATATATATATATATATATATATATATATATATGTATACACACCCATATTCATATATATATATATATATATATATATATATATATATATATATATATATATATATATATATATATATATATATATATATATATATATATATATACATATATAATAAGTACCAAACTAATGAAATACATTATACAGTTGTAGAACATCTGAACACAGCCACGGATTGTTTTGTCAAACTCGAAGCCAAGTCTGGAGTTGATTTTGTTTTTAACTATAACAACGACAACAACAACAGCAACAATCCTCACCAAATCCAGGGTGTAATCTCTCCATGGTTCCTTTGTGCCTTTATACTAAGCCAAACTGTGATTTGCAGGTATGACCAACTGATTGATTGGCGGCTCTATCGCCGACTGAAAAATATATATCTTGGAAATACAAAAGAGTTTATTCCATTCTAATGAAAGATACAAATGTTCCTGTATCATCTCCAATTAAAATAGAAGTAGGAATTTGGTTTGAACCTGTTGCATCCGGGCTTGTTGTCTAAGTTTGGAGTTGATTTTGCAACTTATTTTTATTATTTCCTCAGGAAGGATTGTAATTCCGGTTAGGTGCTCTTTGTAACGGTTGAAAAACGGCACCACATCAGGTTTTTGACTGGACTGTGGAAAGATTGAGCAGGGGCCTTGGCCACCTGAATTAAGTGTAAGGGTCAGAGACACTGATCCGTGCAAAATAAGTTCAGGGAGGGATGAGATGGTGAGGAGAATTAGCCGAAATATGGACGACAATGCTCAGTTCTGTTTCCTTGTGTTGGAGTAAGTTAAGTTTTTATAAACACTCCACATAATTGATGAGTACATTAAAAAACCAGACAAGTGTCAGAAATATCATGAAAATCAATGGAAAACAAAAATGGCTATGGGCTGGACATTTTGCAAGAATTCAAGACGACTCACAATGTTGATCCTCGGAGACCATATGCGAAACCATGGCCAGCAAAAAAAGAAGAAAGTATTGGCTCTGTGACACCAATGATAGAAAAGTTTGCCAAATTTTCGGAAAGCTTTTTGTCTAACGACGGATGCTAAAACGCTGAAGATGACAAGGATAAAGATTATCAGAATAGCTGCTAGATGATTATATAGATTGTGTCAAAGCTAACGGGGTAATAGCTATTCTGTTGCCACTGCCTTGGCAGATAATCCTTTCAGATTAATTTGCAAATTCATTCCCTCATTTAATCTTATCATTCAAGTGATCATAAGCAAAATTAAAGCTGACAAAAAAAAAGATGGCGTGAAAGAATTCTTATCTATTGACAGAGATTATTACTTAAGTACCTCACTGACGCTGCTATCAATTCTTTGATATCTACAATAATATAGTAAAGGTTTCTCCGTTATCTGAAAGTAGTCCTCTTATAAAAATGTCCTTAAGTTGAGATTGCATAAAGCAAAGTAGCAATTACAATTGATTTATTCGAAAATTAATTTTGATCATTCCGAGACTCTGAAAAATTGATTAAATTTTGAACATGAGTCATTGAGGGCTGGAATAGTTGAAAGTACAGGAAACTGTGGTGAATGAGTGACAGAGAGAAGTTCATTTTTTTTGTAGCGAATCATAAAAAGACTAACGTAAAACAAACATTCGGAAAGTGGTGAACCCCCATGTACAGTTCGTAACTTGACCAAACATTGCAAAAGAGTGACAGAAATATGCTTATATCTTTTGGGGGTAGCTGAAACGAATGACATATTAATTGTGTCTTACCCTGTGACAAAAACAGTTAAAGAATTTCCCACTCGTACTGGAAGTCGGTCTTCCAGTTCTGATAAACAAAACAGGATAACTTATGCTGATTTCGAGGCAGAGGTGTTGTTCTCGAATTCTTCAAAACCTTCGAGGATCAGTCTAATCCATGGTTAACATCACGAAAAGAGATCACAAGATAGCACAATAAATGAGAAAACGAACAGGGATTAGGGATATCATAGAAACCACAATACCGAAATGATAACGAGCTGATCGTGTGACAAGAATGACAGAAAAAGTTGGACCGAGCAACTCATAGCGGGGACATCCAGAGATCCCATGCAAAATCATGCTCAGCAGAAGTTGCATGGTCTGGCAAACTAGACAAGTTCAGAAAGTACTAGCTCCGTGACGCCCTTGATCGAGAGATCTGTCGAATATTGGGGAACGTTTATGTCTAATGATGGACCTTAAAAGGCTGACAATGATGGTGAATCTTCCTTTCAGAAATTTTCCTTACGTGGCCTTGTGCCATACATAGATAAGCTCAAACAATATTGTAAAGATGTTGTAAGCTTTTCTGGCCCGGAGCCGTTATTCTGTCTTCAATTATTCTACAATCATTTCCCTATCATTTTGTTTCTGTGTCGATCTGTTTTATTACTATGATTTGCATTTTTTGTGTACGATGGACCGCTTATAATTGCAATTCATCGACCCCCCAGGCATATACTTTGCAGCTCCAGTGATTGGTGTAGAATTCAAAATAACTGTTTAGCTACAAACAGGGCTGCACGTATGTTTGTTCTAAAGTGTTAGTCTTATAGTCTGGAACCGGCGGAAGTTTTCCTAGAGGTTGCAAACATATTTCGAAGGAAAGTTCTCCCAAAAGGTAAAACGAAATGAATAAATATTGAAAACTGAGTAGAGTGGAATCTTTCGAACCAACAAATGCTGTTCAATATTGAAAGAGGATCTTTTCCTATAATGATCAAAATATGCAATGATGATAATGATAATAATAAACAGAAAAATTGACAAGGCGGGGGGCTAGTATTAACTCAACTCAGTTGTCAAGAAAGAAGGGGTTCGTGGGCTCTGAGTTCAGGTACTCAAATGACTTTTGTATGACTTCTACTTTTTTGTGATTACCCAAGTAATACGGGTATGAATTTCAATGCTTTCTGAACTGTGAGCTAATGTATAAATGCAGAGATGCTTCCCACCAAGTTACAACTAGATAGGTTATTTAATAAGCTAATACCAGTTGAGATGAATAAATCACAAAAATGTTGATTCCACCTTCTATTAACAAAAAATAAATGAATAAATAAAACAAAAAAAAAGTCACAATTACACAAATAAATAATTCTGAGTATTATCTAGGAAAGCATTCAAAGATTCCACTTGTATATTTTCGAGGTTAGCATCACGGACCCTTTTGTCGAATACAATACAAAAGCTTTCTTTGTTATTTTCATTTGAACCCATTATTATCGGTACTCTTGGCTTAGTCGAAACGAGCTTTGTAAAATAATCAAACAAATTTCAAATTTAAAGACGAGTTGAAACAATCTAGCCAATAGCATTATTAGGATTAATTAATATCTCGAGAAGAATGCTTGAGTGTTGGGAGCTGTTGACATTTGGTGTCTGCAGAGAAAGCTGATGTCAATCATGATCATCATCAACATTTAAATGTCCGTCAGTCCCCCGGATTCACCAGTCTTCTCTCGAATGGGGGACGTGGAGCCAATACTTTCCGAAGGTCATCACTGGTCTCTAAGATATAAATCATCATATGAAAGGTTGTCTGATTAAGACTTAAATAGAACTGAAGTATTATTGTTTTAAATGAAAGGAAATTGAATACGTCCGCTCGATTGGAGATTATCCTTCGTTTTCTGTGTTGCTAACGGGCATAACCTCTTCTCCGTGATGTATTTTCTTCACGTTTCTAGCCATCAAAATTACAACCCAATAAGTGAAGACTTAGATATATCTTACTTCCTTTGTTATCGGTGATCAAAGGATATCATCCACCCAGGATATGCGGTTTCTTTCGTTGAACAAAATCGTAGATCACCATGGGGAAAATAAATCTTACATCATGGCTTATAATTTATCATTTGAAAAAACAAAATGAAGAATTTTTCGTTTCATTCGTTCATGCATTCACAAAGACTGAATAAACATCCACCTAAACAAATGAATAATTGACAAATCAAATATCGCACCAGCAAAAAGAAAGATAGCAATTGATTTCGAATTACAGCATTGGTGTCGCTGTAATCGCCGTGTTTATTTCCTCTCTGAGACTTACATAATGAGTAGGTTTTAAAGACTAGATTAATTTATACTATTCAGATTTGATTTTCCAACCTTTATTACTTTCACTTCACGTTTATTCCCAGCTCCCTCTATCACCCATCCCCACGTTATTTCCCATGATCCTCTTTTACTCTCGTCTTCTTCTGAACAGGTTTCACTGTTGTTTGTTTTTTTTACGTAACCCAGTCCGATTGATAACGAAACCCATTTTCACACCCAAACACAATACGCCATCTAATTAGTAGGCAAACCAAAAGTATTATTTGGAATTTTCAAAACTGCCTTTTCGATTCAAATTAGTGTAAAGCGGACTGAACGCAATCTTTTTCCATTAATGACATTGGAATCTTTTTAGAAATAAAGCAAAGTTTCGTCATAGCTTTTGTTGGGGGCTTTTATGTCGCTTTCTAAGGGGATTTTAATGTATGGATTTATTTTTAAGGCCACATATCAGCAATAGGTTTTGGTTTTATGACGTTGTGTAGTGAAGAAAGAAAAATGCAGATAAATATCTTTAATAGAATGAAGTTTTGTGGTACCAGAAAAAAAGGCAGCAAAATAAATCAACATTATGGAGAATATTGATAAAATTTTTTAAGGAGTTTGATGTATACAACAACAACAACAGCAACAACAATAATGATAATAATAATTATTATTATAATGACAGCAACAACAACAACCACCACAATAATAATAACAATAATAATGATAATAACAATAACAATAGCAATAATAATGATCATAATAATGCCAGCAACAATAACAACCACCACAATAATTATAATAATAATAATAATGATAACAATGATATTGATAATAATGACAGCAACAACAACAACAACCACCACGGTGATAATAATGATAATAATGATGATACCACCACTACTACTACTACTACTACTACTACTACTACTACTACTACTAATAATAATAATAATAATAATAATAATAATAATAATAATAATAATAATAATACAAGTTGAAAAGCGTTACTAATTGGTTGGAAGTATCAAAATTTCGAGGATGGATAGAAACTTTTTCCGAAGGTGCCGTGAATGAAATCAGTCTGAATACTGAGAAGAGTGCTCAGGTATTGAGGCTGTTTGATGTCAATAGATATCCAGAGAAAATAACTGGATTTTCAACGGTTACATTAAGTTCCAGGGGCGGGGGGCAGTTCAATTCACGATATAACTGCAATATACGTTTGTACGTCTAATTCTAACTACGCTGTTTTTGGAGCGGGCTCTTTACTACTCTTCATTCTCTGAAAATACTTACCGTTGTTAGAATCCCTGGCATCATGTTCTGATAGCATTGTCCTCCCTTTTGGGGGTCCAAAAATAAGGGGGAACTTTCTATTCCATTTCATTGAACAAAAGCGGGGATAAACAATTTTTCGGCGTCAAAAGGAAAAAAAAAGTTTCCACTCCTGGGGCAAAAACTAATTATGTCGGAGTTTCCCTTGTTAATCTGTTTGCAAATTATTATGTTGATGATTTGATACAGAGGAAATCACCTGACCACAAGCTTGATGGCAAACTGATGGCAATCGAATGATGATGATGATGATGATGATGACGACGATGATGATGATGATGATGATGATGATGATGATGATGATTTGTTACTCACTTTTCTGAGATAACCACTGGGCAATTGATGCAAAACTGTAAACCACAGCACTGCTCTAAACTGAGAGTGTGGAGAGGGGAATTGGAAACCTGAGAAGATTAGCTGTCACTCAGTCATCAGCTGTGACCACCAGACAACAAGTGTGGGATCCAATAATAATGCAAAATGGTTGGGAGAGTTGGAAATCTGATGAAGAACCATCGAGACGACACTATTACTAAAAGCAGTTAGAACACAGGTACTCCCAGACTTATTATCAGCTTCCATTTTAACTGGCAGGCCGTATCTCCAAATGGTCGTAAGTTAGACTGTTTTTCTTTTCTGAAGTGTTTACATGCTATGCTTACAATGAAAAAAAAACTAGTGTATCGTTGTCATATGTGCAGTGGTGCCAATTCAGATGTGATTTTTCAATTTTCTGATTCTGGGTATCACTCAAAATAAAAAACAAAAAAAACAAAAAAATATGCATTGGCCGCACTGAACATCAAAAAATCGAAAATTATAGGAAATTCTGAATATTGTCAACACTTGGTCACAAATCTATGGTACATACATAGTATGTATATATAATCTATGTACAAGTATGATTTATAGACTATTTAGCACTTTACTGGCTCCTATATACACTTACGACGAGGCTGATTTTCATATTTAGTAATATTTTTACAATTTATGAGTTTACCTTTTATATTTACATGAATTTATTTACATACACGGATTTTGGTCGTGTATGTGAATCGTTGTAAGTTGGTAAGTCAAGTCAGGGAGAACCTGTATGTAGCAGACAGTTAAAGCAATTTCATGTCAGGGAGTACCTGTTTATAGGAGATGGTTAAAGCATTTTCGCCGGATGTAAGTTGCCTATCGGACACACAAACGCATAAACACATGTATGAAAAAAAACCCTGTTCCGTTGATCTTTTCGCATATCATACGTGAAAGACACACATCAATCGGTGCAGGTGATTCCCATAGGTTAACTCTGATACTTGGAGTATGAAATTTGATCAAACAATATTGGGATTGCGTGTGCAGTTCAAAGTCGGCTCAGGCGATAGCAAAAACAAATAGATATAATCATGCAGGTAGCGTTTGTGAACTGAATGTGGATTTGATATCTCTTCTGTATCGGATATCATTGTGATTTTCGTACTTTGAGCTTTTCCAGTCCTGTTATTCTACAGTTAGACAGAAATAAAAGGCAGAGATTCTGAGTGAAGTTTTGTTCCAAACTTGGAAAAAACGTCAAAAAATTCCTTGTAAACATTTGGAAATGGTGATTATATGAGTATGCCATGTGCTTTGAATCGCTTAAGCGTTTTGAAGAGAGGCAGAACTTCAGTCAGAGATGACAAAAATACAACAGGGGCTTTATCTTCCGAAACCTATGAGAAAGCGAGTTCAAAAAGTTATGTGTGTTATCTACGTCTGACTTTTAAAAAAGTTACAAGGGGTTTTGAATACCCTACGGTTTTTTTGTCAAGATATTTTATCAAAGCATTTGAACATGAGACGATTTCGCTGGAAAACAAAGTGACTATTGCAGGGAAGCTGCTATCAGGTTCAACAATTAAGGGAAAAAAGTAAAGTCACCCTCATTCCCTCATCCATGTGATTCCTTATTTCCAAAACTAAAAAGTGAATTAAAAAAAGACGCTGTTATGGAAGCTCTGAAAAGATGAATGGTAATCTGAATGGATTCTTAAAATGGCTACCACTACCACTTTCAGTGATCAGGACGACATTGGTTGTGATGTGTTCTGGGGACCATTTGGTATGAGACAATCCCTATTTAGATTACTCGTTTTTT
Organism: Thysanoteuthis rhombus; assembly: GCA_963457665.1. NCBI lineage: Eukaryota > Metazoa > Mollusca > Cephalopoda > Oegopsida > Thysanoteuthidae > Thysanoteuthis > Thysanoteuthis major. Next base: position 35,000,205 of record OY735228.1, on the reverse strand, counting down.
TTCAATAGAACTTTCAAGGGGTGATCAATTTTGCTTCTCATAAAACTTAATACTCTCTCTACTCCATGTGTTGTATCAAGTTGATTATCCACAAATATTTTTTTTACCTGCATCAACTGTTGTACCCGATCAATTCTAAATAATCTGCACAATTTCTGTCTTTGAGTAGCATTTGATTTTTTTTTAAACGAATAACTATAGTGAGCTTAAAATTATCATATTCATTCATCTTCATTGTAAGAACCAACAAAAAAAAAATACATCAATTCGAATATTTCATAAATGTTCGTTGATGGGAGAACTATTCCCAATTTAACCCAAAATGATTTTCCAAGTGGACATAGTTAAAACTAAACATTTCTGATACTCTCCAGGAACTTAAAATCGAAGAAACTTTTTGGCTCACCGAATACTAGTACTAATATTTGTTTTCCTTTTCTTATTTCTATCTGAATTAATAAGAAATGTAAGTTTAATTCTCATTGCAATGTAATTGAGCGGCCATTGTCGCGGGGAATGGTTTGTGTCCAATTTGCGTTTGATTAGTGTTGGAAACAACTCGTAAGCAGGGGCGCATTGATTTCGTAATGGTGTGCTATGAAGCAGATTATAATGCAGGACTCCCTACCTCACCATTCCTCTTTCTGTCCTTTCAACTGCCACGCCCTTTTCTCTTCCCCTTTCTCTTTACTTCCATTTGAATTCTCTTTCAATCTCTCCTATTTATCTTTTTTTTTCTGCTTTTTATTTATTCCCATGATGCGTTCGTAATACGAGGTTTGTCTAGAAATATTCAAACTATTCGAACATACCGAGAATCGTTTGGGAACCTTTGATGTTACTTGACGACTAATCAGTGTGGACTTTACAGCACTTGCATGAACAGCCACTCTCCCGTCCAGAAGCTACTACTATTATCCGTTAATACTAATTTTTTTCTTCCCTGTCTGTCTTTATTTTTTCTCTCATCCATTGTTTTTTCTCCTCTTCTTTTTTTTTCTCCAGTTCTCATCCTTTCTCGTCATTCTGTTGTAATCTCTCGATAATTGGCACTAAGTGAAGTGAAAGTTATCAGCTCGCAAAACAGAATCGGTGAACTGAGTTCAGCTCCAAGTTTATGGTGCTTGTTGTCACTTTGCAATAATAACCCTAAGAGGCCATAGATCCTGTGGATGGCTAAATAGCTTTACAAAGGTCTTGACACTGGCATACCACATGAATGAGAGAGTAAAGAAATCAGTCTAATCTATGATTTTTCCGAGCTGTTGCTATCATATGAGTAAATTGTTAGTCACGGGGTATTCGAAGGGGAAATTGGCACTACGAAGTTTTTCTCTCTCTTCTTTGAGATGTCAAGAAGGAAAAACGATCTTAAGGTTAGGGAACCATGTTATTTTTTCCGTGCTGCTCTTTTGTCAAACTCCAGAGACTCGACTTTATCATCCTGATTAGTCAGACGTTAAAATTGAAGATGTTAAGAGTTCAGAATTGGATTTAAACAAGTTGGGTAAAAACAGAAAGATAGATGACGCTATGTCATGTCAACTAGCGATCTGGAAGAGGCAAAAAGGAAAGAAAGAAGACGGGAAAAAAGTAAAGGAGCGAGCGAGTGAGAGAGAGAGAGAGAAAGAGAGAGAGAGAGAAAGAGAGAGAGAGAGAGATGGGGGAGAAAATATCCAAAGTAAAACCTATGGGTAATGAATTTCACTTAAAGATCTGAAAGATGGGTAATGATTTCCGAAAGAAGTCTTCACAATTGAGAGCGGATCCAAAATTTTCTTCCAAATTAAATCTATAAATTTCGATGGCATTTCAATAGAAAAATATCTAGATAGTAAGTTATGAGTCCCATTCTATAGATAAATTTGATAATCTTTTTTCTGTCGAGGAATACTGTTTTCACAAAAATTGAAATATTTTCTAAACTCAACGGCCAAGTCATCAAAACTCCAGTTAGAGTAAAGTTTAACTCTGAAACAGCAGGTCTTTGTTTGTTTATCTGTATTTTTTTCATTTATTTTCAAAATTTGTTTTCACCATTTCTGCTCATCTCTCCTCGTGTCAGTTTCATATGACTCATCTCTTTTGATTTTGTGGTGATTCATCATCATCAGCAGTAGCATTTTAGCGTCTGTCGTTGAACATAGACCTACCCTAAGATTCGCAAGACATCTCTATAATGGCGTCGTGGAATTAGAACTTTCTGAACTAGTGTAATTCATGGCGCTATTATATTTTCTGCTGGCCACAGTCTCGTATATGATCCCTGGGAATCCACGTTGTATGTCTTGCAATATTACCTGCATATTACCGTGGCTCTGACTCCTGTTTTTTCCTTTCATATAATCTGATATCGTTGTTTTCAGTTCGGGGTCATTTTTTTTTGGGGGGGGGTTCATGTTTCAGCTTCATAGGTGACTATCGGAGGAATGCATTCATTGCATACCATTCTTTTTAAAACCAGTAGGATTTTCTTGCTCTTGAAGGTTAGCTTGCTCTACCAGAAGATAGCCAGGCTAAAGTAGTTATTTGCTTGATTTCTTCTTCATGAAGCATCGTTGTCCAACGTAGATGTAGTGGTCTACTTTCTTCAGCTTAGCGTTTTCGAGTTTGATGTTTGTGTCTTTATCTTCAACATGTTTGCTGTTCATGGCATTAGTTTTTCTTAAGTTCATACGTAGGCTTATATCCTTCCTTTATTCATTCAGTTCGTTTAGAATTACTTAGACATACTGAAGGTTACTGTAGATTGATTGAATGATAACTTGAAGACTACCTGGATTTCGTACAAAATATCATCAGGATACAAAAAAATCATTAAAAATCAGTTATTAAAACGACTGAAAATATTGGCTCAAATCCCATCTTATAAATCAGTTGATGAGAAATAAACGTTCATTGTTAATACAAGTATGTTCCTGCTTGTTTCGTGCTGCTCTTAAATGAGTATAAAAGAAAATCTTGATCGAAATGAGTGCATGTAGAAAAGGTGAAGAAAACTTGAACTGAATATTGTGGAAAATTATCTGTTGGAGACGTTGCAGTCATATCAATCACGTTATCTTCCAAATCCATAGCACGAACACTAACACACACATAAAAATAGACATTAATAATTTTTTTCAGAAGTAGGTAGATGCAAGTGAGTTCATGTATTCTGCTACTTACTGGAATGGATATGTATGCCATGCAAAAATTGTAGCTGTGTGAAGGGAGTACTTCTTCGATTGGTAAGACGATTGTTTTGCACCTATCTCTTGAGAATGAAAGCCCACCTTGATTTTTAATGAAAATCTGCATTTCAAATCATGTCTTTTACCTAAACTTGAACGGTAGCCCAAGATATCAAAGCTAAATACAATATTGGTACAGAACCATAACAGAAAGATACGAAATGGAGAAACAAAGCATATATAAAAGCAAAATCGTACTAAAGCAGGAAAATACGCGCACGTGCGCGCGCGCACACACACACACACATATATATATATATATATATATATATATATATATATATATATATATATATATATATATATCGGTAAGTTTCAACTTACACACATATATATACAAATATATATGTGTGTGTAAGTTGACACGTATTGATATATATATATACATATATCAGTAAGTGTCAATTTACACACACATACACACACACACACACACACAAATATATATATATATATATATATATATATATGTATACACACACACACACACATATATATATATATATATATATATATATATATATATATATATATATATATATATATAGAGAGAGAGAGAGAGAGAGAGAGAGAGAGAGAGAGAGAGAGAGACTGCGAGTTATAATTTGGATACCAATTTCCTAGGGGCATTTTGATTATTAGGGCACCGGGAAAGAATTGAAGCGAAAGAAATAGCTCCGTTTTTCCACGATTAAACCAGAAGATAAAAAAAAAAAAAGAAATGAGAAGAAGAATAATTGATGGTTAGTCTTCACGCTTGAAGAAGATCTCCTATTTGACTAAAATCAGTAAGCAATTATTTTGATTCGGATTCACTCGACGAAAAAGTGTTGGGAGAGTTGGTTCCCTCAGTTGTGTGAACCTATTATCAATGTGATATGAATCAAGAATCCAAATTGTTGTATAATTGCATGATTCGCTTTCAGCGTTGAGGACCAACTTCATTCCGGTGGGGTGGGGAATTTCCAATCTACTACTACTACTACTACTACTACTACTATACTACTACTACAAATAATAATAATAATAATAATAATAATAATAATAATAATAATAGCGGTTACCGCCAGGCAACTGGTGTGAGATTCCAAATAATAATATTAATAATAATAAAGGCTCATACAAAGAAACTATTTTAGGTTTTAAAATCCTCTTTTTAAAAAAAATTTTCTCTCATTTTCCTCACTAAAATATCACAACTAATTCCAGGCTCTATAATAATGATAATAATGGAAGTTGAAGAACTGATCGAATCAGGAATTTCAGTTAAGATGTCGGATTCAAATTTGGTATAGAAAAATGTGCTGTACTAGCAAAGCAA
>OY735228.1:34878151-34990651 GCA_963457665.1 Thysanoteuthis rhombus | reverse complement strand
AGTCCTGTTTAAAATGAATGAGATATTTTTTCCGACGTTTTGTCCATTTTTAAATTTCTAAACAAAGAGAGAAAACAAGAGAATGGTCGTTTTTCATTAGAATTGAAGCGAGGATTTTGTATGGATGGAAGCATGTTTGTGAAATATCACTCACACACAAATAAATACACGCACACACTCATATATATATATATATATATATATATATATATATATATATATATATATATATATATATATATATATATATATATATATATATATAAATACACACTCATCAAATACACTTTGCGATCCAACAATTCAAATTTCACTCACAACAGTCTTTTCCTAGTTTTCTCCTGTCGTTTACCTTAAAAGAAAAAGTTCAGATACGAATAGAATGAAATATTTTTTTTTATTTCTATTTCAAATCTTCCAATACTGTCATTGATTTCTCATATGGTCGTATCAACCGTAATCTGTAGTTACTTATATATATATGTGTGTGTGTGTGTGTGTGTGTGTGTAGTCATGTAAATAACCATATGCAGGTATAATAGAAAATGTGTGGTGGGAGTATTAATTTGTTTTATATCGAATTCGCACTTATAAGTTATAAAGATATTTTAATATGTTTTCCAATATTTTCAATAATTTCTGACCTCTCAAAAAAAAAAAAAAAAACTATACGAACATAAGAGAGCCCTCAGACTGGATGAGAGGATAAATGCCTAGGTCGACTGCACACACAACCACAACTTCAACTTTAATCAAGCCCATCTCTTCAACAAAATTCACAACTCCCCGACAAGCAGATGCATTGAAGCAGCCTTTATATCCCAGTGTAATATACTAAATCAAAAGTATTGTCCCTTTCAGAATTCAACACCCCTCAATACTCTGATTTGAAAACAGAGCCTCATGGATACGATACACTACAACACCAACAACACCAACATACAAGGTATTGGCCAACAACCAACAGTCATTCCGACGAATGATACAAGCACATATACACCATCACTGTAAGATAAGTAAAAGAAGTCTTACCTACCAAAAACACTAAAAGAAAACAACACACCCACTTCTATCCTGCCCCAGATACACAAACACTGATCAATTAATTGCCAGACATCCTCTCTCTCCATTTTAAAATAGAAATAACAAAATCCACTCTTTCTCAAGAATTGACAATACTTACTACAAGCCAAGCCAAACTATCACAGAGACAAGATACATACATCCCCTGACCCTAACCTCTCGTTTTAGACCCATCTTTTTTCCAGCCTAATGTCACCTTCATTTACACAGATACAAACACATCCCATCCTGTTCCAAACAAACAACCAAAAAGAGAGAAATAAATTCACATTCAACACTTCAGCATCGAAATGTAAAACAGCATATTTTTCTGTGAAACCGCCGAAAACACTTGTCTCTGAAAAAAATATGGCTAGCCCCCATTGAAATGTATCCAACTGCGCCAATAGAATAATTATAGAAAAAAACATTTTGCAATATAGAGCCTATCTCTTAAGAAATTCACATCACCTTTCGATTGTCATTTTCAACTACATTCTGTCGGATCACTTCACATCCACAATGCAATTATATATATATATATATACACTTGATTATATAGATAATCATGTACCAGTACAATAGAAAGAGTATGATGTGAGAAATAGTTTTTTCTCTTTTGGAATTTGCACTTTTTTATAAAGATATTTTAACGTGTCCTCCAATATTGTCACTTTTTCCCATATTCTCGAATTAACCATAACCTGTACTAATATCTGTTTGATCCCACGCACGCAAACACACACACACACACACACACACACACACACATACACACATATATATATATATTTATACACACACACACACACACACATATATATATATGTATACTTGATTATGTAAATAACCATATACCGGTGTAATAGATAGTGTATGCTGACAGAAATAGTTTCTTTTTATGTCGAATTTGCACTTTCTACTCTGTTATAAAGATATTTCAATACTACTGACATTTTCTTTTCGTGGATGAAATCATAAACCTTTTTCTCTTTAAATATTAAACTCCCTTCAATTCTAAGCTACCGAATTCCTAGGCAAGCCTTCATCTCATACCAACATTTATGTGCAAACAAATTATAGTGAAGATTCGCAATGAACTGAAAAAACAAACTCTTTCTTTTGGTTGATATTTTTTTCCACCAAGGCGCCATTGTGATTCTGTCAATTTATAACTTTTGCCTGTTCTTTTTTTTTTCTTCTTCTTCTTTTCAGGGGCGCCATCTAGCGAGGATAATATGTGATTTCCTTGAAGATGTTACTTGTCATCGTTTGAAAGTGTTTTTGTCTCGATCCCTGAGATCGGCATACGAAGCAGGCAGGATTCCTGAAATAAAAACAGACACGAAAATCAATATAGAAAAAGAGAAATAAAAAGAAAAGAAGAAACCAAAAAGGAAGAAAATCGATTATTATTGTTGAAAAACAAAAAAAAAAAGGTTTTTGAAGGAAGCATTTTGAAGGAAATATTCCTACAAGCTCTCGGTAAATGATATTTAGAGAAAGAAAATGAATGAATCATTTAGAAAGAAAGGAAGAGCGGAAGAGCTGAAGCAGGATTATAAATATTTTCTTTAAAACACTGCGAAAGTGAATAGACTGTTCTTTTGCCTGATCCAGTTATTAATTGTTGCATTGTTCGCCCTAAATATAATCAAAGCTATGGATAGTTTGGAACAAGGCCAGGAATGTGGGTCAAACCAGGACTATTTGTCCACTAGACTAAGCTGCTGACCATCACTGTACGAGTCGACCAAGTTATTTATCAAAATTAGCCTAGTTTGAAAATGTATTGCAACCGGTGATATTCCAACCTACCACAGAATGGTGGCGGCTTAGAATTTTTCGTTAACCACTAAGTCACTGTAATGTGTACAAATTATTTAAGTTGAGCTCAGTTTGAAAACAAGGCCAGAAGTAAACTGCACGGGTCGAACTCATTACGTATAGCAATTATCTGCTGGAGTAACACGGTAACTATTAGGCAATAGCGAGGTGTCACAGTAATTTATCATAACACTGTCAACCAACACTGTCAACATGTACTTAATCATCAGCAACATAGGTTTCTTCAATTTTCAAGTTTGCCTCGCTTGCCATCTATGTGTGCGTTGTGCGTTCAAACCACGTCAACGGCGCTAGAGTGCTGGAAATTTACTCTTTATTATGTCTAGCAAAGAAGTTTTTTTCTAGAGTTCACAGTGTAAGTTTGTGCTGAATTTGTCCTTTAGTTTGTGCCCACGAGAGTTTAACCTTTTTTCTGTTTAACAAAATGCTAGAGAAGTAACTTAGATCACCCCTCTTAACATTGTTATAATTGATCACCCGAACCCGTATGCTGTTGGTCAGGTGTCGGTTGTTTCGAGTTTCTATCAGGACCTGTTTGGAAACAGAAGCACCATTGTTGGGTACTCAGTGAACATCGAATTCAGTACATAATAGACATAACCCGATAGATTTGCCTTCTAACGATGAAGCACATCACAAGTGTGTATAAATATGTGCATATGATACTTCTCCTGCGTTTTTTTTTCTTGCTTCTGTGAATATTCTGAATTCGTAGTATTTTTAAATATCAGTAATTGCTGGTTTTTTTCTATTACAGCAGCTGTTTTATCTATTTGGCCTTCACGTTTGAAAAAAATATGAAAGAAAAATGGCGGCATGAAATAGGGGAACTTTCAACTCTATTTCGATGCAACAATTTGCAAATAAATTAAAAACCAAAATCATAAGAGAAACGTCTGTAACTAAAATTTGCAACAAGCCCTTCACAGAGAGGGAATAAGAAAAGGTAGAAAAAAAAAAAAAAGAAAAAATGTTTAAAATGTATTAAAAAAAAAAGGACCGGGAAAATCACTTCTCATCTTCGCCAATATGTCCGTTCCCACATTTTGAGAAAAAACAAAAAACAAAAACAAAGCTCACACAGCAAGGCATTCCGAAAGTATTTTTAGAGAAGAAGGTTGATACATCTTAATTTTTTCCCCAAATAATATTTTGTGATGCAGTGTGGAAGTTTTTAGTTGTTATTTAGAAATGTTTTTTTCTTTTTCCTGTGCATTAAATTAAATCTTTCGGAATGACAATTCTTATTTGCAACAGTTAGTTTTGGGAAACAAATTAAATTCTTCTACGCACATATTTACACTTTTACGAAGGAATAATTGCGATTTCTTGTCACATTTATTGTTGCCGTTGAACAAGTTCTATTTTCTAAATAGTGCGCTAACACGCATATATAAATAGGAATAAATTCACTGATTTCTTTGCGCAACATATACTGTCGAAATACATACGCACGTACGTAGACTAACACACAAAAACACACGCGCACACATGCACACACTCACACACATATATATATATGTATATATATATATATTCGTATGTATCAAGACGCAAAGACATACATATCAATATATGTGTGTGTGTGTGCTGAATTTGGCTTATATTTCTATGAATATAAACATTAGTATGTATATGAGTGTATTTGCGTATATGTGTGTTCGTGTTCGTTTGAATGATAGAATAATGAAGATAATATTCCAGTATTTTGATCATACAAAATTAATTGTATATATATATATATATATATATATATATATATATATATATGAGACACAACACAAACTTAGCTAGATTTAATCTAATTGAAAAAGGAGCGAAGAATAGACAGTGCTCGATCACACTTATTTGGACAATATTTGCATTCATTAGATCCAGACACGTGTCTTCTTGTACGTAAACAAGAAAAGTTAACAAAAAGCTTAAAAAACAAAATGAATCATTGTCTGTTCCAATCTAATATTCACATTAAGTTCATTTTATATTATTACTTTCTTTTCAAGCTTGGTCAGAACTAAAACAAAATAAAAATATTGATTAGATACCAAAATTTGGTGAATGTTTACGCTCTGTTACCGAATTAATTTCAACTGTTTGAAAGCAGCATTCTGAATTGACAAATCTCATTCCAAAGAAAAGCGACTAGTTATATTTTCTAAATTGTGTACAGAGACATACATATAAATAAGTATAAATTCAAAAATTCACGAAGCCGGACCAACTTGAGAATGAATAAACTTATGTTCAGTGGGACATTCTTTCTTATTTTATTGCCCTTCTTTCCTCCGTATGATCAAAACGGTTTGCTGCAAAACAATTGCTGAATGCTATTTCTTTTTTCACTTAACTCTCAAATTCATATATATATAATGTGTGAGGGCTGTTTTTTTCTACTGTACAGAGTTCAGCTAAGTAAATATATACTTGCCTCACCGTAGAGGATGATGAACTTTATCTAGGATACAATTTACTCACTGTTTTCAGTGGATGTCGTACACCTCTGATATTGTTCAGTGTCAACTGCAGAGAATATCACAAAAACATTGGTTGATTCTTGGTTCAGATTTTTGGTAAGAGAATATCATCGAAAGATAAACTAATTAATCTTTATTTAGAGAAAAGTATGAATTACATTGTATCAAGAAAGTAAGATACTCCCATTTAATGTAAATTTATGAATTGCAGAACATAAAGTTCGTCCCAAAATTCAAAGCGGGTTCCCGAGATTCATTCGTGGGTAGATCTAATACTTGAATCGAGTAATTTATAAAAACAGATCCCCGCATTCAAGAGGACATATCAATAGTTTAGCATTAGTTTAAAATCCGGAGTATTTTTCTCAACTTTTAAAGTTCTGTGATTTTTTTTTTTTTTTGCTAACACCCTTTTTAGTTCAACTATTTGCAATATTTTTAATTCTACTTTCATTAAATATATTTTCAGAAATTCATTTCTAGGAATATCTGTCGATTTTTTCCCCAAGTTCTACAAAATCACTGAGTAAAACAACAAAAAGAAAACTCGTATCTTTGTTGCTAAAACGAGGACAGATACGTCACTATATTAGTATTGCAAAAATTCCTAAGATCAATAAATTGCCAGCTGTTACTTGATTTTTTTAGGCTTACATATAATCAATAGAAAATAAAAATGGTTGAATATACAGCAGCATTTATCCCAAAATAAATAAAACGAATGTGCGATCATCGCAAATAAAACCTACTTAGTTACCCGACGTTGACGTCTATAGCTACGAGACATGATTTACTATTTTATAAATATGACTACTTAACACCTTCATCTTGAATTTTAGTCGTTTTTATCACTACTCTAACTCGGGTCGTCATTCTATGTTGTCAAAATTGATGAGATATTGGGTTACAATACTTGATCTAATAATAAGAATCGATAATAAAAATGATTCACTATTTTCTCTCCTACTAACGTTTTCTGTCAAACTAATATATTTTTGCGTTTGTGTAACCGGCCATTGCGACTAAGCAAACAAAAATTCTTTCATGTCTAACGAAAGCGAGATTTAAGCTCACTGAACGAGATTCCCCGAGATTCTAAAGTTGCTTAGGTCGAGACCCGTCTGAACCAGTGTCTTCTTTTAGCACGTTGCGTGGTCATAACGGCACACAATTAGTATGTTGTTTTGAACTATTAGTAACGGTAGAGTGGTTTGGAGATCATAATTTTAGATCTTCCGATCGGAATGAGTCTGGCTGAGTTATCCAGAGAAAAGCAAATTCCCAAATGATCAGACTGTTTTAGTACCATTTTTATTCGTAAGAACACCGATCAAGACTTACACACTCACACACACACACACACACACACACACACACATATATATATATATATATATATATATATGTGAGTGTATTACACACACACACATATATATATATACATGAGTATGTGTATGTGCATATGTAAGTAAATGGATACATACATACATACATACATACGTACATCTAAATTTATTAATTTATAGATCAGTTGTAACTGATCAGATTCACGCTACTGTGATCAACGGACAACTATTTTCTGTCTTCATTTTGCCTTTATATAGAACAATATATATATATATATATATATATATATATATATATATATATATATATATATATATATATATATATATATATATATATATATATACTGTTCTATGAGGTGTTTTCCTTTTTGTCTCACCCTTTTCCTCCGTGTGTGCATGTGTATGGATGTGTGTGTGCAAGGATATATAGATACATAAAGGTACAGTTTTGTTGTTACTGATCAGTTTCACACCATTACAATCAGCTATTTTTTTCTTTCTTTTTTCATTTTTGCCTTTATATAAATAGTTATTGTTGTTTTTTAAGGTTGTTTTTATTGCTATCATTTCCTCTGTGTATTTGTGTGTGTGTGTGTTTGAGTGTGTGTGAGTATGTGAATGTTTGTGGAGATCACCTTGTTTAAGTCATTGCTTAAATGGTCAATATGTTGTCTATAATGCATGGATGTTTTCTTTTTGGCAGGGAGCCTGGAATTTGTTGTGATATTTTAGTGAGGAAAATGGGAGAATTTTTTTTTTTTAAGGGGATTTTAAAATCTAAAATAGTTTCTTTGTATGAGTCTTTATTATTAATATCATTATTATTATCATCATTATTATTATTATTATTATTATTGATAGTAGTAGTTGTAGTAGTAGTATCAGCAACATCATCGTCGTCATTTGCATTTAAAAACTAGTCATCACTGGAGACTGACTAACAACCAGTCTCCAAGTCTTTTCATACTCTAGCCATCCACACCAGTGCTATGAATAACAGTTTCCAGTCACGTTGCCCGGTCGTTATCGCTTAACACTGTGACAGTAAGTCTCCTCAGATCTCTTGTCCTGCTCGGATATTATCCTCACCTATCACAGTAACGCTGTAGTTTGTACCGTCCCAGTCATTCTATTTTTAGATCATTGCAAACAACCAGGGATCGTAGATCTTATGTTCCTGGTGCTCTCCTAGATATTCATGTAGATCCAAGTAGTGCTGTGGTCTGCATATTACATATTATCATCATTTTTTTCTGTTCAATGCATAGTAGCATTCATTGCACACCGAGTTTCCACTTGGAAATTGGCGTATCAACGATTTTATGGCTTAATGCGCTGACACATTTCTTTTTCATCATTTATACAAAAGGGGAATCCATGCAAGTGACTTTACAACAAACTGTATATAGTAGTATTACAGATAAAATATTTACATAGACAATACTTTGCAAAGGATATTGGTGATGTTTTCAAAGACAATTTTCTGAATCTTATTGATACTTAATACTTATTAATATTGATATTATCATTGATATTTGTCTTTATTCGAATATTTAGCAGTATCACCATGGATGAAAAAAAACTAATACAATTCATATATATATATATATATGTATATATATATATATATATATATATATATATATATATATATATGTGTGTGTGTGTGTGTGTGTGTGTGTGTATATAGATATATATATGTGTGTGTGTATGTGTATATATATGAAAGAGTAAGCTACTCTTTGTTGCCATGGGTAAACCAATTCGATGGATACATATTCGTGGAGTAATCACTTAGAGGAAGGGCAATAGGTAAATAGAAAAAATTATTTCCATGCATATTGGATAAAGCTAAGACCTACAGAAACATCATTCACAACCCATTTGAAAGTATACACGGTTATATAAGTCCAATAACTTGTTGTTTGTTCAAATAAAACGCCGGTTTAATCTTGCCGCTTCTGCTGTCGTCAAACTTTATGAAATGTTCACTCAGCTTTTAGTATTTTCAGGAAACATATACATTTTTTGTGGATTAACCACCATCCGTCCAGCTACTATTGTTTTTTCTTCTTCTTCTTCTTCTTCTTCTTCTTCTTCTTCTTCTTATTATTATTATTATTATTATTATTATTATTATTAATATTATTATTATTATTATTATTGTTATTATTATCATTATTATTACAAGATTGATTATGAATATAAGGCTCAATTTATTTTATTTTTACCTATCTATTTTGCAAGACGGCTACCTAGCTAACTATATGTTTATCTCTGAGCGGATATGTTTGTTTGTTGTTTTTTTAATTATGTAAGAATACAAAAAAAAGGATATATGCCCGGTAAATATCAAAATTTCATGCCGGTTGCCGAAGAGTGCGCTTCTAGTAGCCCTGACAACAAAACTTACCCACAATGCATAGCCCCTGGCAGTGGACTCTGGTTCCACATGGTACATTTTAATACACAATCACACAGCACACACCACTGATGATGGGAAGAATCCCGAAACATGTATGGACTATTGACATATAAGGATTAATAAACCTTACCACTAAAAACTCCACTCCCGAGTCTGTCTCACTCTCTAAAGTACACATTATATATATATATATATATATATATATATATATATATATATATATGTGTGTGTGTGTGTGTGTGTGTGTGTAATAATTGATGCAAGTCACACTTGGACAAGTTGTTGTACCTGTCAGCCTCATCCTCTCTTACATTTATTGGGTCACCGATACAAGTCGATTCAAGAGCAAATGGAGTACAGTCAACTTGATTTCCCACCCTTTATATCTTACTTCTCCCGGAGAACTAGACACGTTCAGACATCCATGACTTTTCGAGGTCTGGTAAATCTTTGGGAGGAACGGACGATAAAGGCTACTGCTGCTGCTGCTGATGATGATGATGATGGTGTTGGTGATAATAAATACAACATACATACGTCTCCCTTAAACTTTTTGTGATCAGGCACAATTTAGCGTGAAGCCACTGCATAGATTGCGATAGTTAATTTGCACATTCTCTTGTGCCTCTACCATATTACAATTACTTGTAAAAAATTTTCGATTTCTATTGCAAAATATTGCACGTAGCCATTTCAAATGAAGAATCTAATCCCTCTGCATCGATGGCCTACGTCACTTTGTATCACGGGTGAGCTCTGCGCAAAGGAAGCGCAAAAACAATATTTCAGAAAACGCCTTCTGGTACTCCGTTTGGAAGGTGCTTTCCGATCGTGAGTTGTGAAGTTTCACACTTTCGCACATTCGATGTCACAAAAAGCGAACAGATAAAAACAGAATTAATGGAAAGTCTCTCAATGGTTCATTTTTGAAATTTCATGATTAGAGGACGTATAGTAATACATAAGAAGAAGCAATCAAGCTTTTACTGTACATAGTTTTATACAGACACGAACTTATTTTTGCATTTTTATGCTCAGGGCACACCCATGATACAAGCAACACACACCTCTGCTTTCATACGTCAGCTGCAGACTTTCAATTTTTCTTTTACCTTGAAGCAGTGTATTTAAAACAAGACTTATTGTTTTATCATAGATTCCCAATGGCCAATATCTTGTGAGGTAGAATACGTCCAATCTCGACTAAGATCTTCCTTATTTGTTTTTCCCAGACGCTGACGACAGTATCCTGATAAAGCGTTGTTTGTAAAACAGATTACGGCAAACCAGAATTCGATTGTACGTTCCCCTGAGTTTTCAACAGGTGGCAATTAGACCTTTCCAATCGACCCACTTACAACAAGGCTTGTGACAGGCTATTTCATATTTTATGTGCGGGATTGTCATGTGTAGAGTAGGTCAAGAGCAAAAATTCACTAGTGTTATTAAGGTTTTGAGATTAACTTTATTTAACAAAGTATTTACTGTTTTGTTTCCGTCTACTGCAATCTATCTGATCGCGTGATTAATCAATCTTGCATATATATATATATATATATATATATATATATATATATATATATATATACATATTGTCTTTGAATACAGTCACTTGCCATAGCACTGTATAATCTCGTCTTACAGATCAGTTTGCTACTTTAGTGGGTTTGATTCTCCGTGGGTATTCTACGATTGTGACCTTGTGCCTGGATTATCTAAGCTTAGTGAATACCTATCTAAGGCGCCTATTGTAGAGCGATGATTAGCAATCCTTTTTTTTTTTGGATACCGTTTCCCTTGTGTATCAAGTTCGAACCACCTGTATTCCGAGATAGCCCTGTATTGAATGGCCAAGTCTCGTTTTCTGGAAGTCGTAAATTCAATTCCCGGTCCATGTAATACAGACGTACATCAGGCCAGTTGAGAAAACAGGAAAATAACACAAGCAGCAATGTAGCCAGTCTGGAATCTCTTGCAAACGTGTCAGACGTGGTGAAGAGCAACTCATGCGAACAACATATCAGCCAGAATGAAGTTGCTTTATGTTCAATATTCCCTGAGCATTATCGAATAAGATAGACACGTGAAAATATACCAATGTAGCGGCTACGAAAACTTTGCGATATAAGCAACAAAAATAAGAAAATCAGTATTATCGTAAAATCATAATCATCGTCATCATTGGCATTTTAGCGTCCTTCGTTTGATATAGACTTCCACTAGGATTTGCAAAATATCTCTATCATGGACGTCGCGGAACCAATACTTTCTGAACTTGTCCAGTCCGTCACACTATCTCATATTTTGCTGGCAGCATGGGCAGATCTTCGGGGAGCTACTTTGTGTGTCATGATGTCCAGGGGTCGTCTACCACTCTTGCAAAATGTCCAGCCCATTGCCATTTGAGTTTTCTGATTGTTCCAGTGATATCTCTGACTGCCTTTTCCTCTCTGTGTTGTGTTGTGATCTCTCCATGTGAGGTTGAATATATTTCTCTATTGTGCTCGCTGCATGGTTCTCAGCTTGAGTGTCAATCTTTTGGTATAGACCATGATTCTGCTCTAGAGGTGATTATCAGAAAGATGCATTGGTTGAATATCCTTCTCTTTAAGATTAATGGGATTTTCTTTTGGCTTTACCTAAAGCTCGCCAAGCTATAGTGATTATACACTTGATTTCTTTCTCTTTCCTTGCGTTGTAGTTCATTTTCTCCAGCTCCTCAATTTCTTTTCAGATCGTGTCTTTGTCCTATACGAGATTATGGCACATGAAATCGTTATACTGAAATTCACGAGAAGCCTTATTTTCGTGGTTTATTCGCTCTTCTTTGAGTCTTTTAACAAAAAGGAAGATGATGTCAGCAATTTGTAAACCATACTTACTTATGTATCCGCCATCTATTCTGATCTTTTTTTTTTCTTTTGTTCATTTGTTTTCCCAGTCTACGTTTTGGAAAATCTTCTAGAGACAGGCTGTGAAGAGTTAAAGTGAGCTGATATCGCCTTATCTTATCCCCTATTTCGAGCTGAAAGTCTCTTTGTTGTCTGATAAAAGAACCTCTGTCAGCAGATATCCTGCAAAACTTGTTTTAAGATAGCATCGATAGCCTCAGGGATTTCTATCGAGTCGAAAGCCTTTTTGAAGTCTACAAATACTACAACAAGTGGTATTTTATATTCTGCTGTTTCTCCTTTTAGTTGATTTACCGAATGGAGATGGTCTATGGAAGAGTAGCTTCTTCTTGAGCCAGCCAGATCCCTTGATGGTTATTTTCTAGTGTTTTGTTGATTCCTTTAGTAACTATTCTGGCGGAAAGATTGCGGGTGAAGTTTAGTTGGTTAATTGACTTATACTTGTTTATATCTTTCGGGTACCATTTTTCAAATAATAGCATTATGTTTGCAATGTTCTAATATTCTGGGATGATTTATTCTCCTCCTTTCTGTTTGGTAAGAACGTCAAAGCTTCTTGCCTGGATCTCAATTTAGCTTCTGAACCTGCATCTCTTATAATCATGGCTAGTTAATTCTATTTCCTTGGGTAGCTCATCTGTTGTGGCTTTGTGTCAGAATGAGCTAAACATTGAATAATTGCGAATTGCTGACACTTCGCTAATGGAGTTAATCCAACACAGTAGTTTTCCCATGCTAACTTCAGCTAAGCTTTGCAAATATCTGAGGCATTTCCCTAGAGTGATGTTTAGCAAATTACAGCCATCTATTACCGTAATAATATGGATTCTGATTTGGGGTTCCACATTGTGGTTCTATCCTGTTATCACCTAAGCTTAGAAATATGTGCAATCATCAATATTATTGCATATATTGCCTTATATCGATAAGCAAAGATCTTTTAGGTAGCATATAGATTCCCTAATATGTCTTAGACGTGATTTTTACTATTTTAGCTATACCCACAAGCTGTGATAAATTGCGTGAAGCTTTAATTCTTACTTGACTTCGTGAGCACTAATGAGACATTAATATAAAACCTCGGATATTATCAACTGATCAGTAACAGAGAAGAAGATTTTTATGATAAATTTTATTTGGATTATTTCGAAGGTTTTAATTTTCACATGGTGATTAATCAGATTTTCACAGATAATGACAATAATTTCTTTGGTTATTTTGTGAGAACTTGTCACGATACAACTTTGAGATTGAGTCGCCGTGAAAATGCACCCTAAACGAACAGCTGAAAAATAACGAAAATACCCCAGTTTTTTTCTGATAGAATTACAGCGAGGTACTAAGAGCAACAACAGATGGAATCGTTGTCATATAATGGGATTAAAACGTGGAAATTTAAGAGGTGAAAAACAGATCTCATTTTCAAACAGTTATCCCTTGCTTTTTGAAGCTTCATCTTCTGCTACTTTCTCGCTTTAACGAAAAAAATGCCGACACTGAAATTAGTGCCCAGCGTTTGTTTTATAGCAAGGTATTACAGGAAAAGCATGCATCCTATTTCTCTCTACTACTGCAGGCTACCCCAGCCCTTTGACAACTCAGTCTCATAAACCATCATACTTTTTCAAGGTTAGAGAATTTCCCCTTATACATTATTGCTAATAGCCTACCTGCTATGACTGTTTGGGGATATGCTAGTCATTGGCTATGAAAAATAGGATATGGTTATTTGAAAAAAAAATGAAAAGACCATCATCAAAAATCCCAATATGAACAGGATCAACCAACGAGAATGTTGTCTCTGTTATGTGGTCTCAAAAATGATTATTTCTTAAAAATTGCTGGAAACCAGAGAAACCATACTACACAAGGCTCCAGTGAGCAACTGGAACATTTGAATCATACACTGGAACAGGGTAAGAAATGGGGAATTCTTCCTTATGCACGCAGCGTGTTGTCAAGGCTATTCACCTTCAAACTATCGCATGTTAGTGGTTTTAGAAATTTGATGATATTGAAATTCTCCTCGAAAATTTAGCTGACAAGTGGCATAAAATGATAGCAAAGTAGTGCATATTTTTTGACTGCTGAATAATAATGATATGAATTTTTTATGGAAAAATTTGAAAAAAAATGTTGGAACCTAAAACTTACAACATCATAGTAGCATCGGTAGTTTAAACTGTTATCCAAGTATGTACCTTTTAGAAGGCAACACGTTAGAAAAAATGCAACCCGAAGTGAGTTGCGTTTTGAAAAGACGTGAATCACTTATCAGGAGTGAAATATAAATATTCCAGCTTGGCTTTACGATATTTGCAAAGGACTGTCAGAAGCCTATCCGATATATTTAGCGATAAAGTTTTATGAAATCGATTTGAAAAGGGCTACGTTTTTATCGAACCAGATATTGAAAAGATTTGTATGTATATGAATTGTTGTGAGGTTTCCCGGTATTTTTATTGACTCAAGGGAACGCTTGCTGATGAAAGAAGCAAAACCAAGACATTTATTTAGAAGATGGAACGAGTTTTATATAACTTTAGTCGTACCATTGACTGTTAAGAATAAAATATACTTATACGACGAACAGTGTTTTTTTTTTCTGTTTCTCTGACTGTAAAATAAACTCCCTCTCTGTGGTAACGAATTGGCTTATAACTTTTTCCATAACCACCTTTTTAAACTGTGGAGTTGTGAGATAAAATAGATTCAGCATTTCTTTCTTTGAAAAAAATCGTCTCGTAGAAATTCAAATGTATGTGTGTGTGTGTGTGTGTGTGTGTGTGTGTGTGTGTGTGCTAGAAAGACACCGGTCAAATTACAGGAATTTTGTACTGGATTATGCTTACACATTTTAATATTATCAAGTACAATCTTTAATGATGATACGTATTTACCCGTCCGGTAAAAGCTCGTACAATAAAACACGAATTCATGACTTATGAATAATTAAAATGATTCAAAGATTCAACACTCACTTTACCATTGAAATGATTTTACAGGTGACGGACAGATACACATATTTATATGTGGATGTGTGTGTGTGTGTGTGTGTGTGTGTGTGTGTGTGTGTGTGTGTGTGTGTGTATATGTGTGAGAGAGTGAGAGGGACATAGAAAGAGATTGAGGGTTGATGGATATTCATTTATCATGGATTTAATAATAATTGGGGATGGTCAGTTTAGAAAACTGATACCACATTACATTGATCCCGTGCATCAAGTACAAACACTCTAAAAAACACGCTTTTTGTTTTTATTCAGACATTATTCGGGGTTTTATGCAGAGAATATGAGAGCTACTTTATACAGACGTAATTTGGGGCTTCATATATAAAATATGAACGCAATTCAAACAGTCCTGATTTGGGGTTCCGTATACAAAAATATGAGAAGTGTGCTAGTCTACAAATTGACGTAATTGAAGAATTAGGAATACATGCATCGGATATTCGGGATTGATTCATCACGAACTATCATATCTTCATCGTAGCAGTACAGATGTCTAGGGACATGTTACGCTAAAATGCATCAATCATGGAGGGAGTTTATTATTAAATAACTTTAGATAAGAGAATGGTCACAGCTTTTTTGATCCCCCTCTTCATTTACAGTGATTTAGAAACCTAAACAGTTTGAAAACCTCCTATAAATACACTACATCCTTTGCTTTATAACATTGAATTTGGTCATATTTTTGAGTAATTACACGTATATACATATATAAACAGAGATATAGCGCTGTTTTTGTAGCGTTGCACCTTCTGAAAGCTTATCAAGAGGGGAAACATCTTTTTTACGAATAATTTGGATTCCTACTTGGTAGGAAATTCATCCAGAACGTTTGGTTTTCTTGCTGTATATAGAATTGTATCATCGTGAATCGAGAAATACTCAAGAATATATATATATATATATATATATATATATATATATATATATATATATATATATATATATATATATATATATATATATATATATATTGGTAAAAATCTGCAATTCAGTGCAAATACAACGGGTGATAAGTATGTTTCAAAAAGTGTCGATACAGAAAGTTAAGTAGAGCTTTAAATATGTTTATAAACATAGCTTATGTAACAATACTAATTTTTCAATATATATATATATATATATATATATATGTGTGTGTGTGTGTGTGTGTGTGTCTGTCTGTCTGTCTGTCTGTCTGTCTGTCTGTCCGTATCTGTGTCTGTGTGTGTACAAAATGCAATTGAATGCATTCAGTGAATAATCGATACATTCAGCCTGGAAATTCCGCACTAAAAATGATTTTATTCTTGACTTCTTGCCAAAGATAAAGCTAATTGCTGAGAGATGAATTAAATAACTGTAAGCTCACCCAACATCACAAGTTCTTTATGATCCTGACGATGGATGGACGACCAGAGAAAAGCACTGAATCTCATTATAAATTTATATAATTGATAGGATGACTGATAAATTGCAAACTGACTCGACATGCCAGTATGCACTATGGTGTAACTACAAGAATGAATGCTGGAGTTTGGAATTCATATCTGACAGGAGTCAGACCAACAAACGCTAAAAACACCGAAAAGGGTAGAAAGACTAAGTACTTTAAATAATGAAGGGTTTCCCTTATTTTCAACTCATACTTTCTATTAGACTTCATTTCTAATACCTCTCTCGCCCCCTTTCCTCCACACTCTCCCTCTCTCTCTCTCTCTCACCGTCTGTCTGTCTGTCCCTGTCTCTTTATCTACCTACACACACGTGCATATACTTATTTATGTTTCTATATCATATATCTATATATTTGTTTATCTATTAATCAGCAGTGCAAAAAGCCCGATCAACTAAGCAATTGGCCAACCCTTTCGAAGAATTTCTTAGTCACATGATTGATGACGTCATCAACATCACCAATGTTTTCTTTTAAAAGTTGTCATTCTTGGATACAATTGTTCATCACAGTCAGATTCAAATTGCATATCTTGATAGAGAAACCAGTTATCAGATGATAGATGATGCCGTTAAAACAATCTAAATTTCTCCTATAAAATCTATATCTTCGCAAATGCAAGTTACAATGATACAAATCAATAAACTGGAAGAAAACAAAACATTTTGGATGAGTTTCCTATCCGAATAATTCGTTATAAGCACGCTTTCCCTCATGATAAGTTTCAGAAGGTATGAAAAACACCGGCAACGTTAATATCTGCCGCTGAGCATGCATCTTCATTAATAGAGAAATTATCCCGGAATTCAGTAAAACTACGGCTTTCTTTTCAACTGGAATTTCCTATTTGCTGCATGCGGCCGATGTGAAACCTTGAGAATATACAACTACAGCTCTAAAGGATCTGGCTCAAGGTATGATAATTTGTCTCGATCGTTGGGTAGAATGGTCCAACAAGAGTCGCAGAGTTTAACTGAACAATGGTCTGTAACTCCGAATGAACTGATAAGAAATTCAGGTCTGTGGACCATCGCAAAGTCTCTTCAATGCCATATACTAAACTACGTATATTTCGCTGAGAAGAAAGAATATGGTTGGTCTACCATGAATTGCCTCACAAAGGCTTTACAGATTCTATCTTAAGCAAGCGATTGGGCGAACTTTATTGCTAACAAGCCAAGTCCAAAGGAAGCAGTCATGGGGCTTGTCATTAATAGAATGCCCAACGGAAAGGAAGTTGCAAATAAGCCGCAAAATTACAATCACGCCATTTTCTTATCAGGAAATGAGAACACAAACCATGGGATTATCGAGAATGGTTTCTTTGAGGCAACTGCTTCTGTCAAACACGCAGAAAGGAATTTGTATGTAAAGTAATCAAGACAATAACGATGGAAGCCAAGAAGCGAAGAAAAGTTTAGGCACCATTGACGACTGTGTTTCAACTACGAATCAAATAGGAAAAAGAGTTCATCGCTCAAATGGGACAACGAATCGAGCGACGATTTGATATCTGTGACAGCAAAGACTGTAAACCAGCAGAGGTAGCACTGTACTATATTGAGGAAGGTGTTGAATCACCTCCTGTGAAAAATTATATCGACGATGCGAAAAAACGAGAAGAACTTGACGCATATTTAAAGAGGGTGTTGCATGATCTGCCGTTGGGTCTCTGTCCTTAGGATTAAAGAACGAAAAAAATCTCAAGCCTCGGCTCCTTGACGTTTTTCAATAAGATGTCCCCCAAGTGTACAACTGACTTATTTTCCAGTAACTGCAGGGCCTCCAGAATATTCCGTATGTTAAGAATACCTAGATCTTTTGATGGATACTATCGTAGATCCAGATATTCCACGTATTAATTCGTTTCGATGAAACTGTTGTTTTTTTTTTTTGTTTGTTTGTTTTTTCAAAACTGTATCATACGTTGGGAGTTTATAGATTTTTACCCTCCAAAATAAACTTGCTGAGGCCAAATTTCTCCATCTCCATATCAAATAAAAACTGCAGTTCAATCGGTATGGCTGTTGAGGTTACAAGCAATGGTGCAAATCAGGCCTTAGGAGGACGCCATTAATATCGATGCATGAGATTCCATTAAGATGCCAGTTCGTTGAGGCAATAACTGCTCGTCGTACCAACACGGCACCAAAATTGCTACTTTTGTTCGTTGCTCTAAGAAAAGAACCAAGCTCAAGTACATTGGAGAAAATAACCTATTTATCAGAATTTGAAGGTTTACTTATCAATCTAACCAAAGCAGAGGATAACTCTGAAATAGGCTTGACTATTGCTTATCTCAAAGATATTCTGTCAGCGCTTGCAATGCTATCAGCTTTAAGTGAAGGGAAGACATTGCGACTCCAAGAGTCTGAAAGGGATATACTGGACCTTTTCATATGATCACCAAAATCACGTAAGATATTGTAGTTACCAGCTTGTTAATTTGCATTCTTTACAACAGCAGGTTCATCTAGAATTTAAAAAAATGAAAGTGAAAGGTTTCGGGGGAAGTTCGGTGGGATATTCTCGTTGATTCTTGGAAATTAAATAACAGTTCAATAAGGGAACAAAAGGAACCGCAAGATCTTTCTGAGCAGGCTTTTGCTCTATTCTTCTGCAATTGATACATAGATTCAAACTCTCCATAATAACAATAAACTACGCAAGATATTCGGGGAGTAGCCTATTAAAAAACACCTTGAAACACGAGGAGAAAAATGTAAGTAGACGGGAGAATCATGCTGATTATGTAGAAAGTCTGGTTCCATCTAAAGAATCACAGTGTCAACTTTTCTGATACATACTCACTGAAATGTTTTCATTCACGTTGGTATAGAAATCTGAAAATCTGTAGTGAGATATACTTTCAATATCCCTACTACCAGGAATGCCTTGTTCAAGATCGGGGAAAGCTTCAAAACCAACAGCAAAGGGTTTTTAAGCCAATCGCTAGAATGAAGCTGTGTAATAGCCTTGAAAGGAAGAAAAATAAACACGAAAATCAGTATCCTCTCCACAAGAAGACTACCAAGCAATTAGTCAGATTATCGCGAAATCTGTCAGCTTAAAATAGGCATTTGCATTCCCTATAACAACACTGCCATTAGCTTCAGACATAACAGATGCATCCTTCAGACATTCTGACTGGACATCGCCGAGAAATTATCTGATCACCGAATCTAGTTCAATTTGTGAAGAGACACTAGAAAGCTACTCATCAGTTTATTGGTCGTCTGGCTGCATTTCTATCCATGCGATCATGAAGGACTTACCGGGAATGGTTAGAGAGTTTAGTACGTTTCCTTGAAGAAGAGCATGTGCTGTCCATTGCCATGTATCTTGAAATATCGGTAGTTATAAGCTTATGGTATCATCCACGCATAGTAACGACTGGGGTTACTAAACATTCAGTAGCAAATAGAGGCAGTTTCATGCTTCAAAAGCGTAACCATGAAGACGCTGACACGTATCCAATTCCCCATAACTTGCAGGTAGATAGCAACGTTGTGGTGGCCTCAAGAGTATCGGATTTTCTCATTCTATTTATATGGGCATAAGAAAATGCAAAATACAGCAGAGATCGAATTAGAAATACGACGGTAATAAATGTTATAAATATGCAAGAGCAGACGTTATATAGCAAGACCGGTAATCGAAATATGATTACGTCATATATAGCAAGACCGGTCATCGAAATATGATTACGTCATAATCTGAAAAGAGAATTTTATCGTATTTTGTCAAACTTAGATCATTTGATCAGTGTTATTTCGCACAGTTTAGAGATACTATTTGTATCTGCTTGTGACTTGTCAGAAGATATTGACATTTTGAAGAAAATCCAGGCCGTTTTCATGACGTCTTCAATCATCTGACGAGGTCAACTCTCAAAATGTTGTCATTTGATAAGTCATCCTTCGCTCAAAGGAGATATGCAATTTCTATTTGATTGTGATTTCTATGTCAAAATATATCAGCATTTCAAAGTACCATTCCTATGTCATGTGCCTGAACTTTTGCTATTGCGTTCACTGTCCCATGAGTACCAACCAATTAACCATTTGTCCAATTTATTCTCGTTTCCCCTTACTAATAGTCCAGTCCATCATCGTTTTTGTTGGTTGATTATTTGTTAATCATTTTTCACTCTATTCTGTCCTCTGACTCATGTTGATCTTTTTCGATTACTTAGGGTTGTCCCTAGTATTGCTCTCTCCATAGCTCTTTGTGTTAATTCCAGTTGGTTCTCAGCTCGTTTTGTTAGTTATCATATTTTGGACTCGTGAGTCACAGCTGGTATAAGGCATTCATTTTATGCCTTACGCTTTACTTACATTTGAAAGGTGCTTTTCAGTATGCTTCTATTCGTACCAAATGATTTCCCGTCGATAGCTGTAAGTGCACATGTTTGCATAGGCAAGAAAAAGAGCAGCAGTGTGCTTGTGTGTGTGTGTGTGTGTGTGTTTGAGAGATACAAAAAACTGTGCAAGAGGAAGGGAGAAAAAGAGAAAGGTGATAAAGAAAAAGAATGCATGAGAGTGAGAGAAAAAGATAGTGAGAGAGAGAGAGAGATAGACAGACAGTATGTGTGAATGAGAGAGGGAGGATCGTGTTCGGTAATGAGCTTTTCAATATCTTTCTATTCGTACCAAATGATGTCTCGTCGATAGCTGCGCAGGTACATATTTGTGCGAGAGAAAGAGACACAGTTAGCAAGTGAGTGAGAGTGAGAAAGAGAGAGTGAGAAAGAGAAACAGTATGCAAGAGAGTGAGAGAAAGACAGTGATAGAGAAAGAGAGAGTCAGTGTGTGTGAATTATATATATATATATATATATATATATATAGAGAGAGAGAGAGAGTGAGTGAGAGGGGCAGTCGTGTTTGGCAATATGCTTTACAATATGTTTATATTCGTACCAAATAATATGTAATCAATCGCTGTACATGTGCATACTTGTGTGTGTGTGTATGTGTGTGTGTGTGTGCTAGAGAAGGAGAAATAATGTGTTTGTGCGTGTGTTCGGGAGAAAGAGAAACATAGTGCAAGAGAGAGAGAGAGAGAGAGCAAGAGACAGATATAGAGAGAGTGTGTGTGTTTGAGAGAAAGGAAAAAGAGAGAGAGAGGGGTTGTGTTTGATCGAGAGCCAAATTTATTTATTTGATTGTCGTACACCCCAACAAGTTACGTTGAAATGCATCCAGCATAATCAAGTTACTAACATTGCATCTATTTTAATGTCTACTCGATCGGGGGCAATTCTAAGCGTTACGTTCGTTTCCAATGATGCAAGTGGAAGATTGCACCATCTACTCATTAGGTACATTTACTTTCTGGTTTGTAGGGGGAGGGGACAGGGGCTGCCTGTACGTTCTCATTATTTTATTATCCTTTTTATCGAAAAAAAAAATCTTTAATTTTAGAAAATATTAGATCCAGTAATCAAAGGAACGAGCCAATTTTCCGTACGGGAAACACTTGGGGGGAAGGGCTCACGTTTTTTGTTTTTTTTTCATCTGTTTTTGTGAGTATGCTTTTTTGATTGTTTTTTGTTTTTGTTTTTTTTTTTGTTTTGTTTTTTCTCTTACGCCTTAGGAAATATAATGGAAGGTTCTTTTCCCACGGTCAGGTCTTTCTTTTTTCTTTTTTTTTTCTTTTTTTTTTTTCATATCTTCTTTTCATCTCATTCTTAGTTTCAATACATTATTTCAGTGTTCGTCAATTTAGAATCTCCCTCATGCGTACAATGGTGCATGCAATCTGATTTACATACGTGTGAGCGAACTTGTCAGGTCTATTTCAGGGAAAGTATTCACGTATATATATATATATATATAGCAATGTATAGCAATATGCATAAGTATTTACCAAATATACATGTGTGTTTTTTTACATGCATATATGTGTGGTTGTGTGTGTGTGTGTGTGTGTGTGCGTGTATATACGAGGGAATCATGCACAAGCTCACACACGTATTCATACATATAGTCTATAAAGCTTTACAACTTTAAACTCTAAACATAAAAGATATTCCCCATTATTTTGTGTCACTTCATATATATATATATATATATATATATATATATGTGTGTGTGTGTGTGTGTGTGTAATTTCACATAGTTACACAAAAAATATGCCTATTATACCTTGATCTATGACAATACTCTAATATCATTTGATTAATTTTTTGCTCACTCGTTCTCTTGTTTTCTATCTAAGTATTTGTCGTTTCGTAAGGAAGCCAACTCAACTGCATCTCCAAGCTTTTCAGCGAAGTGTTCACTGACCGAATCATCAAAACGCTAAATGAAAAGCAACCAAGGTAATAAGTTGGTTACAAAAAAAAGCAACTCAACCCTCGACCATCTCAATTCAATAATCCAACTGAAAAAGCAGAATATTATGTGCCACTAGCTGTAGAATTCTGGTCTTGAAAAAAGTCCTCGATTCAGTTGAAATCCACAAAGTCATTGATGCAATAGTACAACAAGGTGTAGACCCTGTATATGTCAGAGTATTGCAAAATATCATCCAATAAAGCAGTTCTTTCATCAGGCTACATAAAGACTAGAAAAAGGAGTGAGACAATGTAATACCAGCTCACCCGAACTCTTACCAGCCCGATCTGAGAAGAATTTCCAAAACTTAGAATAGGAGCACCAAGGAATCAGGATAGACCGAAGATACTAAAGTAATCTCAGATTCGTTGACGACAACAGTGTCTCCGGTAAGAACCTTCACGATCTCCAAATAATATTAGTCAAACTAAATGAAGCAAGTGTAAAACAGTGAAAGGGATCTTTAATTCCGAATCCTACCGAAGCGAAATGAATTCCCTTGAGATGTGAAGCTTGTGGACTCTATTGATAGCGTGTCGAACACGTGTGAAATGCGACTGCATGTCGAACTCTTGTGAATAGGCAACTTTGTGTCGGAGCATTATATATTGCCAGTATACAACTATGAATTACAATATTTCAGACAGAATACAGCAGAAGTGACGAGGACTTGAATCTACACATAAGAAACAATTGTTAAATTTTTGAAAAAAATGGAAGAACTAAAAACAGTCTTGAAGCAACAAACGAAGCTTGGTCTCCACATTGACTCCAGCAAAACGAATGTCATGTATAACAATCATGTTCGGAACAAAAGAAACAACAATCGAATTTGAAAATGCCGAGCTGGAGAAAGTAAATCACTATATCTCTCTAAGGCAACAATGTCTTCTTGAAGTTATCAGAAGTAGAAAAAATAAAGCAAAGAATCACTCGAGGTTTGTAAGCTTTTTGGTAGAATAAGCTCGACTATCAACAAAAAAATATCAATAGTATACAACCAATGCATCCGACCGATGGTCAACTACGGAACGGAAGCATGGAACCAAACCGAAAGATTGATCCTCAAACTGAGAACCATGCTCAACCTCACGGGGAGAGATCATATGACAGCACAGTATATCTGAGAAAAGACATGAGAATACTTGGGAAACTAAAATGGTAATGGGCTGGAAATGTTGCAAGGATGTCAGACTACTGCTGGACATCACATCTCACTACTAGGATCTCCAGGAATCAGGTGCGTGGATATGGGAGACAGAAAGTATGATGGTGTGACAGGCTAGATAAATTCAGAAATGACACACTCTGCGATGCCCATGCTAGAAGGGTCTGGCTAATTATGGGGAAGGTCTATGTCCAACAACGGACGCTAACTGGATGATGATGATGATGATGATGATGATAATTCACATTTTTCCTTACCGTTCCCCTACTGTATCACGTGTATCTTTCTCTCTCTCTCTCTATCTATCTATCTATCTATCTATATATATACATATATATATATATATATATATATATATATATATATATATATATATATATATATATATATATATATGTATTAGATGAGGACTATACAGTATATTAACGTACAATTGAGTACATTTGTAATCTTTTGAAATCAGGTCCACTATGTCAAAGAAATTTGCAGAAGTACAATTAAAATCTAAAAGTATAAAAAAATAATCGTTGTAAGTATAGAATTATTGTATAATTACAAACTTAAATTTGAATTGATGGGCTTTGGGAATCTCTCTTTCTCTTTCTCTTTCTATTTTCCAGCCCCCTCTCTCTCTCTCTCTCTTTATGTCACACTCGTTCTCTCTGTCTCTCTCTTTATATATATATATATATATATATATATATATATATATATATATATATATATATATATATATATATATATATATATATATATAAGCCCTGTGTTTAAAAAAAAATTGTAGTATGAAATAACATCCATATGCAATACATTATGATAATATCCTATTAAAAATGATAAAACTAAAGGCAATATAATATGAACTATGTATTAAAATCATAGCTGAATGGGGGATGTTTAATGTTTGGTACGATTGGGAATCCATTTTAATATAAATGCTTTGTATATATATCTTCAAACTCCAGCATGGAGCATTCTGGTGGATGGGGAATTGTGCATAAGTAAATATATCGCTTAATTCGGTGTCACTGACCGTTTAGTTCTCCGTAGGGCAAGAGAAGAATATCTGCCTCTGGATCTGGAGCGGTACTTGAAGGGATCGTAATAAAATGAAACAGCTGTCTGTGGATGATACAATTATCAATTATTAATTATTATTATATCACATATATGTGTGTGTGTATATATATGTGTGTGTTGGGGGTATATGTAAGTGCATGTGTTTGTGGGCTTGTGTTTGTTTCAAGCTATATGGACTTCAGTTATTATGCATTGCCGGTGCGGTAATAGTTCATGTTCGAGACCCCACAAACATCCAGATAACAATTCTAAAGCATACAGACCTTTCATTGCTTGGCAAAAAAGTTCAGTAGATTCTTACATTGTTTCATTTTGTTCCAACTAAACTTAAAGTAGTATATATGTACGTATCTAACTATCTATGTATTATTCCATTTATCCATTGATATAATACACATACAGACGTTTGCGCTCACATACAGTCATTTGCATAGAATTACTAAGTCACCCGCTCTATCACGCACATGCACAGACACGCACAGACACCTGCACACACCTGCACACACACACACACACACATATATATATATATATACATTTATATACATATAATGTATGTATGTATGTATGTATGTATGTATGCATATATATATATATATATATATATATATATATATATATATATATATATATATATATGTATGTATAATGTATGTATATATGTATATATATGAGTGAGTGTGTTTCAATCTATTTTGTCTTTCATTTTCCTTTCTTTAATTTTTATCCCCATTTAATAATTCTTGCTTCCCGCTTCATCGTAATTGAAAATGTAAAAAAAATACTTTCTTATAAATAAACGACCTTGCCATATTATGCAGAAGCTAAAAATTCCTTGCCGTTTTTCGGCTTTCTTCCTCCTTTTTTTTGTCGTAGAAGATATTTATTGTTCTGCAATTTTTCACACAACTTCACTTAGTTTCTCAAATGCAATCTTTTCCTTAAAATACATTTTGAGAGAATAACTTTTTTTTTATTTACTTACTTCAGTCTTCTGGTCGTCCTTTGAAAGTTTAGGTGAATAGAGAGAAAGGATATTGACTCATTAAATCTGTCCTTGTCCTGTCTAAAATCAACATTCCCTAACGGGTAGTAGTTAGATTTTGGTTGAAGAAAAAACAGTCGGGCTGAAATCGAAAAAATAGCAAGTAAATCAAGAAGAAGAAAAAGAAGAAGATGATGAAGAAGAAGAAGAAGAAGAAGAAGAAGAAGAAGAAGAAGAAGAAGAAGAAGAAGAAGAAGAACAACAACAACAACAACAACAACAGCAACAACAACAACAGCAACAACAACAACAAGAGGAAGAAGAAGAGGAAAAAGAAGAAGAATAGGAAGAAGAAGTAGAAGAAGAAGAAGAAGAAGAAGAAGAAGGAGAAGAAGAAGAAGAAGAAGAAATAGAGAAAGAAGAACAAGAACAAGAACAAAAACGAGAGGAAGAAGAAGAGGAAAAAGAAGAAGAAGAAAAAGAAGAAGAAGAAGAAGAAGAAGAAGAAGAAGAAGAAAAAGAGAAAGGACACCAAGAACAAGAACAAAAACGAGAGGAAGAAGAAGAGGAAAAAGAAGAATAGGAAGAAGAAGTAGAAGAAGAGCAAGAACAAGAACAAGGAGAACAAGAAGAAGAAGAACAAGAAGAAGAAGAGGAAGAAGAAAAGGAAAAAGAAGATGAAGAACAAGAACAAGAACAAGAAAAACGGGAACTTGCCATCACAGTCAATAATTGGACAACTGTCAAAAGTTGTTTAAAAAAATTCCATTGAAGGATAAATATGGTTAGAATAAATTACAGTTGAGACACTACTGGCGTTTTCCAAAGGAAAATATTCAAAAGTAGAGCAAAGGAATACATTTAGAAACATCTACATTACAGTGAATCTAGATGTTGGTAACAAACTGTTCAAAATAAACACCAAGAGAGGTTGAAAAACCTTTTTCAATAAAGTTCAGAAGGGGTCTACTGACACAGTGATGTCTGTATACAAAAGGGTATGACTAAGAGTACTGGAAAATGCAGAAATACGTGCACGTACTCACCCCATATATATATATATATATATATATATATATATATATATATATATATATATATATATATATATATATATATATATAGAGAGAGAGAGAGAGAGAGAGAGAGAGAGATAGATAGATAGATAGATAGATAGATAGATAGAACCATAACTAACTTGAGTGGCTACAGTTATTCAAATGTTCAAGAAAGAGCAACAGAATGGCCTGTTTTATAATTGAGATGGTTGCAAACTGCTAACTTGATAGCAGAGGTTGGGGAAATATCCGTATATCAGTTTTCTAAGATACGATCTTCCTACATCCGAATTCATCCGAATTGGTTTTGCACCGTTCTTGACTTTAAAATTGATCAGTTCTCTTCATCTTATTGCTACTTTTTTTTTAATAACACATCCGTGATGAAAGTAAGTTGGAACGAAGGAATAGCTTCTAAGTATACTTGGAATTACATCCTCCATCCCAGGACCACATCTTGCAAGGATGGTGCCTTTACTATATCAGCAACGAAGCCTACAGGCTTGACAAGACCCGAGTATATGAATATATTAATACACTTCCCTACCGATCTTTCGCGCCATATTGTTTGTTTATAACTATAAGGATGGGCGGATAGTATCCCTAATCCTCTCTTACTATTAAAATGAGCTGCTTAACTAGGTTCTGATGTGAATAAAAGGAGCATCCCGTTTCAAAGGCACTCTAAGAAGTGGTTTGGATTGGGAGTAATAAGTTAAGATTGTGATAATTAAAAAATAGTAAAAGAAAAAAAAATGGAGGTAAAGCTAAATATTATTCATGGGGTGGGGAAGAAAGCAGGATTAAATGATCAAGTATGATAGTAGTATGTCTTAAAATTTTCGTACCGAGGAAGGCGAAATCATCACCCTAGGATGGCAAGCTTTCGGCAAAGCCAGCTCAGCCTTCAAAAACAAGACAATCCCAATAACCTTTAAAGGAAGTGTGTACAATCAATACATCCTCCCGATACTCACTTATGGAGCATAAACATTAAACCTAAGAGACAAACCCGCAAATTGAGAAGCATGCAACGTGCACATGAAAGAATCATGCTCAACCTCACATTGAAAGATCACAAGACAGCACAATATATCAGAAAGAAAATGGGGGTCAGATACATGATAAAATCCATTAGGAAACTCAAATAGCAATGAGCTAGTCATGTTGCGAGAATGAAAGACAACCGATGGACATCACGACTCACAACATGGATTCCCAGATACCGCATGCGAAACTGAGGCTGACAAAAAACAAAATGGAGAGATGAACTAGACAAATTTAATAAATACTGGTTCCACAACGCCCTCGATAAAGAAATGTGGCGTATCCTGGGGAAAGTCTATGTCCAACTACAGACGTTAAAAGACTGATGATGACAGTTGAAAAAACTGAATACATTTGTAATAACTGAGAGAAACTTCTTCAAAATATCTATTCGTGAACCTGTTGATTCTCAAGTGATAAGCACCGAACTTTTTGTTCAATTCCCGTGTAAAAATTTAAGAATTATACAAATAGAAAATTGATGGAACCGACAAAAACGAGAAAACACCACTTCTATGAAGATAAATAAAAATTTAAATGTGCAGCAAGTTGAAATTGATATAAAAAAAACTCTGGATTGATATGTGTCATCCACTGGGAACTGTGCAAACGACTCAGTTTGAACAGACAGAAACAAGTCATGTCATCCAAGAGGATTTAAAAAATTAAATATTCTAACACTTTGATTTTCTGACTAACTACACCAGCAAGAAAACCGGATGTGATAGTCGTGAAAGGGAAAATAAGAAGGAGCAAAAACTTGGACAAATACCTGGACCTTGCATGTGATTTGGAAAAATTGCTGAACTAAAGGGTCAAAATCATGTTTATAATATTCAGTGCACTTTTGACCGTACCAAGATCATTAACATCGTGATTGAATCCAGGTTTCTTACTTGGATGGACAGGTGGGGCAGGATTACAAAGTTTAAGGGTATCTTCTTCTTTTTATTTTCTACAACAACCTCTAATTAGTGATCATATCATTTGTTCATATGGTTGAATCGAAGTCGTTTGCATAGTTCCTAGTGAATCATACTGTCACACATATCTTTGAATTCCTTTTGAGTCACCTGGCTCTATCCATCTATGATGTGATTAACCATCACGTTTCTTTCTTCACAAGGGCATGGTTAATCTTTCTGGATTTCATCAATTTTTGCCTCAATGTTATACGTTCCAAGACAGAATAATCCAACTAAAAACAAAAAATAAATTCCCAACCTATAAAGTGCTCTTATCAGATAAATCCATTACTCTTTTGTTAATTTTGTGCAATGATGGAGTGCTTCTTGATTGAATGTTGGATCTCTGATGTCAAAGATTCATTATATTGAGCGCTCTCTCTCCCCCTCCCTATCTCCCCCCACTCTCTCTCTCTTTCTCTCTCTCCCTTTCTCTCTCTCTCTCTCTCTATATATATATATCTTTCTTTCTTTCTCTCAGTCTCTCTCTGGGTTCAAAGTTACGCTGTAAAATGAGTTCGATCATCTCTGAAGAAAAGACAATAGAATCAAGAAGATTGTCTTCGGAGTTTAAACTCAGCATTCGAAATCCCGTATTGACATCTGGATTAGAACCCAGGCCACCGAAGCAAATACGCTACCACCTCAGCTACAAGGCAATGTAACTCATCTTTGTCTTCTATCTTTAATCTATCAATACATCATTTGATCTTGACCGTACGGGAGAAATATGACTCCAACGTCGTTTGATTCATCACCTAGTCGGAGTTGTTTCCCCCTTTTTGCCTTCCCTGTAATTACAGATAATAGAAGCTATGTCACCGAGGCGGGGACTCGAGTGAAAATTCTTGTCATCAAAGCTGCAGGTGATTCCTGGACTCTGCTGTGTGTGTCAGCGGTTCTTTCAGATGATCCTGGATGTAGAAAATCCATTTCGGTGCCTGCAAGTTTGGATCAAACATTTCGGATACGAAGTCTCCTTGTGCTGATGGCAAAGAGATCCAAAGAAAGGGAAGTAAGAAATTACCATTATATATTGGCACACACCTATCATTAAGGGTACGCGAATATTTTTCCGCTCGCGCAAATATGAAAAGAGAAGCTTATCAGAGTAATATAGATGTATCATTATCGGAACACCTCAATCTATCTATTCATTTCTCATTCTCAATCACTCTCTCTCTCACTCACTCTGCCTCCCCCTCTCTTTATATATATATATATATATATATATATATATATATATATATATATATACATATATAAATCATGATATATATATATATATTTATATATATATATATATATATATATATGTATATATATATATCATGATTTTATACATATGTATATATATATATGTATATATATATATATATACATATATATATATCATGATCATATATATATACATATATATATATAGAGAGAGAAACACACATATATGCATGTATAAAAGATATACATGTTTGTATATATATGAATGTGTATGTGTGTGTATATATACATATATTTGTGTGAGTGCATGTGTGTGCATGTATATATGCATGTATATTAGGAGTGTGGAAAGTCCCCAGTGTTTTTTCAAACTACCCAATAAAAACACGATATATATATATGTGTGTGTGTGTGTGTGTGTGTGCGTGTGTGTGCGTGTGTGTGTGTGTGTGCGTGCGTGTGCGTGTGCGTATGTATGTGTGGTTGCATTCTTGTACATATGGATCGTGTATACTTATCTGGATGTTTGTGTGTGCAGAGAATATGTGCGCCTCAGCGGTTCTACACGACACATGTATGGATTTGTTTACAATAAGCAATGCTTAAAGACCGGAATAAACGCACACTTACACCTACATCTATCTTTCTGTATCTTTTCTCTTTTACTTACATTTTGAGTCTTCGCACGCATTCAACCCATACTTGGATTTTTTTTTGTCATGAAATTATCGGTGTTGGTCCTGGATTTGCGTTCTCCGCTTTTCTTTTTCTCATTTCTTCTTTTTTATTTTTTTATTTTCCTTTTTTTTCCCTAGCCACACATAACCTTTCACTCTATGATTTTCGCAAAAATGAATCCAAATAATAGCTAACACCCAGATTCGGCCCAAGGGCAGATTTCTGAAATATGAATGAACTTACTATTATCGGCTTGCAAGCAAAAAGATTTTCTACTGTAATTAGAATTTTTTTTTCTCTCATGCTAGTATTTATCAGAAATTTTATTAGTTTTAATATTTGAACCTGCCATGGTGTTCGGGGTAGTTGTGTGTTTCTTTCTTGCATCAGTGGCCGACGTTCGAGACCGGGCAAAGGTTCAAAATCTTCCTAGCCTTATTTACTTGGCTTCATTTTTACAATATATATATATATATAGATAGATAGATTGATAGATAGATAGATAGATAGATAGATAGATAGATGAACAGACAGACAGACAGAAGGCAGACAGAAAGATAGAGATAGAGATAATGAGATACTTTGTGTATGCCAGTGCATATATATGTGTGTGTGTGTGTGTACGTGTGTTTATGTGCATATATTTACGTGCATATGTATGAACTTATATTTATATATATACATCTAGAATACATATGTGTACATTCAAGTTCAAAATATGCATATACATTCATGTATATAAATGTATATACTAGGAAATGGATATATATGATCCAACAGAATGAATAAATTTTGTTATATCATACAGAAACTTATTTGAAATGATGCCTCGTTATTACACAGTTAATGTATCATTTACCCGCGGACAACGTAGATAAGATAAACAATTAAAGAAAATTTCCCGCGGCAGTCCCATTTAATTGTTATCTTATTTACATTGTCTAGGGTGATTGATACATTAACTGTATAATGACAGGGAATCAGTCTTTGTTTAATATTAGGCAATGCATAATTCACATATATATAATTTATATATATATATATATCTATATATCTATATATATATATATATATATATATATATATATATATATATATATATATATATATATATATATATATATACATATAATCAAATCCAAGGTATACTATGGTATTGTTGGTGATTGAAGAACCATGCTGTATCTGTCATGCCATATCTGGGGACAAACAGATTACTTGGTGATGGCCGTCTCCTCTCCTAATAGGTTGTACTAGATTACATATCATCAGCTAGTACTGATTATTGAACGTAAGTATTAGGAGAGTTGGATTAATTCTTTTACCCAAGGGCATTATGAACAAGTGAAAGCAAACTCCTTCAATTGGAATTTGAATTCGGTACAAAAGGCTAACCGATTAGTGCCCAGGGGGAAGTGAACGCAACAGAAGCACAAGACACAAGGTACATAGTTGAGCGAGAAAGGTTTGCAAGTGAGGCTCGGTTAAGACTTACCGCTGTTTCACTCATGGATGAAAACGAGGAAAGCCTTTGTCCAGCAGTGGACTCATAATGGTTGATATATATATATATATATATATATATATATATATATATATATATATATATATATATATATATATATCAATAGCGGCCATTACACGTCAACTCCTGGACAAAGGCATTTCCCATTTTCTTCCAACTTAGAGAACTTTACGAGAACTTTTGACTCCAAAACGTCATTACTTGCTCCTTCCATGACGATCATGTTTGTGCTAACCTCTGACATATCTTACCTGCATACCTTTTCATCTCATCCTCTGATCTTGTGCATGGTGTTTTAGCTCATACTCGTATCGTATCGTATCGTATATATATATATATATATATATATATATATATATATATATATATATATAAAAGATGATTTATAAACGTTTACGTATATGTAAATATGTGATATATGTATTTTTAACGTATATTCTATATCTCCATGAATGTTTATATCTTTACGCTTATGTGCATCGGAGTATTGTCTTTCTATAAAATATAATGTCAACTATATGGGTATTTTTTAGAAGGAAGTGGAAATCATTGATACGTGAGCTCTTGTCAGTAAAAAAGAGTAACAAAAAAGCCCTATTATCAAGTGTGATTTTGAGAGTGAATGATTTTGTGCTAACACTTCCATTGGATATTGACAATCTAGTGTAAAATATGAATTTTGTCTTAAAATGTTTATACAGGTATACGAAGGTGTAAGGATTCTCGTAAGTAGATTTTGCTGTGACATAAGCGAGGAATTTGGACGATAGTATTCAATGCCTTCATGGTATTTTATGCAGTGTATTATGTTTGATTGGCGGGGAAATCGTCCATGTTTTTCAATGTCTGGAAAGAGATAGATTAATAGTGGAAAAAATATGGTGGAAAGAAATAAAGACTGAGTATAAATGGCTACAAATATGAATAGGGAAAGAAAGGGGATCTACAAAAAAATAATAATGTGAATGCGGAGAAAGAAAGAGTAAAGGAGCTAGATAGAAATATATTGGATATTGTATTTTAGAGTTGAAATATGTTTGATTGGAGAAAGGAATTGAGAACTGAAGTCAAGGGAGACAAACAGGGAGAAAGGAATGGAAAACGATTGAAAATGAAGTAATGACTGAGAAAATTGTAAATGGCTTGAGCTGAAAAAAAAAAAGATTTAAGAACCAGTTGAAAAGAAAGCCATTCAAAAAAAAGAGAAAATGATACCAAAAGAAACAAGCAGACGACAAGACTCAAGAAATGCGAAGAGAAACACCAAGGACGGAAGTTCATCATGTAAAAAAAAAAAATGTATAATAAGGTGTGAAACGAGGGACAAATTGGATTCGAGGAAGTCAAATAAAACCATGGAGAGATAAAAGGGGGAAATGAAAGAGAAAAAGGATTGAAAAGCAAATGGAGAAACGAATGGAATGAAGAAGGACGCAGTGAACTGATTGACAAGGGAATGATATTAGGAAGAAATATTCGTGAAGGTAGGGAGAGGAGTAGAAGAAAATAAATGAAAATTACACTAGTAAGTATGAAAACATAATGAATACAAGCAAACAATAAAAGTGAACAAAATGAAAGAGAATTAAAAGAAAGGAACGACATGTGAGATAAGAGAAGGGGGTGATGAAAGAAAGAAAGGATAGGAGAAGGAGAGAAATAAGGAGAGACAGAATGAGAGAAACAGAAAAGAA
The DNA here is from genome assembly GCA_963457665.1 of Thysanoteuthis rhombus. Taxonomy (NCBI): domain Eukaryota; kingdom Metazoa; phylum Mollusca; class Cephalopoda; order Oegopsida; family Thysanoteuthidae; genus Thysanoteuthis; species Thysanoteuthis major. The sequence goes on along the minus strand of OY735228.1, from coordinate 34,956,373 downwards.
AGAAAGAAAGAAAGAACTAAAAATAGTGGAACAGCAAAAATCAAGAATAAATAGAGTGAAAAAAAACGCAAGTATGTGTGAGATGAGGGGGCAAAAAATGAAGGAAGGAAAGAATGAAAGATAGAAAAAGGGGAAAAGGAACGGAGGAATTTAAAATTGAGAAATGATAAAAATTAGAAATAAAGTCTAAAAAGAAGTGAGGAACTGAGTATTATATGGGAGTAGATAGAAAGAATGAAAGAAAAGAAGAATGAAAGAATGAAAGAAAGAGATAAAGGGGAAAGAAAGAAGAAACTGAGGAATTAAAGGTAGACAAAAATCAATAACAAATGAAGTGAAAAAATGATGCAAGTAATTAAGTGTGAAATAGGAGGAGACGGAGAGAATGAAATAAAGACATGATAAGCAAAGAGAGAAAGAAAGAAAGAAAGATAGAAAGAAGAAAAGAAAGAAAGAATGAAAGGAAAGGAGAAAAGGCGAATCAAAAAATAGATAGACGGCAAAAATCAACCTGTACGCGTGATTCACACGCACGTAGCTAACCAGCTAGCCAGCTAGACCTAGATTAAAACTAAAGAAACCTATCTGATAATTGGACAACCATAGCGTCAAATTTGGAAAATTCCATTGGAGAATAAATATAGTCAGAAAAAATTCCCTTTGTGACATCACTGGCATTTTCCACTGGGGAAACAAGTAAAATTGAGTAAAAAACATTTAGAAATATCTAGATCCCGGAGGATCTAGATATTTTTGAAACCGTCGAAATAAGACCCCCAAAAGGTCAAAAAGCTCCCCCCCCCCCAAACTGCAATTAGAAAGTACTGATGTCAATTTTCCAATCTCTAGATAAAACAGCATGGCCAGCGATGCTGGAACATTCTAACCAGACATATGAACAGTCAAAAAGCTTAAGTTGACGGTTTCTAGATAGTAAATAACGAAGGAATTACTTAAAGAATGAAGTGAGAAAAAGAAAACAAGAAAAAAACATGATGAAACTCAAGACAAAAGAGAGAAATGAATGAAAAGAGAAAGAAACGAAAACAAATGAAACCATTGAAGGAGAACAAAGGAAACAATAAGCTACGGAATAATTCAGAAATAAGAACAGGTCTGGTTAGTCACTTGAGAGAAACTGTCACGTAAACACTCTTCTTTCGCAGCATAAGGTGTTAGGGATGATCAAATAGAAAATGAAATAAACGTGATGATCAATTGATTTATTATTCACCTCACCTTTTGCTGGGCACTGATCACCGAGAAAAAATTGCAATTCAAGACAAAACAAAGATTAATTTAGCATAAAATTACACTGCAAATTGAAGCCATCCCTCAACACTTTCAGAAACGTCAAAAGCAACAGTTCCTTGCTGACACATTAAGGAGTGAATGTTCAAAATTTCAGCACGCTAGATCCATCGTTGGTGCGTATATATATATATATATATATATATATATATATATATATATGTCATCCACTGACAGCTGTTTCGATGTATTACATCTCTTCAGTGTGGCTATAGACTTTCCGTTATCCCATCCAGTTGTATTACATCTCTTCAGTATACAGCAAGCTAGCCGATTGGACTTGAACATTCAAAAAAATTACATTGACACTTTTTGGGATAATTCTGGTTGATGGGTTCTCATTATGAATAAAGAACTCAATAATAAAGGAATCGAAGTATGAACAAACCAGAGAAATGAAAAAAAAGAGATAAAGAAAATTGTCTGAGTTGAGAGAAATAAATTGAGCAGATATATACAGTAAATGAACACAAAATAAAATTCGGAGTCAAAGCAGTTATTTGGGCTCTTGCATAACCGTGGCTGTTTCGTAGGTTCCATTCCTCCGACAACCCCATTTTCTCTGATTGTTTATTCAATTTACGTTGGGTGGGCCTAATGATACATTCACCGAATAATAACGATAGACAATTCAAAATAGAGTTACAAAATATTATAACGCAATTCATGATTATTTCTGTCGGATCATACATCAATTCCTTTATATAATCGTCTTTATTGAAAGAAACGGATAGAATACATGTAAACAATGAATATGCAAAATCAGGATATGGAGTGGAAACAGTTATTTTGGCCTGTCAATTCCTGGCGGCTGTTCAGCTCAATGGTAAGAGCAACGCAACATTGAAGTAGCTACCCTATTGGTCACAGGTTTGATTCCTGTTGCAGCCTCATATTCTTTAATTGTTTATTCTATTTACATTGTCTAGTCCAAATGATAGATTCACTGTGTAGTAACGGGATATCATTTCAAAATAATATAATTATATGAATATAGATAAGGGGTGAGTGCGTTTTTTCGTTTTTTTTTGTTTTTTTTTCTCAAAGTTGAAAGTAAAAATGGGGTCTAAATCAGACCAAAGGAATCCCAGAAAAATGAAGGGGTACATACACTTCTATCCTTTTACAAAAAAAAAAAAAAGAAAAAAAAAAGATGGAGGCTCTCATTTTGGGCCTCATTTTCGGTGAGAAAACGCGGGAAGAATTTAGCGGGAAAAAGCTCTATTTATTTTTAAAGTGGGCTGTTATTTAGATACTGCATCTTCGCAACAAAAACAACAGTGAAAATAATAAAGGACGAAACGTAGAAGCGAAGAAAGGAAGAAATATGAAAGAGGGGACATTTTTTTTTCATATTAATAATGCATTTCCCTTGATGCAAAATATGGGATCTCTTAGCTGTGAAATAGACTTTTTTTTCCACATCGCAAGGAAATTCTGAATTACCGCATCACTTCACTATCGCCAATGCATACACATTGCCGCTAAACATCACGCACATACACGTTTGCACACGAATGCACACATACATGAATACATACACCTGCACACACACTCGCACACTTGCCTAAAAGAAACACATGCAAACGAATACATACAGATTATACTGATGCATATTTTCATATACACATTTATAGTGAAAAGAAACCATATATTTATCAATAAAAATTCATCAATAAAAATTCATCAAATATATGCCCAAATTCTCATATATATATATATATACATATATATATATATATATATATATATATATATATATATATTTAGTGTGTGTGTGTGTGTGTGTGTTTATCACTACGAAATAAGAAGATGGTGGAAAGTATTCGATAATCAATTCTTACAAAATGTTTGACGATTTTTATTTAATGGAAAAAAGAAAAATGGCGGAACCAACATCCTATTAATACTTCTAATACATAAATCAAAACACAAACGACAGAAAATATGTTTCATGTACCCATGATAATTTGTATTATGCTCATTTGTAGCCACTGTTTTGTCTTGCACTAATTTGTCTTCAACTCATTTGTCTCATGCTCAATTTGTCACCAAACTATATATATATATATAGAGAGAGAGAGAGAGAGGGGGGGAGGGAGAGAGGGGGGAGAGAGAGCGAGAAAGGGAGATAAGGAGGGAATAAATAGGTTCCGAGAAGTGGAATAGTCTTCCACTCTTGGTAGTTGTTGTGACCAGAGTAGGTGAATCTCTTGAAGAACTGTCCCAGAGCATGTTTCTCTTACAATCCTGGGGATACATAGATAGATTTGCATGGGTTAAATAGATAGATTAGAAAAAAAATATTCGGAAAAAGAAACTAGACTACATGGCGTCTGGAATGAACAAGATTGCTTTGTATCCTCTGTAAATAGGATATTTCTTACCTTCGTCCGTCAATTTAACGTTTGTAAATGTTATATAAACATGTCGATTTAAGTGTTATATAAACATTATGTTAGATAAATACCAATATGATTCGTATAAAGAACTGCTTGGGCCCTGGGTTAGTGGTAATGATATTTCGGCTCCGAAACTATGCCTTACCCTTCAGTCATTGTCTGATGAAGGTTTTGTGGATTGCATAACTGTTGTGACCTTTTTGGCAGCAGTATGTGTTGTATATTCTATGAAATTAATATCATTATTATTATTTGCAGGTTTTGCTCCATCTGATTATTTTTTGCATTTTAATGCTTCTCTCTGGATTGATATACATTTTGGGTGCTCGGACCAATGGTGCGAAATCGGGTAAAGGGGAGCCCCCAACGAAACATGAACTCGAAACATACTCTTTGCGAGCTGCATTTGAGAATCTGTTGCGGTAAATGATAACTGGAAAACATTTTGTTACCACCACGTAATCTCCCAAGTTTTAAGAGACAACCACTCTCTCCTTGGCGTAGCAACATTACTTTTACTCCTGACTTTTAACTGAGCTCGGATTTATGTCCCGTTGAGGCCCAAATCGGTTGATCAATGTCCGTATCCTGTTATCTAGGTATCAGCCGAATTTCGATCAGAATTTTTCACCGTATGATATCAAATCGAGGTGGTTGATATTCACCTATGAATTGAGTGCATTGACAGGGAATCAGATAATGTCGAAAAATAGATATTTGGGGTGTGATATTAATGCCTTTTATCATTAGGCTACGGACTTATTGATGTACCGGCGTACTTCATCTACTTGAAGAGCCCATCCCTTTACCGTTTTGATATCTACTTGAGAGCACAAAATATCAAAGGAAAACAAGAGTCAGAAGTATCAAAGAATCTTTGAAAAAAATAAAATGGCGATGGGCTGGTCATGTTGTTAGAAAACCAACAACACAACTAATAATGCAGATCCTCAGAGATCATATACCAAAATGAAGTCGACAAAATATGACATGGCGTAACTAAGAACACAAATTCAGCAACACCCATGATAAAGAGATCTGACGAATCTTAGGAAAGGTTTATATTCAACGACGAACGCTAAAAGGCTGCTACTGATGATGATAGTGATCTAACACCTTCATCTAATTTGATAACGGTCACGTGACGCTGAGGGTAACAGTTCCTCCTGCATCATCGAAGTAGGGCTGTGGAGAAGCTGGTTTTTGTATTAAGGTTGGCGGTCACCAAAGTTCCTTCTAATTTTCAGTGGTTAATGAGTGTAAAGATCGAATGTTGTGCAAGTTACTTCTTTCTATGTATACTCGGACTTTTTTTTTATTCAAAAGAGGAACGCAAATAATTTTTCAAAAGAAACCCAGTGAGCATAATAAATAGTTCGGAATCTTTTGTGTGCACATTGATTTCCTTTGTGCACTGGTTGCACACACACACACACACACACACACACACACACACACACACACACACACACATACACGTGCACAGCTTAAATCTAACAATGGTGGCAACCTGAGAATGACAGGTACTGTATTCTATCTGGTTTTTCTGTGCCAAACTAAGCAATTATTAGTGAATATCAACACGGGCCTCTATTTTCTATTTATGATCGTCCTTTCAATTTTTGCTTTCTCTTTTTTCACTCCCTTTTCTTTCTCTACTACACTTGACGAACCACTGTAGTCATCAGAGATAGGGAAGGGTTCTTTAGTTTTCTATATGTGCTTGTGTTTGTCTGTTTTTATGATTGTTTGTGTATTCCAGCGCCCCTGGCCTTACCGGTTTGTCTACAGATTTGAAAATTGGCAACATTCCTACTCTAGAAATGTTCTTTTTCTATTTTTTTTTCCATTTTTGGAAGAAAAGCTTTTTTGACCTATTCGGGACCTCATTTTGACGGCTTATGAATAATATCTATAAATTCGAGACTACAGACATTTTTAGATTTTTTTTTTTACTCTATTTTAGATGCTTCCCAGTGGGAAAACGCCAGTGATATCATGAATAACATTTATTCTGTCTATATTCATTCATCGATGGATTTTTTGACATGAATTCAAATTTCGATCCACCATCATCATTACCATCATCATCAGTCTTTTATCATCTGTTGTTGGACGTTGACCTTCCCCAGGATTTGCCATACCTCTTTATCATGGGCATTGCGGAGCCGATACTTTCTGTACTTGTTTGATTCGCCTTTCCATCTTGTATTCTTCCGGCTTCGGTAATGTATATGATCTTTTGGGATCCATGTTGTGAATCGTGACGTCCATCGATTGTCTGCCATTCTTGCAACGTGACCAGCCCATTGCCATTTGATTTTTCTCGTTGATTGTATGATGTCACGGACTCATGCATTTCCTTTGATATATTGTGCAGTCATGCGATCTCTCCGTATGAAGTTGTTAGGAATGATTTTTGCATGAGCACGTTGCATGCTTCTCTGTTTGCAGGTCTGTCTCTACGTTAGGTTCCATCTTTCAGCTCCATAGGTGACTATCAGGAGGGTGCATTGATTATATACTCTGTTTTCTGCGTTCACCATTTAGCTTTTTCTATCAATTCTCTTCTTTTGGATCAATGTTTCCCAACGTGGTTTCGAAAAGATTCTTGGGTTTCGCAAAATTATTCACCAACGTCATCGTAATAAGTTAGGTGATAACAAAGTTTTTAAAAAAATTATTTTAACCTTTCTTTTATTATGCTTTTTTAGAATATTGATAAATTCTTTCTCTGAAAAATTTCATATATCTTATAAGAATTAAGGTGGCGGAGTCATCTATAAAAGATTGGGATAAGTTCCACTTTTTTTTTTCAAAATCCCACAAGGATTCAGCGACAAAATAAGTTTGGGAACAACTTATCTCGCCATCTATCTCTCACAACTTTTTTTCGTTTTCTGAACGTCTCTCAATCTCGTTATTTTCTAAACTTAGGTTAGTAAAGCACATGATCAATCAGGGGGAGTACAATTGTTAGGAAAAATAATTTTGCTAACAGAAAGAATAAAACCGCCTTAAAAATCTTCATTCGACCAGCCAAGTTATTGCACCACTAGAATATTATTCATTACCTCAGACGCAAGAAAAACGAGCCTATCTCTCTGTTACGCAATTATCTTTTATTTTCTCCATTTTCCCTTTACCCCATTATTCATTTCAACCTTATCCTCTCCTTTTTGGCATCTGTTTTGTTTTTCCAGGTTCTTTCCTTTTTACAATCTTTGTCAATTTCTTTCCATTGTCTACCCGTTACTACATCCTTCTGCTTTTTTTTTGCATCCATCATACTTTTTCTAAGTCTTCCTTTACCGAATTTTCTTGTACGCCTCGATGTGTCTCTCCCTTCTTTCCGTTTTTTCCAAACTCTTTGAGTCTTTGAACTTTTAATTGCTGAGCCTCGGTAAGCTTAACGAGAATTCAATATGCATCCGTGATTTTATTGGAGTTTATTCCAGGAAGCCTCTGCTTTGAATGTTGGGACTCACACGGTGCAGTCAAACAACTACTTTTAAACTTTCGTTCAATCTGTTCATGGAAAATTTTCGCATTTTTTTTTTCACCCTTCCATCCTGCAAATTAATGTTTATTCCTGATTTAACCTCTGCTTACTCTGAACTTTTCTTCAGTGGTAGTCGGTAAGTAATTGGAACAATTACCCACAAGGCCCACGGCTCAAGCCATGAAACTTCAACCCAAACTCAACTGCTGAATCAAAATATCAAGTGTGAATAGCCTGGATCCCGCAAGGTAAAAGTTCACCCTTATTTTTGTTTCTACTGATGATGTATACTGCAAGTGTTTTAATTTATAGATAATGAATAAATTTGTAGAAATTCAAGACTGTTTTGTTTGTTTCATTCACCTAGCCATGATTCTAAATCACGGTATGACAATGTTGATCTTATAAATGTATTCATCTATTAAAATGGGGCAAGCTTTGTATGACTTCTGGTGATCCACATGTCGTGTCGTCCAACAGTTCTCTGAAATTCTTGCAACATGGCGATCCCATTGCCATAAGTGTTTTCTAATGGATTCAATGATATCTATGATTCCTCTTTGTTTTTTGTTTTTCTATGTGCTTTGCTGAATTGCGATCTCCCAACGTGTAGGTGAGCATGAATAATTCCAGTCCCCGTTGCATGCTTCTCAGTCTGAAGGTCAATATTTTGGCTAGATTCCATTTTCAGCTCCATAGGTGACAATCGGGAGGATGCATCGGTTGCATACTCTCTTTTTAGGATTGATATGATTTTCTCGTTCTTAAATGCTGAGCTGGCTCAAGTGAAAATTAGCCAACAGAGAGAGATTTTTCGTTTGATTTCTTCCATTTTTGGAGATTTCATGGAGATTTGTTATCTTAGGTAGATGTAGTAGTCTATTTTTTCAGCACTGCATTTTCCAATCCCGATTGCTGAGTTTTTATCCTTTGCATCTCTGTTTTACATGACATTAGTTTTACTGAATTTCATATGAATGTCTTTTTTCTAGATTTCTTCATTTAGTCCGTCCAGAATTCTCTGGAGATCATGAAGGTTCTTAGCAAGAAGGTCAGCTTATCTGTGGTTACTTATATATTCGCCGTCTGATTCTTTTGTTTTTTCCTGTTAAGTTTTCGGAAGATCATCTCAAAGTAGGTTGTGAAAAGTTTTGGTAAGTTGCTATGGCATCGTCTTACCCTTTTCGAGCTGAAAAGACTTTTCTTTTTTGACTCCGCAACGCCTATGATAAGCTGTTGAAGCGAATGTAGGGATGGTGTATCTCAAACGACGGACGCTAAAGGACTTTCCCAGCTACTACTGCTGATGATGATAATGATGATGATGAAGTATTCTTTTTTTTCTAATAATTTTTCGTATATATATAAGACTCGTAAATTCAGCACAATCGATAAGTGACCCGTCCACTCCGCAGTCAGCTGTGATTCCAAATCACGGTTTGTGTATGTCAATTTTACATATACGTTTAGTTTAACGTAACGGCATAGACAAAAAGAGTTCACACCTCTAAATTTGGCGAGGATTGTTGCTGGATTTAATGTTGTCGTTACTGTAGAAAAACCAACTCAACTCCAGACTTGGACTGGAGTTTTACAAAATTATTTTTAAAAAGGTATTGCTGTATTATATTCAATATTAGAGAGATTAAATGATGACACAGATAACTTGGGAGTTAGTGTTACGGCCAAGAGAATCTACTTTCTAATACCTGAAGTGTTTTGTGGATTATATTCGGTTTTCTGTGAAGAAATGAGGAAATACTTTTTATTTTGATTCTGATGTTATGAATGAACGAAAGTAAACGTGATCGTTCTTTGAAAAAGAAAGCACTCGGAGATCTCAAACTTCAGACAACGCCGATGCCACAAAAAACATGTCTATCAGGTTACAAGCCCCGACTGTACAGTTGAGAAAAGCTTGTAATAATTACTCATTTTTTAATAAGCATTTATTATTGTACATTAATATCTGAAAAGAAAAGACGAAAAAAAAAAAAGCAAGGTGAATGTTCGAGAAGATAACCAGTCGAAAATTCGTAGGAATCAATCCAAAAACAGACCTTTATTATGAATCAATTCACAAGGGTTTCCTTTTATTTTTGCTTCTTTGAAAATGTATTCTATACATGAAGCTCGGTCGCTGTTCAAATAATGTCTGCTTCGAATGACAGCATGAAGTATCATCTCCGTCAATTCGATTCCAGACAAACTAATTTAATCACAAAATCCGTCGATGCTTTTCCGTTAGTTCTATCAACAGCTTGTGTCCATGGTTTTCAAGTAAAAAAGAACAAAAATTTTTTTCTATAGATATGAGACCATGACCTGCCACATCGCTGGTGGTTATCATAAGTGTACAGAAACATGCGAGTCTGGTGGCTGCTACAGATACTAGATGTGTGACAGACGTAGTATGAATGGGCTAGGGAAAATGTCAGGTCGTTTAGGAAGTGGATAAGAAAGAAGAGGGCCTGATCGCTGCTCTGATACTCACCGTGTGACTGATCAAGCTTTCATTATATATATTAAAAATGGTGGCGTATATGAAATATATTGATATACATAACATTTTACATATTTTGAAATAGAAATTTGGGAACGAATCTTTTGCATATTTTTGTTGTTTCTATTAGTTTTTCAATTTTTATTTTGTTTAAATTCAACTTTTTTTATCAAATAATAATATGTATTAATTTTTTTCTCTCATTTTTTCTTTCATATCGGTTGCATCATTTAGCGTGACAGAAGACATTTGCACATTGCTAAATCTTATATGGATAGGTGGTTTTTAGTAGTCTATAAACACTGTAGTGAATAAAATTTTTCACGATTTTGTTTAATAAATCTTAACGGTGATATCAAGGGGCTATAAAAAAAAACAGTAATAAGACAATGAGAATGAATAATATAATGCATCTACAAAATCTAGAATTCTCAGGTATCAGCAGCTGAGATATGAATTTAAAATCAGATCCCCGACTTAATTCTGCAAGTATTTAAGCACAGCACTCTTTCCTGCATCATGACCTTATAAAAACGCGAGAAATTCATGATCCTTCGTTAGGGCAACGTTTATAGAATTACCACCTGAAATTGCATCATACAAGTTAAATTAATTTTGTTGAATGACTTTCGGCTTTCATTAGGGCTTTTTTTTTTTCGGTTCTTTCGTTCAGGAATCCAACAGGCGCCATCGCACTCCTCCACCTTCACATAAAAGTCCCTATCTAATGGGGTCGCCCCTCCCCGCTAAATATGCCCGTTAGAAACTCCTCCCGTGTAAATTAGAGGATGGAGCATAAAAAAGAAGAGTAAGAATGATGATTTCATAATGTAATTACTGGAACCACAGATTCAAAATTGAAATCATCGAGGGTTTTACTAGCTACCCATACACAAAAGAAATGAAAGTGGGAATGAATAATTGACTTGAAGAAAACTTGAAAGAGAAAGAAAAAAAAGAGAGAAATCTGTTCGATCTAAGAGCGATACAGGGGATATCTATTTCTTGGAAGTATATGGCTTGAGTTTACAGCGTGTATATTTCGTCCTTCTACCCACCCCAAAGAAGAAAGAAGAAGTAAAGAAATAGAAATTATCTTTTTTGAAATATAAAAGATGGAAGGTATTGACAATTAAGGAGGGAAAAAGCAAGTAAGTTGGGTAAGAAGACATTTAGTAAATTCTTCAATTTAAAGATAGAACGGATATGGTTACGAATTGAAAGATGGGATTTTTTTTTTAAATCATAAAGTGAGGCCAGAGGATGAAATGATAAGGTATAAAGAGAAAGAATTGGGAACGATTCAGTGCGGCTGGAAAAAAGACTATGGAAGCAAAAAAAAAAACAACAAAAAACAAGACAAGGAAGCAAGAAGAAAGAATGATAGCTGAGCTAAGGAAAAAAAGGGTGCAGATTGAAGGAGAAAGGCTTTTCTTCAGAATAAAGTAAAGAAGAGCGAGAGCAAATTGGGAAAAATAAACAGGGAAAAAAACAAGAATTTGAATTACAAAAAAAAAACCCAAAACGAGGATAGTCAATTAGTCGAAGGACGTAGGGGGTAGAGAAGAAAAAAAAACAATCAGGGAAAGTTACTCAGTAAAAGAAAACGAAATCGGAAAACAGGCCTGGTTAGTCACTCAATAGAAACCCTCATGTGATCAATGTCTTTCGGTTGCAAGTGGTGTTGGGGTGATCGATTAAGAATTTAAAAAATCAATGAATAAATTACTTCTCTAGTCTTCTGTTTGGCTGTGATCACTACGAAAACCAAATTTAAAAAAACAAAAACAAAATCAAAACAAAACACTTATAGATTGAAACCCCCTAAAAACTTATTAGCGAATTTTCAGAAAGAAAAAAAAAAAGCTTTATCTACATTCAACGAGGAGTAGATATCTAAATTTCCAGCCCACTAGTTACATTGGTGCTGCCTGTGCAAGTGAAATCTACAAACATAGGCAGGCAGCCAGATTCACTTGAAAACTGAAAAAAACCTATGCTGACAATTTGATGACAGTTTTGGTTGACTGTTTCTATTAAGAAGGAAACGAAAGAAACGAAGAATGACAGCAAAGCACGTAAGGACTGAAGAGGGGAGCGCAAAACACGAAAGATGGAAAAGAAAAAACAAAAAGCAACCATAATTCAAGGGAAATCATAGAAGACAACAAAGATATAAAAAAAAAACTACTGCTTTCCCTAATTTTTGCCATTACTGCATTTGAATAATAATGAAGAGTAAATTCAATTTATACCATCAATTTCTAATTTTCTCCCGCTTAATTAACTCATACTAAAAGGTCACAATGCTCCGACAATATGTCCATGTCATTCATAGACCTCCAACGACTAAAAAACACGAAAGATATAAACAAAATAAAAATTGATCAATAAAAATCGTCAAGCTTGATGAAAGTTAAAGATGAAGAAATGTCGAGTCGAGACTTTTCTTCTTTTTTTTTAATTTCCTTTCCTTTTTTTTTTACCGGTTTTCATTATTAACACAAAGAATGTCTTTAAAAATATTCTGAATTAAGTAGATTCGATTTTTATTTCATTAAAATTCGTGCTGTCCAAGGCTTTTTCGTACTTGGCAAGACTTCTCTTATTATACGTCAGGTTAGCTGTAACTTAATCAAAATTCCGAGACTAATGTAGTGAAAGTCATGTGAAAAAAAAAAAAAAAAAAAAAAAAGAAGGAATCTCTTTACCCAACTTGTGAATCACTGGAACCACTGAGATAACGGGTTTATTAAATACTATTGATTTCTTAAATATCTATTCTTCAGTTATAATAGAATTAATTCTGGGTTTACAGTCACTCGCACATCTAACTACAATTGGATCGATCTCTGTCAGTCCGTGTGTGTGAACGACGATTTCACGATTACTGAACATTGTATGAAGTTGGTATTCGCCAGATACATTAGGCGATGCAATCTAGAGTTTAAATTTTCTTCCAGGTAAGGGGTTTCTGAGAAATTTAATAAATGTAAACACAAAATTACTGATTATAGACCTTTTATCTAAAATTGATGACCCCACCCCCGTTCAGTGTTTACAGTTTAACTTTCCGTTGGTCGCATGATTTGTGAATTGTATGGAGACCCAGAGATGCCTAAGAATCCTACTTTAACTTTTGCACGTATAGCTCAAAGATAGAGCGATACGTCCAATTAAGGATTTTCCACTTCCTGGTATCCGTAGAGTTGTCCTTTTCCTACACTGGTGGCTTTCCCACGGCTCGTGAGACCGTTCTAGCCTGCTGTTTTAGCCATAGCTGAGGCACACAAGGATCCATGCCTTCCCTAAGTGTATTAGTGTGAGGTGCCCGGAGTTTGAACTTGGTTCCCTGATTCTATTGTCCGAGTTGATACCAACCACGCTAATTGCACATCCAAATCTAAAATGATGAATCTGAATCCAGGGATAAAATACCTGAATTGACAACACTGAAGAAATGTTACAGGCATATTTCAGAGCCTTCATTCCGTACGACGGACGGAAAATAATCTCGTATGAATGTTATGATAGGCTGCTCCACATAGCCAGTTGTAAATAACGGATGAATACGACGATAACACAAATATGACAACAGAATAATTGGTAAGACATTGTTCCACGAGTAAGGCCCCCAAAGATTCAGAACGCGAGTTCAAATCTCACCGGTAGCTTATCACTTGTTTTCGCTCTATGCTCTTTAATTACTTATTGTGGAACAACAGCCTTGCAGTTGCTACAGAAAGCAACAGAAATAAGATGAAAGAAAACTAGCACAATTTTAATGATGATACAAAAAACGATCACACTACATATTTGGTAGTTCTTTTTTTATTAGAAGATCTGGTGAGGGCAATGTAGCTAATTTTATCTCCAAGTTTACATCTTAAATTGAATAAAAACATATTCTAACGCCTGGAAATACCTATTCTCTTTCTCTCTCTCTTTCTCTCTCTCTCTCTTTCTCTCTCTCTCTCTCTCTCTCTCTCTCTCTATATATATATATATATATCAATAAATTTGATATCACTTCAATCCTCAATATCTATTTTACCATAAAATTATTTGATTCATTAAACATATTACCTATCTAAGAAAAGACAAAAATTGTTTATCAGTGCGTTCATAAATGTACAACGAAAATTCAGGGAATATAGTATCCAAAAATATGTATCTATTTGGAATTACAGTCACGTCATTTTTCCTTTGTCAACTTCCACTCTTAAGCGACATCAGATACGAACATTACCTGCATCAGAATGGGAAGGATGCTACGTAGAGTTGGTGTGAGGCATTTGATACGTCGATTCTTCAGATAGTTTGTCAGTGACTGTGATTGACGCTATAGATGTTAGCGCGTTAAACAAAGCCATTGACTTCATTAAAAAAAATATCTATCTCAGCTTATTAAACGTAGTGTAGAATATCAACAATAGAGTATTGATTCTATTGTCTCAATGTTTCGCGTACGTACGATTCAAATTCATACGATTTACATATTTTGATTTAACGTAAAGATGAAAACATATTTTAGACAAGGAGTGCCACTTGATCACAGTTTATACAACAGGAATTACGTCTTTTCTAGACGCCTTTTGATGTTTGCCAAAATAAGAGGTTATTATTTTATCTTATTTTTTGCTTTGATAAAAACATGACTGTCATGCTTTAGAAGGAGATCAACATTGTCTTAACGAGCTAATCCAGACTTGTGAGAAAAAGTTCAGATCCAACAAAGCTTTCATACGCAACACAAACTCCTCGGTGACACACGGGCATTCACTCATGTTAAACTGAACAGACACTGACAACATGAAAGCGAATGACATCGGATCGATAAATGGAGATCTGTTTAGTTACTCAGTAGAAACCGTCACGAGACCAATGCGTTGTGGCAGTGTGACGTGCTGAGGGGGGTGATCAATAAAAAAAACTCGGTAAAGAGGGTGATCGATTGATAACTTATTTTTCTCATCGATCGTAGAGTGATTACTAAAAAGTTTGAATTCATAGAAAAAAAGAAAAAAAAAAAAATCTTTGCCGGACCAACCCGGACAAAACTATGGGATTCATCATCATCATCATCATCATCATTTTAACATCAGTCGTTGGACATAGACCTTCCCCAGGATTTGCCACACTTATCTTTCATGGGCGTTGCGGAGCCAATATTTCCTGAATTTATCTAGTTCATCTCTTCATCTTCTGTTCTGCCGGCCTCAGTTTTTCATGTGATCTCTGGGGATCCATGTTGTGAGTCGTGATCTCCATGGTCAGCACTATGGAATTAATTCAACATGAATTTAGACTGCAAATTTGCCACAACACCACTAAAAAAAAAAAAAAACTATTATGGGTGAGGGATTTTTTAAATTACAATAACCGAGACATAAAAATATAAGTTGAAGTTTTCAGCTGTTTAGTTTTTTTTTTGGTGCTTCCTGGCCGCCGGGCACATTCATAGCCAGCCAGCTTGACGAACTTGAAAACTGAAGAAACCTATGTTGACAGTTTTGGTTGACGTTTTCTGAAAGTTTATTGATCTCCTTTGATCACTCGTGTTTGACAACGATACATGCAGACACTGTGTATAATATGTCATTGATGCATTTATTAGATTGATACATCTTTTATTTATAGAAATGTTTAGCGTTGTATTTCAGTCGTGGAGATATTTTCACTTGATGTCTATGACATAACGCCAACTTTCAGTTAAACTGTAAAGAGCGATTTGATAAATTACTGAACTCGTCGTTAGATATGTTGAAATGTCTGGGAACAGCCGAGCAGTTAGGATGTTCTCATCATTATCATCAGCAGCAGCAGTAACAGCAGTGGCGTTTTTGTGTCTTTCGTCGGACACAGATCTTCCTCGGGATTCGCCAGATCATAGGCAGCGCTGAGCCAATGTTTTCTGAACTTGTCGAGTCGGTCATGCCATCTTGCCGTCACAGTTAAGCATAATATCTCTGAGGATCTAGATTGTAATACGTGATGTCTTTTGGTTTTCTGATATTCTTGCAACATGACCAGCCCACTGCTATTTGAATTTTCTTATGATATAACCGATTCCTGCCTTTTCTGTGCTGTCTGGTGATCTCTCCATCTGATGGTATGCGCGATTCTCTCACGTACATATTGTATGGTTCTCAGTTTGAGGTGCAGTCTTTTGGTCAGACTGTATGCTTCAGCACCATAGTTGGAAGAACAATAAAATCCCATTAGTCGCAAAAGTTTTATTCTGCAGCGACAGGATTGGAGAATACAACGTATAAAGAAGAATTTTCTCCCCCCCCCCCCGATCCATGATTGGTTGCCATATCGTACTAGCGAATTGACGTGAGGCGTTGTCACTCAACAAATCACTGGTCGACTTATTTGCCTGAAAAAAAAAACCCCTGAAGATTCTAACGAGTCATTTGAATGAGCCAATCACTCACTACAGTACTGTATTATCTGTGACAACGGACTCCCAAGGTTTTTTAGACGATTGAACTCCTTGTATTTGTGTTGTTAACACGGCGTTTCGACCAATTCATTCTATGGTCATCTCCAGATGTACTATTCGAATGTGAAAGCTGTAAGTAGGATGTTCCAATGGCAACAACGCTATAACGTTGGATTCGGTTGATATTCAACAGACCTTATCCCAGCTGAATAGCGGAATACACACCGGTTTGAATTCTTCAGTTATCTGACATACACTCTGTTGAGAAGGCTGTGGAATGGATCGACTGAAATGTCGTCTTGAGAATTCGAACTAAGAAAAAGAGTACAATCGTCTGGGGAAAGAAAACTCTTCGAATAATAATGACCATCCTCAAAATATGGACGGTATATAAAAGGTTGTTTTGGATGTAGCTGCGATTTTGTTAGATTTCGATTATCATTATAAATCGATTTTTTATCACCAATAATTTTCTTTGTCTAAAACATGACTTTTACTGTGTCCAGCCAAAGGGGAAGACAAATGTTTTAACACTGTCCGATATTTTTTGTCGGTGAATTCCTGTAGGACCCATTTTCTCTGGGAATCTTGTAAACGACGCAACTCATTTGGTTGATTACATGGGCAATAAAAATATGAGTAGACTTCAAAGATAATTCACATAATTCCCTAACCGAACTTACATCAAGCTGATAATTCAGTGTTACTAATTAAATTAATTGAAACAATTTATTGAAAATTGCTTTGATAAGGGGAATCGTCCAGAGTGATATCCTCGACTTTCTAGCTTCGATCGATACGTTTCAGCCGGTCTCTTCTCCTGGATTTCGCAGGTTGCCTTAGGGAATCGTAAGATTTTCTTTCCTTCAGTCTGCATACCTTTCCCCAAGTGTGCACAGCTCGTTGGTCGGACGACGAATTAAAGGAATTATATTCCAACTCCCCTTCTCATCCAACTGCACAACATGACTCAGTTTGGCAAAAATTTAACCCATAAACACGCAGAGTCGAACATCCTGTCTCTCTTTTTTACTGTGTTGTCAAATATGCAATTATTTTTGCTTAGCCAACTATTATTTCTGGCCTGGATTAAAGTGTGGTGTCTGTTCCCCGACAGAGACAGAGGCACCAGTACTGACACTTGCCTATCAAATGGGCCGGAGATTGTGTTTTGATTGGCACCAAAGACCGAGTGCACTGGTGCAATGCATCAGTCAATTAGTTTATACTGAGGCTGCGCCTTGCTACGTGCATCGGGAGGCTTTGAACTCGTCCTTGGGCTTTCTTATTATTACTCGGCCCAGCTGCAGGGGATACGGCGCCCCGGGGCAGCACTGTTTCATTGCACTTAAAGGAACAGGTCGGGATTATCCTGATGCTTTTGTGGCAGCGATTGCGTTGGTTGCTTAGCAAGCAGAGTCGCGTCGGCTGGAGCTATTTTTCTAGGGTTGCTCCCATTTTACCCACGTTGAGCCCCGACCTTGTGTCACATTTCGCTCTGGTGGGAGAGTAAATAGACAGCATGCTCGGTTTCCCTGCAAGAATATATATATATATATATATATATATATATACAGAGAGAGAGAGAGAGACAGAGAGAGAGAGAGAGAGAGACATAGAGAGAGAGTTTTATCAATCCAGTCTTTTTCATCTTAATTTCCAGTCTCTACTTTCCATTCCATTTCCTTACGCCTTCTTTTTCTTCCTTCCCTCTTGTTCTTCCCACAAACAAAACCCAGTCATGCTAGCAAGCTATAAAGAATAGAAAATGGCTAAAATTGATACCACTCAAATGTTAAAAAATTATGAACTGAAAACAAAAAACCATAAATAAAAATATGAACAAAAGAATTGAAAAAATAAACAGAAAATGAAACAATCCAATGAAAAAAATAAAAAATTCTGAATCATATATGAGCTTTACATGATTTTGAAATTCGTCTGCTTGAGAATATTCAACAAAATTGAAACAACAGGCCAAGTTGTAGCGGTCAACTTTATAAAAGTATTACTTACATATATATATATATATATATATATATATATATATATATATATATATATGTATATGTATATATGTGAATGTGTGTGTGTTTATATATATATATATATATATATATATATATATATATATATATGCATGTATGTATGTATGTATATTATCGTCGGTCGTTGGACACAGACCTCCCCAAGGATTTGCCAGACCTCTCTATCATGAACTTTGCTGAGCCAATACTTTCGAAACTTGTCCAGTTCGTCTCTCCATCTTGTATTCTACCGGCCTTAGTTTTGCATGCGATCTGTGGGGAACCATTTTTTGAGTCGTGATGTCAATCGGTTGTCAGCCATTCTCGTAGCATAACCAGCCTATTGTCATTTGAGTTTTCTAATTGATTTTATGATGTCTCGGACTCCCCTTTACTCCTGATAATATTGTGCCGTCTTGTGGTCTCTCTATGAGAGGTTGAGAATGATTTGTCTATGTGCAGGTCACATGGTTCTCAGTTTGAGGGTCAATTCCATTTTCCACCTCCATAGGGGACTAGCGGGAAGATGCATTGGTTGTATTCTCTCCTTTTTTAAGACTAATGGGATTTTCTTGTTCTCAGAGGGCGAGCTCGCTCTGTTGGACGCTTATAATATTTGAGTGATGATTTGCTTGATTTCTTATTCTGCTGAAGATTTCATGGAGGTTTATTGCCATAGTTAGATGAAGTGGTCTACTTTCTCCAGTTCTACGTTTTCGATTCTGATCGCTGTGTTCAAGTTCGACGTGTCCGTTGCACACGACCTTTGTTTTGCTGAAGTTCATGTAAAGGCTGACTTCATTGTTTTCTTAATTCAATCCATCTAGTATCAGTTGGAGATTGTGAAGGTTCTCGACAAAAAGGACGACGTTGTCTTCAAATCTGACGTTGATTAGTTATAAGTCGTCTATTTTGATTCCCTTAATTTCCCAGTCTAGTTTTTGGAAGATCATCACGAGCAAGGCTGTAAAGGGTTTGGATGAGCAAGTATCACCTTGTCATGCTCCTTTTGGAACTTGAAGGGCCCTGAGTCTTTATATTGTCACCACATATGTCGCAGTATTCTGAAATATACGGGGTCTACACCTAGTTAGGTGGTAGCCTCAATGACCTTAAAAATTTCCATCTTCTTGAAGTCGATAAACGTTACAGCGAGTGGAATTCATCATTCTGTTGCTTTCTGTTTTTGTTTAGTAGATTCATCGAATGGAGATTCTCTATGGTCGAGTAGCTTCTTCTAGAGCCAGCTTGTTCCAGTGTTTGGTTTTCATCTAGCGTTTTGGTGATTCGATTTATGATAACTTTGGTGAACAAGTTGAAGATGCATTTGTGTAGACTTATTGGTTTGTAGTTATCAAGACCTTTCAGGTTTTCCGTTCTTCATATTACAGCAGTACGATTGCGTTGTACCAATCTTCTGGGACTTTACTTTGTTTTAGGCATAAGTTGAATATCAATGAAAGAGCCTGATACTTTATTGTTGAATTTGGTGACATTGGTTTCGATCTCTTCTGGTTCTATAAGAAATTTCAATTCAAGTATGAAGGATGAATGAGTTTTTCTGGTACGTCTAGTGGTTGCAGTTTGGTAAGGAACATTCTCCTGTTTTCGTAACTGATGTTAAACTTTTTTGAGAACATTATCAAAACTATCAATATATATATATATATATATATATATATATATATATATATATATATATATATATATATATATATATTCAGATACATGTCTGCATGTTCCTGTGTGAGTCTTAAAAGAGAGAGGGTAGCAAATAAAAAGAAAGATGACCTGGCAAGCCTTTTTGACTGATCGGTTTTTCCCACGTTTTTCATAGTCTTTGGTGAGCAGATCGGCTCTATTAATAATTTTTTGATGGCTGATAGTTCCAGTTTATCCTATAAAAATTTGGGATTTAATAATAGTGTATCTAATAATATGATAAGAGTGATGTAAGTAATCGATTTGGGATTCTTAGCATATGGATATTCTCTTTGACAGATTAGCTGAAAATTGAAAATATCGAGCAGTGTTGAGTCAGTTTCAAGCTATCAGTAACAAACCATATCTGGCTACATTGGATTCTAAGAAAAAACTGTTTTAATCGAATATTAAAAAAACAATAACAATGATTTTTGCAAAAAATCGTTTTGACTTTCAATCTATAACCCGTTCGTATTCACCGTAAAATTTGACAGTTTTCCGAACTCATTTCCGCTTTCAACGTAAAAGTTATAATTATTTGCGAATATTTTTTATTCTTCGATCGATCGAGATTTGGCTAAGCAAACGTAATTTGACTTTTTAATGTAAACAAAGCAGCTCCATAAAAATTTATCTCCAAGTTTTTGACAGTCATAAACTGGAATTTTTACAGTATGAAATCATGTTTGCTTTGTAAAGAGATCTTTTCAGATAACTATTGTCAGACATTAATTCAAAGAAAAAAAAGAAAAGATATTCCTCTGAATACTGAATCTGACATTCATTTGTTTCACAAATTCTATTTTTTTGATAAAAATAAATGAATGCTAATGTTTTCAGTGAGACTAATTTTGTTAAGAATTCGTTTTATTCGAATAATCGAAAACATTTAATAACAATAATTTTCACAAGATTTGTTCTTACTTTCAATCCATATCACCATTGCTTCTTTCAGGAATTTGTCAGTTTTCAGAAAATTCGATTCTCAAAGCTTTAAGGGAGATTTATATTCACTTTGTAACTAGTATGCTAAACTGGTCCGTTATTTCCTCCTAATTTTTCACTCCACCTTCCAGCTGTCATCTTAACGATACATGTGCACACGCACGCACGCTTGCACGCTCACACGCATGCATGCACGCACACATACACACACACATACACACACATATATATGATTATAATTGCAATATATTATTTTGAAAGTTTATTTGAAATTATCTCTCATTATTACACGGTGAATATATCATTTGGCCTGGACAACGTGAATAGAAGAAACAATAAAAGAAATATACATATATACGTATGTGTGTGATTGTGTATCGAAAATGCCTGTATGATCCGATAGAATGATTACAAATTGCGTTATATCATATTGAAACTCTTATTTGAAATGATCCCCCGTCGTTAATATATCACTTGGCGTAGACTACATGAATAAACAATTAAAGAAGATGAGATTGCTGCAGTAATCGAACCTGCGACCAATAGGGTAGCCAGTTCAATGTAGCGTTGCTCTTACCAAAAGCGAGAATTCGGAGTTGAGACACTAATTTTTACCGATGCATCACTGCCAACCATCTAGCCCAATTGTAAACCGTGAAACGACAGGAATCATTTCGAATAAGCGTTTCCATATGGCATAACGTAATCTCTCTCTCTCTCTCTCTCTCTCTATATATATATATATATATATATATATATATATATATATATATATATATATATATATATATATATATATATGTGTGATCAAATTAAAATGTAATAAAAATATAATACAAAAAATGTTTAAAATGTATATAGACATAGATATATGTATAAATATCATATAAAAAAATAATTATAAAATGAATATGATATAAGATAAATTAAATTATATGATAAATGATATAAACATGTAATAATAATGATAATATAAAAATATGATAATAATGTAATAATTATAATTATAATTATAATATGATATAATAAATAGTACAAAGATATAATGTTATAAAAATGTAGTAAAAATTATGATATAGAAATAAAAGTATAGAACCAGAAAACCTGAAACAAAAAGTAAACAAAAAACATTGTGACCAAAAATTGAATGAAGAATAGAATAACTTGAACGCTTTTGATAAAAATATGTGAAGCAAAAAAACAGTGTGTAAAAAGTGTGAGACTAGTCATGAGAGATATGCATGATTGGTCCTTGGAGCCTTACTCTTCAAGGGGCCAAATGACTTCTGTTCGTGGTCTTGGAAAATATCTGAACCCCTAGTTCATAAGAAGGAAAAATGGGACAAATGGGCTTGGAAAAGTTTAATGTTACTGAAACGTACGAAAAAAAGGAAAGAGAGAAGGAAAGAGAGGAGAAAAAGAAGGAAAGCTAACGAGAAATTGAAAGAAATAAAAAGTGAGAAAAAAGGAAAGCGAAAGAAAAAAAATCAAGCAGTGTGCGGTCACAAGGGAAAGAGTTCTGACATCTCAAATTCCTCAAAATTGTGGTTAAGCATGGGGATGGGGTTGGTTAGTTACTGAGAATGCTGAATCAAGGACAGGGTCACCGTGGGAACTGGATCGGGTGTTGACGGTGTCGGTCAGTCATTCAGGATTCTGAGCCATACATCAAAATGACTCCTTGAATAAAAAAAAAGGGGGGCGGGAAATAATGGGAAGCCGACTGGAACAAATGATCACAGCCTGAGGTTGTCGAGATGGGTGTGAATGTTGTCATGAGTCGGGGATCAGTGGTGCTCGGAGCGGGGAATTTCAGTTAGAATGTGTTTGGAATTCGAAAGAGTCTGATATTAATGATGACAACAATAACAACAACATTGACAACAACATAAACAACGATACCCCATTTGCTAAAAAATAGCGCAATCCCAGGCCTGAACCCGTCACAGAAGCTGAGGATGTGACCATAATATCTGACTTCACTATTTACATTGATAGAACGATAAACGCAGACGTACCAGGTATAACTGAAGACTTTAAAGAAATAAATTTGCGTTCGAGTAGATATGACCGTCCCAGCGGATAAATATATTGCTGTCAAAGGGATTCGAGAAAGTGTCAGAATCTAAAGACTTTGAAATAGATTCAAGTAAAAAGTGGCAACTCAGAGCAAAAATAACACTGATTGTAATTGGAGCCCAGGATTAATAGAGAGAAAAAAAAGGACCGATGAACTTGCTATCAATATGCCTGGAAAGCCCAGCATATATGAGATAGAGAAAATAATTCTTACCTCCACTGCACACAATTAGAATTTTTTTTTTTTTGTCAGTGTGACAATGTATAGTACAGTTAGCATTCAGCACTACATGTATCTGTAGAAGTATGTTAATGAGAAGAAGAAGAAGAAGAAGAAGAAGAAGAAGAAGAAGAAGAAGAAGAAGAAGAAGAAGAAGAAGAAGAAGAAGAAGGAGGAGGAGGAGGAGGAGGAGAAGAAGAAAGCAACAACAATAACAACAAGCAGAAGAATTACAGGCTTGGTTTGTCGGCCATTAGAAACCACTACATGAACAATGACTAATGACAGCATATCGTGTTGAGTATGTTCAGTTAAAGGAATCGAAGAAGGGGTGATCAGTGAAAAAGTTACTTCCCTCATCTTTTATTTGATTCTGATGCAACGTGCACAAGAGTGAATCATGCTCAACGTAGCATAGGGAGATCACAAAACAGCGCAGAATATTAGAGGAAAAATAGGAGTCCGAGAGATCATAGAATCCTTCTGAAAAACTAGAAAAAATGGCAACAGGCTGGTCATGTTGCAAGGATGGCAGGCAACCGATGAGCATCTTGACTCACATCATGGATCTGCAGAGATCACATGCGAATCAGAATCCAAAATGGAGAGAAGAACTAGACAGGTTCAGAAAGTATTTGCTCCGCGATGCCCATGATAGAGGGGTCTGACGAATCCTGGTGAAGGTCTATGTCCAAGAATAGCTGATAATAGGTTGCTGTTGCTGTTGAAGATAATATCAAATTCAAAACAATTCAGAGACATTAAAATGATAAATACAAATTAGGCTTAGATAATAGATGGTCCACCATGATGGTCGATCTGATGACATTAGTGTCACTTTATCGTCAGAGACATGTTGCAAATAACCTTGAATTTAATAATAATAATAATAATAATAATAATAATAATAATAATAATAATAATAATAATAATCTGACCATACAATGAACTTATATGCTAATTTTTCTGTTTATTTATGTGAACTCATTGATTGATCTGCCTTCCTATCATGACATAAAAGAAATTACATCATAGAAACTCTGAATACTTCATGTCTGATCATCACACACTAAGAGAACTTGAAATAATTGGAGAATTTGAAAGAACTTAAAATCTGGATACTCGAATCATTAAAAATGAATTACCTAATAAATTAACTCTAGGCTCTCAAGTGCTGATCCATATATAAATAACCCAATCGATTTGGACGGGTATATTCAAGGAACTATAATGATAATGATGATTACAGGCCAGGTTAGTCACTCAATAGAAACCGTTACATGACTAGCATCTTTTGACAGCATTCCGAGTTGGGGATGCTCAATTAAAGGAATCGAAAAAGAGATGATCGAATTAAAAATTATTTCGCTTGTTGATATTGTTTAGTGAAGCAAGGTGCACAAGAGAGAATCATACTCAACCTCAACTTTAGAGATCCGAAGACAGCATAGTGTATAAGAGGAAAAACAGGAATCCGAGATATTATAGAATCCATTTGGAAACTCAACAGGCAATTGGCTGGTCATGTTGTGAGAATGTCAGACATCCGATGAACATCACGATTCACAACCGGGATCCCCAGAGATCACCTCCAAAACCAGGGTTGACAAAATATAAGATGGCATAACAAACTAGATAAGTTCTGGCTGGCTCTGTGATGCCTACAGTAGAGAGGTGTAGAGAATCTTGGGGATGGACTATGTCTAACGATGGACACTAAAAGGCCGATCATGAATACTGGTGATGATGATCACTGAAAAAAGTTTGAATTTATGTTTTTAAAAAAACGACTAAAAAAATGAACAAGCGTGTATGCTGCAGGGCACAATATAAGGGATCAGTTAAGCATCAACTTGGATAGCGAGACCTCCAACTAAAAACCTATTTATACGAATATTTTCGAAAAAATAGGTTTTGTTTTAGACATAACAGGGATTGAATGTTTAATTTTTCTGCCCTCTAGCCCTATGCGTGCTGTTTGTACGTATGATACGTACATACATAAATAGCTAGACTAGTCAGCCAAACTAACTTGAAAACTGAAGAGACCTATTTTGATAGTTTGAGTGACAGTTTAGACTGACGGTTTCTACTGATGATGATGATGGCGGCACATGGAGTAAAAGCCGGCTCAGCAGGAGTCCAGGATATTTAATATTGGAAGGTCGTGTAAGGTCGAAAGGAAATTAGTCAATCCATACAGAAATCGCAAATGCCCTCTTATTAGCGTCTTTCTTTCATTCTATCCATTTTTCTTTCATTTCTTTCTTTCTTTTTCTCTTTCTTGGACAAAATATCTTGAACGAATCGAGCCGACACTCTTGTTCCAGGACATCTTGGAATCGCATGAATGTATAAGGCCTTTAAATGGTATTGGAGAGAAAAAAAATGAAATAATTCTAGAAACGCATAATCTAATTACAGAGAGAATAATCTGTGTGCATCCGTATGTGAATGAGAGAGAGAGAGAGAGAGAGAGTGATTGAGAGAGAGAGAGAGTGATTGAGAGAGAGAGAGTGATTGAGAGAGAGAAAGAGAGAGAGAGAGAGGATGAATGAATGAATACGTGTACGTGTAAAAGTATGTCTGTATCTCCGTTCGAAATAAATACAAGCTGCATTAGACAGGATTCGAACTCGGTTGATTTATTCTGTGTATGGATAACTCTTACACCATCTCGCACACATTTGCTTCCAACTCTTACACAATTGGAAACTGTAACTATCATAGTGAACATCAGCGTGGGTTTCTTCAGCTTTAAAGCTGATTTTGCTGGCTGGTTAGTTTTCTCGCATACAAGCATCACCAATGATGCTCGAGAGCTAAAGAGAAAATTAAAACATTTATTCCTGATTATGTCCCGAATTTCTTTTTTTTAAAATTATTGCAAAAAAGGTATTTAGATACAAGTTCAATTTACAATCTAACTTTAAGCTAAATTGATCCCTAGGTTTGTATCCATCACTATTCACGGTTGTTGTTTTTTTTTTTTAATTCAGACATTTTCAATTGATCACCGTTCAATAAAGAGCTAGAGAAGTTACTTATCTATCGATCACCCATTTTTCCAAATTTTTTCAATTGATCACCCTGAATGCTGCCAAAAGTGTTGATCTTTGGTGGTTTCTTTTGAGTGACTGACGAAACGTTTCATATAGAGCGTGTGATATCTTTCTATCTTTCTTATCTCATCAAGTTCTTTAGTTTCATTATATTATCTTCAATTCTTGGTCAAACTTTTAGGTTGACTGTTCATTGAATCTTTTTCTCTTTCTTAAACTGTTTCTGTCTTATTCACTTTTCTTGAACAGTTGAGCAAGGATGTTTGTTTTGATTTGTAGGAGAGCACACGTGCGTCCCGCTCAGTGACGTAAATAGTTAAGAGTATCCAACTCGTTGCAGATGTCTGTGTTCGAGCCCGTGTAAAATTTGTGATTTTAGTGCTGATTGCAGGGTCGAACGTTTCCCTCATCTCGTTTCGAGCTAGAAGCGGGATATCAAAGAGTTAGATCATCATCATCATTATCAGTCTTTTAACGTCTGTCGTTGGACACTGACCTTTGCAAGGATTCAGCAAAGTTCTCTATCATGGGCGTCGCAGAGCCAGTATTTCCTGAATCTGTCTAGTTCATCTCTTCATCTTGTGTTCTATCGGCTTCGGTTTCTCCTGTGATCTCTGGGGATCCATGTTGTGAGACGTGATGTCCATCGGTTGTCTTTCATTCTTGAAACATGGCCTGCCCATTGCTAATCGAGTATTTTAATAGTTTTGTATGATGTCACGAACACCTGTTTTCTTCCTTATATACTGTGCTGTCTTGTGATCTCTCCATGTAAGGTTGAACATGATTCTCTCATGCCGTAGTTGCATGCTTCTCAGTTTGTAAGTCTGTCTCTTGCAAATACAAGATTATGTGTTAAGAGATGATTGTGTATGCATGTATATATTTGCGCCAATATATCTAAGTATATATGCGTATGCATGTGTCTGTTACCACTTGTATGAGTGTGTATATGTGTATGCTTGTATGAGTAAATGTGTGCGTATATGTTTTTACCTGTGTCTGTCACTGGGAGAAATGCCAAGAGCTGCAGGTAAGAAGAATTTCTTGTGCCAGACTCCCCAGTGTAGATGGCTGGCAGGTCTTGCAGTCAGCTTTCAGTGGGGGTCGGATATTGACCAAATATGCTTGTGTGAAAAATTCAACTGCTTTGCATTTGAGTGTTTGTGAGAGTGCGCTAGTTCATGGAAGTATATGCGTGTGCATGAATGAGAATTTGCGTTTAGGGTTTGACTATAATTATGTGTGCATGTGTGTGTGTGTGTGTGTGTGTGTGTGTCTATGGGTGCACATGTAGTTGTTTGACTTGATCTCTAAATTTGTTGCAGTCTATACGTGAGACGCTGTGTTGGTGTGTGTGTTTTGTGTGTTTGCGTGCGTGTGCTTGCAAGAGAGTGAAAGAGAGAGGGAGAGCGAGTGTGTTTGTGTGTGTGTGTGTGTGTAAATGCATTCATCATGTGTTCTTTAGCATGTGTGTGTGTGTGTGAAATAAGAGATTCGTGAGAATGAATAGCAAAAGTCTCAGTGAAAGTAAAATCGATAGGAAAGGGATGTTATCAAGTTATTATTGATTGCTTGGAATGACTTGACGGAAATTTTGAATTGGCTTACTTTCCTCTTATCCCCAACAATCGTTTGATTGGTTCCCCCCTCCTCTCCTTCTTAACTCCACCTCCCTCTAACAGTTTTTCCTTCTTTGTTTCTTTTCTTTCGTTCTTTCTTTCTTCCTTTCTCTTGCTGTTCCTTCCTTCTTTCCTCCCTATCTCTCTTTGTTTGTTTGTTCCTTCCTTCTTTCCTTTCTTCCTTTTCGTTCTTTCTTTCCGTCCTTTCTTTCTTTCCGTTCTTTCTTCCGTTCTTTCTTTCTTTCTTTCTTTATTCTTTCATTCTTCCATTTATTCATCAATTTCTTCCATTCATCTCTGTATTTTCGTTTGTATTTTTCCATTTAATCTCTTCTCAATTTTCTCTCATTTAAATTATCTCATTCTACACTTTCATCATATATTTTACATGATTTTTCTTTTTTAGATCATATTAAGGCATCTCTGTTTATTTATTTCTTTTATTCATTTTTTCCTTCCTTTTTTACGTACATATTCATCATCTATAATGTACTCTAAAATTTATTCCCGCTTCTCCGAACTTTTGCGTTTCTCCCCAATTTTTGTATTTCTTCTTTCTCCTAGTCATCAATATTTGTACTCTTGTGATTTTCTCCTCGATTTTATCTAAACTCAGGAATTTTTTAATGGTTTTTCTTTCCTTTTTCTTTCATTCTTTTCGTCAATTCTTCTAATTGTTTTGTCATTAATTATATATTCCCAGATAACTGTCATTTCTATCATACTTTCTGTCATCTTTTTTCCTTCTCTCCTCTTTCTTTCCTACCTTTCTTTCTTTCATCGTTTCTTTCTTCTTGTCACAGATTTTCATACGCCTTTTACAATAAATTGCCTTCCTCCTAAAGAATTCCTTTTTCACTTATTCATTCATTGACTTTTCCTTCTTTCTTTCTGTCTTTGTTTTTTCTTTCAATACATCCTTCAGCACAACTTACCATAAATTCCATCCCGACCAATTCCCCGCTCTTTCATTCATCCATCTTTCTTTCTTTCATTGTTCTTTCTTTCTTTTTCTTACATTACTCATTCCTCTAGTTTAATTCATTCATTTATTCCTCTTTCTAGCATCCGTCGCTTCCTGCTCCCCACTTAACCTAATAACCTTCATGTAAAACTTCCCACTCTTATTCTCTCTTATATCAGTAAATTTTGTCGTACCCAACGCGCAACTTATTTACACCGTTCCTTCCACTTTTTTTGTTTATTTTCCCCCATAACACAAAACTCCACTTTCAATGCTTTCCGATTGGAATCTCCTAAAGCGCCAATAGAATCACTGGCTATCGAGTTCCGATAGAATTTTAATAGCTCTCCAACGAAACATTCCAGGGCACATTCAATA
Source organism: Thysanoteuthis rhombus (assembly GCA_963457665.1). Classification (NCBI taxonomy): domain Eukaryota; kingdom Metazoa; phylum Mollusca; class Cephalopoda; order Oegopsida; family Thysanoteuthidae; genus Thysanoteuthis; species Thysanoteuthis major. The sequence continues at coordinate 34,927,206 of OY735228.1, read as the reverse complement.
GTCCTTTTACCACAATCCTATGGCAATTCCATTTCCGACAAGCTTATTCATTATATGGAAGCTGAACGTCCACACAGTCGAACGTGTCTCAATTATCCCGTTTCCAAATACCCCTTCGTTCCACCCATTTGTTTGTCAGGGCGTTAAAACTGAATAATTTAGCCGCATGTCAACTGTTTCAGCCTGCGTAAACAATGTGATCAGCAACGGAAACAACGCCATTTTCCTGGAGAGTGGGTATATACAAGGCTTGCCAAACATGTTTGATGTGTGGGTCACATTCGATAAACATCACATGTTTGAGTGCTACAAGACATAAACAAAATTTACCCACACGATCATATTGGTACATTCACATTTTTTGTAGTTTGGGTAATCCTTGCAAATCGGGCACTAAAAAGACTCGTGTAAATATTGCAAATGAGTATCTTTCCTTATGGCTGAAATGACTAAAAGCAGCTATATCTTTTCATCTCTCTTTCTCTCTCTCATTCTATCTATCTATCTATCTATCTATATATATATATATATATATATATATATATATATATATATATACATATATATATATTGAGAACCGTGCAACGTGCACATGAAAGGATAATGCTGGGCCACAGTTGGAGAGACCACAAGACAGCACAGTACATCCGAGAAAAAACAAGAGTCTGGGACATCAAAGAATCCATTAAAAAGCTCAAATGGTAGTGGGCAGGCCATGTTGCAAGAATGGCGGACAACCGATGGACATCACAACTCACGACGTGGATCCCCCGAGATCACATGTGCAACCGAGGCCAGCAGAATATTAGATGGAGAGACGAGCTAGACAAGTTCAGGAAGTACTGGCTCTACGACGTCCATGATAGAGAAGTGTGGCAAATCCAAAAGAAGGTCTATGTCCAACGGCGGACGTTAAAAGACTGATGATGATGATGATGATGATATATATATATATATATATATATATATATATATATATATATATATATATATATATATATATATATATATATAATACAGACACACATGCAAAGCACAAACACACACTCATATATATATATATATATATATATATATATATATATATATATATATATATATATATATATATATATATACATTTTCCTGACTTCATTGCTAAAAATATTAAGTACGGTAGAAAAGCAATTCGAAGGCTCTATTGATTATTAGATGTTATATTTTGATTTAATCGATATATTATTCAAAGATCGTAATAGTTACTTTATTAATTTACTTCTATCATTGTGCTAATTTCTGATCAATGCGTTGTATAATTATACTTTTGGGGGCCTTTGCATGGATTTTTGAGCCTACTTATCATTTCAGAGAGATTTGTATGAATTTTCGAGAGCATATATCATCAGTTATAAAGTTAGCTTGAAAAGAAAAAAATCCAATCACTAAACGGAAGTAACGATTTTTTCAATAAGTCTTTGATTGCTTGATCTGCAAATATAACTAAAGTTTTTACAAATAACAATATTTTTTCATGGATGAAGGGTCTTAAACTGTCAATTAATGTTAGTTTCAGAAGTCACTAAGTGTACATATGTACGGAAAACTTCCAAGGTGTAAAATAACATGATCATAAGTGTACTAGTGTTTCAAAAATAACGACAGTTTTAAAAATTTTAAAGAATGCTCTCCTGTTGGGAACGACAGGTCAAACCAGTGATGAATATTTCACATGGAGTCTTCGTAAATGTATTATCTGACAGGACTGTTTTTTGTTAGGCCAAGTAAACGAAAAGAATATCTCATAATAGGTCTACTAAGAATAATTATGCATTCAAGTCAGAAAATATTACGAACTGGTAAAATTAGGGTTACGAAACACATTTTATAACAAGGTCAATGACTAGGAGAGTTACAAAATCAATAAAATTCTGCTAAAATCTAAGAGAACATACATCTTTGTAAGTCTGGTGGGGAGTCTAGCTGTCCCAGGACTTCCTGGCTGGTTTATTTTGTCGTTAGAAAATATTGTATATTTTTTAAGGAAATGATTATTTGCATTTTAAATAGAGGGTTGCAAACAACAAATCCAGTAAGGAAGTGCTAGGACAACTACAGTATTATCGATAATTCTTGACTATGATTGTACATAGGTTAGATTGATAAAAATTAAACATGAAATTAACGAAATTAAATATTAAATTATACTGATTTTGAAAAAAATATATTGTAACTGTAGTCTATTGTATGCGTTCGAAAATTACGTCACCAAATCAAAGTTTTTAACGATCTCCACTGACATGAAACGAAAGATCTCTTTTCTTTTTCATTCAGAACAGTAACTGAATTGATTTTCTCAACAGAATGATGTCTTTTGAGAAGTCCCGCCTGTCCCATTTCCAACGTGTATATTAGGTGGATTGAACGTTGCCGCGCTAGTGTATTGTATACATGTTTAATTTCTACACAGAATCATCTGTGTGCCTTTGGCCTTTGGTTAATTGAACAACCAAACCACAGAAGCTCTAACATCTATATTAGATTAAAAACCCGCCCTAACAGGCAGATAAATTACTGTACATGCAAAGGAATAAAAGTATAGATAGATGGAAATCAGATAACATTTAATTTAATTTGTTTTTAAAATTGATTCAATACCACTTTTTACATTGTCAGAAAAAGAAAAATGCGGCTAATTTGGAAAAAGTTGTGCGCTAATGTAAAAAAAAATGTTGGCTAATGTGGAGAAAAGGGGTTGCGCTGATGTAAAAAAACGGGATGGGGTCAATATTGCAAAATGGTCATAGGGAATAAAGTTAAAAACGGTAATTCAAGAACAACCAAGAGATTGACCCTCTAACTGAGAACTATGCAACATGCACATGAAAGAAACATTCTCAACCCCACGTGGAGAGATCATGAGACAGCACGGTATATTAGACAAAAGAAAGGAGTCCGAAATATCATTGAAACGGTTAGAAAACTCAAATGGCAATGGACTGGACATGTTTCAATAATGTCAAACAACCGCTTACGATGTGGATCCCCAGGAATCTGGTGCGGTGACTGACAGAAAGTAAGATTGCGTGACGAGCAAGATAAATTCAGAAAATTACTGGCTCCATGATGCCCATCGATAAAAGACGTCAGTCGAATTTTGGGGATGGTCTATGTCTGACGACGGGCTCTAACCGACGGATGATGATCATGATGATGATGATGATGAATTTAAGAAAAAAGTAGGGCTGGTCTCTAAAAAGAGGCGGGGCTGATGTAACAGGAAGAGGGGTCTAATGTTTTAAAATGGTAGAAGAAGAGGTATTATGTTAGAAATAGAGGCTTACTATCGAGGAAAGGGGGTGCAATACATAGATAAAATGGACTATTGATAGAAAAATGAGCGGATAATGAAAAGGGCGTAGGGGATTATTGTTAAAAGGGGTGGGATTTATATCAAAATTTTGACCGCTAAAAATGAGGAAAAGTTTTACCCTGTGATTTTGAAAATTTCCACTTGATTTTGACTTTTAAAAAAATAATGTTCTCTTTCGACTACAAAAGGTTTTGAAAAAATCACCCTTTCATTTTGACCCTTAAAATTCCCCCCTCGAGAAAAGAAAAAAAAACCCCAAAATGTCTTTCTCTGACTTCAATCCCTAGAGAAGAAATGAAAAAAAAATTTCCCCAAGATTTTGACGCTTAAAAGTTAAAAATTAAAATGGAAATTCTTCATGTATTTCGACCCCTAAAAATGAAAAATTATACTTCCCGCCATTTGATCGACATAATCTCTGATCCCAAAATTTGGTGTTGTACAAAAATGTATAACTGTACATCATCAAAACATGCACAAAACAAACCACCGCTAATCGAGGAACACATGTTCAACCAATGAGCATCGGGATATGAGAATTGTCAACAAAAAAAAATTGTTTTTGCTTCTATTTTTAATTAAGAACGCAATATCCAAGGATTAAGTTGAGAAAAAGATTGAAAAATATTCTATATTACACCGTCAAAATATATTTTTTTATATAGTAATCAAATAAATAGACCCTTAAATAGAAACCCTTAAAAACATATTTTGGCGGCTGGTTTTCAAAAAATAACTCACTAAAAACTTTTCCCGAGGATCTAGTCCGTGCACCCAGGAAATGTTATGGATTTATGTCAAGTAGATTTTGTGGTGAGAGGGTACAGACAGACATACCTTTGGCGAATTATAAGACATCAGTTTCCTTCAGCATGTCAGAAAACAAAATTGAAATCCTCGTCATTACTTACAATCATCTAATCAATCCCAGTGAGAAAATACGTGTATATACTAGTTTTCCCAGAGCTAGAAATTGGTGCGTTCCTTTAAGAGTGTTTCGTTGGCCGAAATGGTGTCAATCGAGAATCAATTACCATTAAATCATTTTGGAAAAAGAATTGAGCATCTCCAGTCTCAAAAATGTTGGGAAGGATATGAGACATCGTAAGTGATGGTGGGAGGTACAATAGACGGGAGTGTAGTAGTTAGGTAAAAAGTGGGTGCACGCTGCCCCTGCAATGATTTGCTAAAGAACTAAAGCTGAACGACTATATTCAGAAAAGTGAAAAAGTGGCGTAAAGTCAACTTTTGGAAAGCGGGTAAAACCTGAGTTTTATTCCTATTGAATTATTTCTTAAAAAATTTAAAATTTCGTTTCAGTGGAAGAATCCATCATTTCAAAGGGTGGGTAGATGATATATTAATCGTCAGACTTGTCCCTCTTGACTGGAAGAGTCCATGCAAGACGGGTGAAGAACGAAGAGAATCAGACGATTCATTATGATATACTTTTCAAAGTCAATGAGTTAAACAATTGGGCAATCAGCAAACATAGTGTCGTGTCATAGACGTTCACATAAACATTTCCAAACGACATTTTCACTTAACCTCTCTTCCTGCAGATCTTGACAACCGACTAATTGTTTTTATATGACCGAGACAACGTGCTAATTCCAAATTTACAGTAGCTGACGTTAGACATGTGTTTTTGTAAACATGGCGAACGTTGATGAATTTCAACAAACACATCGTAGATTGTTTTAGAATCTCTTGCTTTCGTTTATTTTTTCGGTGCTTTTATTGCCTTTTATAGTTTTACTGTTATACGAACATAGAAACACACGCACTCAAACAAGTATACGTGCTCACACACACACACACACACACACACACACACACACACACACACACACATATATATACACATATATATAAAACGAACTGAATCTTACTTAGAATCGCACCGAGATACATCTGAAAGAGTAATTCTAGATATAAGTCTGAGAAAATGGTTTTGAAAATCGGGTCCGTCAAATAATGAACTGAACATAGCTAATCTTGAGGCAAAGAAAACACCATCCATTGCTTTAGCCATCAAATAACTAATAATAGTATACAGACCTTAGCTGTAAATTAAGAATCGATCAAATGTAATCCGTTGGGAGTAAAAAAATACTTTTAAATTTCATTTTAGTTATTTCCATTAATATTCGGACCATCCTATCTTGGTGGTGGTGGTGGTGTATATTGACCGCACCCCCTTCTTAGCATTAGTAGTATTATTATTGTCTCACACTAAGATTGAACCTAGTACCATCAGATTACTTTGCAGTAATTTTTGTCTGATGCTGTAAAAGGGTTCGGTTCGTTAGTTTCCCACACCTACCAGATGATACGTGACGAAGGCCGTAGAGTGCAACGGCCGAAACGTTGTATGATAAACAACCAAGATGAGGGTGGTCCGAATATTAATGGAAATAATGATAATACCTCAGAGATATATTATTTTAGTTAGTTTAATAATTAGTCTAAAAACTGAGTGCTGAAAATAGTGGTCCCCCTGGAGTACTTGAGTTTTTTCAAGTTTCGAAACCACTGCTATGAGAGATGAAAACGATCAGCGTGAATTCGGGAAAGGTCTACAATGAAGGATATCTGATAAATTGGTAAACAACAAAAATGGACTGAAAGCTAGAAAAGAAGACAACAGATGGAGCAAGAGGCTAACCGATTGGTGCCCATTGGACAGTGAAAGCAGTAGGAAAAGACCAGATACAAAATAACAGGATGAGATAGATTTGCCAGTAAGATGTGACAGTGACTTACAATGGATGATATATATATATATATATATATATATATATATATATATATATATATATACACATTTTGACTTACAAATATAAACACACACAAACATAGATGGAAATATATAATCTCAGGAACATAATTTTGCAGCTTGTAGGATGCAACTGTCTCCCTTAGATTTGAAAATTGCTGAATTGACCTTTAAAGGTTAACCAGTCAGTGACATCATTCCTATGATCATCGCTGGGTCGAGTTACCCCCGTGCATAAATTTGCAGTCTATAGGACGCACTCATATTTGTAAAATTTCAAAACGTCAAAATCAATCTTACTTTGAAAAATACCTGGATTGGGTTAATCTTTAAGGTCAATCGAGGTCATCATGATCTATCCCATGTTCATCCTTGGGTCAAGGTACCCAGGTAAACGAATTTGCAGACTTCTGAATTTGATCTGATCTTAAATTATCCTTTAGAGGTCACCAAATCTTAGTATCACCTATTTTTAAGTCACCCTTGTAGATAAATTTGTAGACTTTTGATTGCAGCCAACTTTGTTAGATTTGAAAATTCCAGAATTGACCAGGTCTTATCAGAATTGACAGGACCTTGATTTGACCCTTCGAAGTCAGTATCATCTGTCATATATTTCGGGCTAAGTACCCAAATTTGCTGACCGTAAGGTGCAGTCGCCTAATGCTGAAATTGACCTGACCCTAAAATGATCTTTAGCGGTCACCAGAGGCTATCACCGATTACCCTAAGTTCTGGGGTCAAGCTACCCGTATTCAAAAGTTTGGAACTTGTGGAGAGCAACTGTTTAGGAATGTATAGAAATATTCCGTAACAAACATTCTTCGTTTTCATGGTATTATTCTTAGTTCGGGGTTAATTTTTCATACTAATATTTTCTGTCTCTTTTGTAAGAAACGCTTTTTCGTTGTGTTTAAAAAAAAATAGTTTTGAACATTTGCAAGTTAAGGAAGCACAATCCGAACTTCAAGCAATGATTCTGCACAAATTTTCGGCATCTTTTTTGTGGTTTTCGGCTACCATATTCTACGAATTCTTATCATTTATAAAAGATGCCGAGTAGTTTTAGGTGTATATCTTAAAACTATTTTTCTTTATCGTTATTGTTACATAATATTCGTAGTTTTGTGTGCAGGCAGCATACTTTAAAATTAAACCGCTGGAATTCTCATTAAAGAATATGGATGAAACCCGAATTCGTAATCCATGGCACAGTACAGTGTTTTATAACAATACCTTTCCCGACACCAGCAACTTGTGATATCTATTTGAGCTTTTCTCTCTATTTCTTCTCTAAAATCTACTGAGTAAATTACACTTTAAGGTTTCCGAAGTTCTGCTAATTTTACACATCCAGCTTTGTACGGCGCAAGGCAAAATTGGGTGAGTAACTGGAGTAAGAAGATTATGTTACGCCAAACTCCCAATAGAAGGGCCCTCCTGTCTTGAATATCAGTATTTGAAATCCCGGCTTGTGCTTGCAGTCAAACACTGACCTCTGGCCCCTATTAGTTGTCTGAGGTTCTGATAAGAAGCAGTTTCATGACATTTCACTTGTTCTGACATTGTACTCTCTCGTTTTCGCGACCTTAATCACAACGTTCTAACTTGTTATAAAAATAAACCAACTGGTTTTATGCGAAAACCGACGACATTTTAACTGGTTTTCCTTTTTTTTTTCTTTTCTTTTCCTAATTCCTGCTCAACAACGGAGAGAGCCGGGAAGTACTAAAAACAAAAATAACAACAAAAAACAACAAAGCAAGGAAAACCAGCAACAAAGTAATAGCAACCACAGCCGTTGATTTTTCAAATCAGATGAATGAAATAGGTATGTGACACAGTAATACTTTTTTTCCCTCTTCGCTTGATTTGACTTGCTTTTTCTCCTACCGATAGAGTCACTATTTATTACCCTACTTAAACTCGAGAGAAATGGAGCGAGAAATAAAAAAATAAAACGAAGGAGAAAAGTCAGAGAGATTTAAAAAACATAAAAAAGGAATGTATTAGCCATTAAAACATCAACCACCATTTAGTACAATTTTCCGAATAGTCGTTATTGGTGTTCAGATATAAAGCCGTCTCATTCAGAGCTTTCATTTGCAAATAAAACAGTTTTTAAATGGAGTTATCTCCCATTTGGCCTTTTCGTCTTTTCTCAACTATTTGTCTTTTATTATTCATTTAAAAGGTTTCACAGCGAAAAGGAAAATGAAGTTTCGTTTGCTTTTCTATAATTTCTCTACTCATAAAAATGGCTTTTCTGAACCTAATTGCTTTCTTAGTTATTTGCTGGGATTCTGCTTTTTTAAACTATCCACAAACAAGATAATTAGCCATGTGTATTCGTTGGTAGTCACGCTTACGTCATCATTTAAGTCAGGTGACGAAACAGTATGAATAGAAGTTTCATTTAACGTTTAACCCGGTAAGTTTAATAATCAGGGAATACTGTATATGAATAAGACAGCTCATTTTAGGAACCGCCATATGATCAACAACTTTTGGCAACATACCATTCTGGGGGTGATCAAATAAAACAGTGGATGAAAGGGTGATCAATAAATAAGTTACTTATACTTATTGCCTTATTTTGGTCAGTATTCATGACTTAATTTAGAATAGCAAAAAAAAACAACGAACGGGTACAAATTAAGGACACATTTAGCATAAATTTACATTGCAAATCAAGACCCCTCTAAAGAATAGACAAAAGGGTTTAAATGCGTAAATGGTCTGTTCAGATCTATGGATACGATGTGTAATCCTACCACATACACGCGTATATAGCCCGAACGACTTGAAAACTGACAGTTTGGGGACATTTACTGCTTCTAAAAATGTTGGGCAGCAAAATGTTTTTGACATTTTACATGAACAGTGCGACTATTAAATCACTGCGTGAAAACGATCCAAGGGACTCCAATTTTTTTGTGCGGATGTGATAGTTATTTTTCCATCTCGTAGTGAACAAACTCACTCTCGACCAATCTGTTGTGAAAATCAAACTTGACTCTCCATGGAATACTTAAAATAGAAGAAATCAAGCAAAGAATCACTGTAGGATGGAAAGCCTTCGGAGGGACAAGCTCAACTATCGAGAACAAGAAAATCTCACCAGACCTAAAAACAGGAGTATACAATCAATGAATCTTTCCAAAAGTCAACTATAGATCTGAAACATTGCACCTAACTAAAAGACAGACCCTCAAATTGAGAACCATGCAACGGGCGTAGAATAAAATCATGATCAAATTCACATGGAGAGATCATAAGAGAGCACAGTATATTAAAGAAAAAATAAGAGTACGAAGCACCATTGAAACAATTTAGAAACTCAAATGGCAATGGGCTGGCCGTGTCGCAAGAATCGCAGACAACCAATGGACATCATGACTCACAACATGGATCCCCAGTGATCAAATGCCTAATCAAAGCCGGCAAAATATTAGATGGCGAGAAGAACTGGACAGGTTCAGAAAATATTGGCTCCACGACGCTCACGACAGAGAAGTGTGGCGAATCCTGGGTAAGGTCTGTGTCAAACGACGGTCGATAAAAAAAACTGATGATGATGATGATGATGATGATGATTTACCAATCGCAGAAATGTGAGTAATTATCATAAAATGTGAAGTGCCACACAATTTATCATCACACACAATCAGTAAGTGTTAATAGCAGATATTCCGAGTAACCTCATATACATAACATTGGGTTTCTTCAGTTTTCAAGTTGATCTGGTTGGCTATGTATGTATGTATGTATGTATGTATGTATGTATGTATTTCGTATACAGGCCGCATCAATGGAGCTAAAGTCTTTTTATTATGTCTTTTTTTTAAAAATTAGCCCCGTTAATGTGGTTTTAATGGGGGTTCAATACGGAATGTAAGATTATTCTAAATTGATCCCTTCGTTTTTGTCCAGTAGTATTCATTTTATTTTGTATGATTTGGACATCTTTTGTGATCACCTCCCAGCAAAAGGAGTAAATTATTTGATAATCACCCCCTTTTTCCAGCTTTTAATTGATTATTCCCAACAATGCATGCTTCCAAAAGACATTTGTCAGGTGACGGTTCCTGTTTAGTTACTTACCATTTTTTCTTTCCTTTTTATTTTTACCTTTTATTACAGAACTATAGGTCGATGCATTCTACGACCGTTACAGAAAGCGTTTGGATTCTGGTTTCTGTTGGAACGGTTTTAGTTAGTCCCTTCATAAGAAGATTATTTTGTTGACGTCGTGGTACATTTTTCATTTTATAACGTATTGTTTTGTTCATTTCCTGCATTTCGAACCTGCAAACCCCATAACTTCGTGTGTGTGTGTGTGTGTGTGCACGTGTGTGTGTACGTGTGTGTGTGTGCACGTGTGTGTGTGTACGTGTGTGTGTGTGTGTGTGTGTGTGTGTGTACGTGAGTGTGTGTGTGTGTGTGTTGGGAGGGGGCTTAGGGACGTGACATATCTGAGAACCCACAAATATCCCCCCCCCCTAAAAAAAATAATCTGAAAAAATCATTAAAAATGATTAAACAAACTTCTAAAAATGATATAAAACACTACAAAAAAATAATGCAAAAAGAAACATCTTCAAATTTTCACAGTGGCACGTCCGGGCCAGGTTTTAAATAACTAATTATTTGGTCCTACTTTGTTATTTGAATCTTTACTCCTTCGCTATTGAACTCAATCTATTTATACTCTTTGGTCAATCGACTTATTTTTATCAATTATCATCCGTACTCCAATTAGATATCAGATCCAAGAACATGTTTCGATATTTTTCTGTATCTCTACCATTTCAACGTAATAAAACGTTTGGGGCGGAAATCATAACTTGGAGTCAACCTGATTAGAACACAGATTTGCCGCAATGATGTTTGGGTTTGTTGTAAGGAATTCAAGGCGTTTCTGCGAGGCGGATCCCCGACATATTTGGCGAGAATTGGCCCCGGAGTGGAATCAAAAGAATGCGAACACACTTGAAGCGCTTAACGCAAACTCCTGGCGATTGAATCCTGGTGGCGAAAAGCAATTTTTTGAGGGTGGTCGTGGTTTTATTTGACATTTATTTACGGGAAGACACGCTGTTTCAAGTGCAGGGAGTCGCGAAGTCAAGGAGTGAGTGGTAGGGTGTGTGTCTGGGTGGGGTAGGGGAGAAAAACAATTAACGAATTTCCGAAATGAGTGGAGAAAAAACGTTTTTCAAAGAAAAACACACACGCATACGCTCACACACACACATACGCACACGCACACATACACACACGCATACATACACACACACGTGTAGGTATGTGTAGAAAGAGAGAGAGAGAGAGAGAGAGAGAGAGAGAGAGAGAGAGAGGGAGAGCAATTGTTTGCATTCATATCGTGATTGCAATCATCACTGGAAATCCACTATATAATTATCACGACACACAAACATTGTTGTTATATTCTGACCCCCCCTCTCTCTCTTTCTCTCATCATACATAGATACATATATAATTATATGTGCGAATGTGAGAGGAGAAAGGAGAGACAGAGAGAAAGAAAGGGCGTCCAAAATATGTGTACACATTTGATAATGAGTATGTTAACCTCAGTAAAAAGCTAATTGAACAACTGTAACCATCAGAGGTGGCAAAGGATTCTATCCCTTTTTGAACGTGGGTGTGCTTATGTTTATGTGTTTGTTTATGCATTTGTGCGTACCAACCAACAGTCCTGGCCATACCGTTTTGCCAGCAGACTTGAAAATTGGAATCAGAACTCCTCTAGACCCTTTCGATAAATATTTTCACTGTATTTTTGGAGAACGCACTTTGTTGCCTTTCTAGGCAGCCCTATTCTGACAGATTTGTAAATAACATCTAAATGCCTTCTTTTTACTTTATTTGGATCTTTTACAGTAGACCACACCAGTGACGTCATAAATAGAATTTATTCTGATCATATTTATTTCTCAACCGAATTTTATGACATGACTTAAAATTTTGACGCTATTGTTGTTCAAATATTGACTGTGACGGTAAGTATTTATAAATGTTGATTTCTGAAGTAGGCAAGTCAAACAAATAAACAAGTATCTAACACTTGATGCGAAATAATTTTGCGAGCCAAGCAGTCTTTATATTCTTGTAGTGTCGATTCTCATTCAAGTTTGATAATTACGCTCAATCTCATAAAACCTATTGTAAAACACTGTTTTGAACAAAAAGCTTATGAAACATTTTTTAGCACTTGACCTGCATGAAAATTGGCAGAATTAAAATAGAAAAATTCATTGCGTGGATTATCTCAAACAAACATATTATTAGATCAATGTTTTATCAGTTTGATCCGAATGGATATTCATTCATTGTGACCTTTTGCCAGACCAAGTCAACTTTATCGAAAAAATATATATCTATAATGTCTGATAAAGGTATTATACATCTATGTATCAAGTGAAATCTATCTGGCAAGAAGGATTGCTATCATAAAGAAAGTCTTTAGACAAAAGGCCTCGTGTGTGTGATACCGACGAATGATCAAATAATAAAGTCTGCTAGAATAGCTTGCCTACTATATATATATATATATATATATATATATATATATATATATATATATATATATATATATATATATATATATATATATATATATACAGAGAGAGATACATACATAGATAGGTAGATAGATAGAGAGAGGGAAACAAAGATGCATATATACATGTGTGTGTATATATATATATACATACATACATACATACATATATATATATATATATATATATATATATATATATATATATACACACATATATATACATATATATATATATGATTTTGTTGTTACTAGTCGGTTTCACGCTGCCATTGCGATAAAAGGATAACTGTTTTTTTTCTATTTTCATTCTTCTTCTATATATAACCAGAGTGCTGCTTTATTGCTTTATGGCGCATTTTTCTCTCATTTTGGCGGTTATTTTTAATTATTCATTATTATTTATATTATCCTCTGTTCCTGTGTATAAGTATTGGTGATTAGAGTGTGGTCCACTCAGTGCTAAATGGGTTCTGAGTGAGGTGGATGAAGGGAAGGAATTTATGCGTACGCGTGTGCGTGTATGTACGTGTGTGCAGGTATGTGTATACATGTGGATAGATCCATAAATAAATAACCTTCCCATGAAAAAATCATTTGTTTTACACCACCAATGTTTACGTTTCTAAATAATATCCTTTTCCGTCGAAACAGTTAAATTAATGCTTCTCAAATGATCGTATAGATCAAACATTATACTGGAGAAATTTCAGATCAAAATCTACTTAATGACTGCGTCGGGCAACGGACTTACTTATCTACTTCGTATATAATTACTGATGTCTTTGTTTTGAGAAGGATCTGATCACCTAGTTTATTGCTGTTATGTTTTTGGATGGGCGCATCAGTTGGTCGACCCCCATGCATGGACGCAACCAGCATTATTTACGGAGTTGAATTTGTCCCGATCGATGTCGGCTGTGTTATTTACTATCTCCAGGGTAGTTAAGGCTGAACCAGGAATGGATAAGGGTCGACTGGAACCTGAGAACACGGTCACCTGTGGCACTGTTGGTAGTTATTGTTAAAAGATGGGGTCCATTAAGTGTTCTGGTCTGCAGACCCTGGAATGGATACACCGCTCAAATGTTCGGCTTTGTTTTTGTACCCCAAACGCCCTTTTTTCTTTTTTTTTTTTAATCGAGGTGGGAGGTGAGGATGAGAGTTCGTCAGCCGCAGATGAGAAAGGGATTCCGACTCGTCTGCTGACCCAAGGAACACCCTTACTTTCAAGCTAAATTGCCAGAATTCTTTACCCGTCTTAGCCGGTGTAGTCTCCAGAAAACATCTGTGAAAAAAAAAAGAACTCTTCATCTCTTATTGTTTTCCCTAGATCTTGGTATCTATTAAGAAGTTTGTATATCTTTAACTTAACGCCAATGTTTGTGTGTACGTGCGCACGTGCGTGTGTGTATGTGTGCAGGATCTCCTTCTCTCGGTGTATATTGTTTGACGCTGCATATATATATATATATATATATATATATATATATATATATATATATATATATAAGAAATGGATATATATGATGCGACTGAATGATTCTAAATTGCGTTATATTACACAAAAATTTTTCAAATAAGAGTTTCTTTATGATATAACACGATTTATAATCGCACAAATGTGTATATGTATGTAGGGGTCTCTTTCTCTATCTCTCTCTTTCTCTCTTTCTCTTTCTCTCTCTCATTCTCTCTCTCTCTCTCCCCCTCTCTCTCTCTATATATATATATTTGAAGGTGTACGTATGGATATGCATATGTATATTTACATATATATAATGTTTAAAGCTGTGAAGCTTTCTATATCATAAATATATATATATATATATATATATATATATATATATATATATATATATATATGTATGTATTGAGAAATGAATATATACGATGAGACAGAATGGTTATAAAGTGCGTTATATTTAGTAGAAGCCCTCCAAATAAGAGTTTTTGTATCATATAACGCGATTCATAATCATTCTCTGGGATAATGTGCATATCCATTTCTCAATACATAAATGTAGCGTTGGAAGAAACCAATAGAGCAGATACAGACCGAAGAATGAACGAAATGAGAATGTGGTGTGAAAATGGTTATTAGGGTCTTTGCATGACCGGCACTTGTTTAGCTCAATGATAAGAGCAACGCTAAGTTGAAGCGGCAAACCCTTTGGTTGCTGGTTCGGGCAGCCCCATTTTCTTTTATTGTTTATTCTATATGACGGCAAATAAAATTATATTCGTGACTTAAGAAGTTACTGTAGCATCAATCTTCCAATTAAATATCAGATTCGGCTATTCTGCCTTTATCTGGGCAACAATTGGATATATATCACAACCTGAGTGAACAATCATACGATTTATCAGTCCATACAAACATAAAATGCCCCTTATGAAGCTTTTGTCGGATGATGACCCTAAGGTGGGGCTTTATTTCACATCTTACTCACAGCATCGCAGCAAAACCTGACGACACCATAAACCCTTCTTAGTTCTCCATCACCGTGTGAGGATGCTTTAGTCGTATGTATACAATTACTTTTTGAACCTTTTTTACATGCATAGCAGGTCGAGCAAATTTGTGTCAAGATGATAGACGCGGGTTCGAGTTCGGCATGACGCTCATTTCTTCATTTATTTACGTGGTTGGGTGTTTGATCTTATACTCATTTAATTCCAATGCTGGACAAATTATTTTTTAGAAAATAATGTCTCTACAATTATCGCGCACTCACACACACACACACACACACACACACACACACACACACACATATGAACAAACATAACAGGAACACCTACTCAAATACTAATACTACTGACACCAATACTGTGAACAGACACAGCTATATGAACAAACACAACTACAAAAACCAGCATACAGATAATAGCAACAAGAACACTAGCCGCCACAAGGTTCTCAGACCTACTACCCCTCATACTCTGCAAAAGGAAAGCCCTAAGAGTAGCATCCTTCCTCAACCCACCATATTGACCCTTCAAAAGCATCCTGAAGACCCAGGCAGACACCCTGACCAGCAGGTAACCCCTACATCAACCCACACACACACTCTACCAAAAAACGAGGAAACCCCCCTACCACTAAATATGGAAGGGGGGTTAGAAAACCTGATTCCAACACTAGTAAGCAGTTTAGAAAACTTACTAAAACACTACTACACACCATCAGAATTAAGGAAGACCCAGAAGGGAAAGTAATGAACCTAAGTAAATTTCGATTTACTAGGGACACATTCAAACTCCTTAACAAGGGCCTTAATTTCTGTCCCCGACCCCCACACTTCAGCAATCACACCCTCAACAAAGATCTCTATGACTTCTTCAGAAGGATCAAACTTAGAGCCCACTTTGGGAAAACAGGCCACGACAGTGACATCCTTGATAGGCTTAAAGACCCCAACAAATCTTTCACCCCAAAAAACATAGACACAACCATTCAAACTTTTGAGCTAGCCGTCAGAGATGACATAAAAACCTACATCAACAATAACACACCACAAACCCTAACACGTGATAACCTTACAACTAAAGAGCGAAAGGCCCTTAATAAACTAAAAAACAACACAAACTTGATCATCACAAGAGCAGATAAGGGTGGATCCATAGTCATCTGGGGTCTAGATGAATACCTCACAGAAGCTAACTTACAATTAAGCAACACAGAATTCTACAGAGAACTCCCCATAGACCCCTTTAACGAATACATAAACACAATAACCCAATCCCTAACAGAATTACACAATAGCAACATGATAGACAAAAGAACACAGAATATACTGAAACCCACTTCCACAAAACCCGCAAGGTTCTACCTACTCCCCAAAATCCACAAGCCAAATAACCCAGGTAGACCAGTCATCTCCTCCACGAACTGCCACACTACTAAACTATCAAAATTTGTAGATCACTACATACAACCCTTAGCAACACAAATCAAATCATATATACGTGACACCACAGACCTCCTAAACAAAATCAAACACATCACAGCAATCCCAGACAAAGCACTTCTAGTTAGTATGGATGTTAAATCCCTATACTCCAACATCAAACATGACGAAGGTATCCTAGCACTGACAGAAGCCTTAAACAATAGAACTACTAAAGAACCTAGCACTAGAACAATCACCACTCTTATGCACCACATTCTAACCCTAAATAGCTTCAACTTTAATAATAGACACTTCCTCCAGGTGAAAGGCTGCGCCATGGGCACAGTAGCGGCCCCATCCTATGCTAATATCTTCATGGGTAAATTTGAAGAAACCTACATTTACCCAGAGATTTATAATGACTGCATCTTTTATGGTAGATACATAGACGACATTTTTTTCATATATACAGGCGAAAAAACCAAACTAGATAACTTCTTTATACATCTAAACTCGGCACATGACTCTATTAAGTTTGACTTCACAACATCCACTGACTCCATAGCCTTCTTAGACACACGCATATATATAGATGACAACAGAAACCTCCATACCACCCTCTACACAAAACCCACAGACACCCACAATTACCTCCACTCCAAATCAGCCCATCCCCAACACTTAAAAAGGAGTCTACCATTTTCACAAGCTCTTAGAATTAGAAGAATCTGCTCCACCAATAGCGAACTTAACAGACACAAACATAACCTAATACAATATTTCACCCAACGAGGTTATCCACTAGATGACACAAAAAAACAAATAAAAAAAGCGACTGGAATACCCAGAGATCAAACCCTTTTACTGTCCCACAATAACAAACCCAACCGCATACCCCTTATAACAACCTTCAACAACACACTCCCACCCTTAGCACACATCATCAATAATAGATGGAACATTCTCACGATCAAAACAGATCTAAAAGAAACATTCACAGACCCATGTGTTATCTCCTACCGCAGACCCAAAAACATCAGAGACATGATTAGTAGCAATACTATCGTTAACAATAAAGTCGTACACAAAAATACACCTAGAACAATTAATTTCTGCACACCTTGCAACATAAGAAACAGTCTATGTTGCAACCACCTCAAGCACACCAACACATTCACAAGCACCACCACAAAAGTGAGTTACCACATATACCACAATAGCAACTGCCGCAGTAAGAACATTATATACCTTCTAGAGTGCAATAGGTGTAAGTTACAGTACATTGGCAAGTCCGAGTGGCAATTTAATATTAGACTCAACAATTATAGACATAGGATTAAGTCAAAAAATAATCGTAGCCCACTCCCTGTAGAACTACATTTCCGCACACCTGACCACAATTTTGCCACTGATGCTACCTTCACCATCATAGAAAAAATAGAAAAAACTACTCCAATTGACATAACTAAAGTTCTAGAAAAACACGAAGACATGTGGATCAACAAACTTAAAACCCTATACCCTAATGGATTAAATACTAAACTGAACAACCCGCACCACACAGAACACTAATACACACAACTCCTACCATTAATATCCTCACACCCACATCTTAGACACACTCAATAATGGAAGCTTCAAAGTCACCTAGACCCATAGGAAAAATTTCACCTTAGCCTGTTACAACCCCTGTCCAATTCTTAGCTAAAACACTTTCAGCAACATCTTCAGTAACTTTTAAGGTTGAAACCTATGTAGCTCCTTGACTCCACCACCCCTCCTTCTATACTATCCCAAACATACCAAAAAACCCACCTCCCCAACACTACCCCCCACCTTGACACACTCTGCCCTCCCCAAGTCCAACTGCTGCTGCTTTACCAAAATCCCAATACCTGCTGGTCATTCTTACATTCAGCATGAGGCCTCTTGTAGCCCTGACAACAAAACCTACCCACAATGCATAGCCGCTGACAGTGGACTCTGGTTCCACATGGTACATTTTAATTCACACTCACACAACACGCACCACTGATGATGAGAGAAATCTCGAAACATGTATGGACTATTGACAAATAAGGATTAATAAACCTTACCACCAAAAACTTCACTCC
Organism: Thysanoteuthis rhombus; assembly: GCA_963457665.1. Taxonomy (NCBI): domain Eukaryota; kingdom Metazoa; phylum Mollusca; class Cephalopoda; order Oegopsida; family Thysanoteuthidae; genus Thysanoteuthis; species Thysanoteuthis major. The sequence goes on along the minus strand of OY735228.1, from coordinate 34,908,485 downwards.
CGAGTCTGTCTCACTCTCTAAAGTACACATTATATATATATATATATATATATATATATATATATATATATATATATATATATATATAGATATATATATGGAGGTATATGTGTGTGTATGTGTATGATAATCGTAGAAACATCATTTTCGGGAATATATATATATATATATATATATATATATATATATATATATTTCCTTTTTTATATATCCGATGAAGTCATTGAAAGTTTAGGAATTAACTTCCTATAATTGTATAATGATCTGAGAGTCTTAACTTGTCTAGTTCATCTCTCCATCTTGCATTCTGTCAGCCCCGGTTAAGTATGTGATCTCTGGGGATCCATGTGGAAAGTCGTGATATGCAGCGGTTGTCTGCCATTCTTGCAACATGACCAGCCCATTGCCATTTGAGTTTTCTAACGAATTCTATGATGTTTTTGGAGTCCTGTTTTTTTCCTCGGTATATTGTGCTGTCTTGTGATCTCTTAATGTTATGTTGAGTATGATTCTTCCATGTGCACGTTGCATGCTTTTCAGTTTGAAGTTCAGTCTCTTGGTTAGGTTCTATGTTTAAGCTCCATAGTTTACTACCGGAAGGATGCATTGGTTGTATACTCTTCTTTTTTTTTTTTAGGACCAATCGGTATTCCTTGTTCTTGAAGGTGGAGCTCGCTCTGCCAAAGGCTTTCTATCCAAGAGTGATTCTTTTCTGGATTTCTTATTCTCTTGAGGATTCGATGCAGACTCGTTATCCTTGGTAGACGTAACTGTCCACTTTCTCCCGTTCTGGGTTTTCAATTTCAATCGCTGCATGTTCATTTCCGACGTAATTGTTGCACATAGCCTTTGTTTTGGGGAAGTTTATGTGAAGGACGACTTTTTTGTTGAGTTCATTCGGTTTATCTAAAATTAGTTGGAGGCCGAGGAAAATTTCAGCTAAAAGAATGATATCGTCCGTAAATCTTAGGTTGTTCAGATATTCACCGTCTATTCTGATTCCCTTAATCTCCTAGAGTGGATTTCCGAAGATTATCTCACGATAACCCGTGAGGAGTTTGAGTTTGAGACATCACCTCACTCTACCCATTTTTGTGCTGAAAAGGCGCCAAGTCTTCATGTAGTCTCAGGAATGAGCTGATGTGACTTTAAATACGTTGCAGTACTCTGACGTATAGAGGGTTTACAACAGAATGATATCCTCAAAGACCATGCCTTCTCGAATTCGATAAATGCTACTGCAAGTGGTTTTTTGAATTCAGCTTCTGTCTGTTTTATTTGATTCATCAGATGGAGAAGGCCAATAGTGGTGTAGCTTCTTCTAAAGCCAGCTTGCTCCAGTGATTGGTTTTCATCTAGCATTTTAGAGATTAGGTCAGTAATGATTTTTGTGAAAAGTTTTCAGATGCTGTTGAGTAGACTTATTGGTCTGTAGTTGTTGAGGTCTTTCGTTTTCTTTTTTAGTTTTTTTAAAATATAGATAAAAGCATCATGATTGTATGATAGTTCTAATTTTCTAGGCCTGTTCTTTATTTCTGTCATAATTTGAATAGAATAGCTAGTTTCCAGATGATGACCTTTCCACCATTTTTGGGTAGGTTGATGGTGATGTTATCTGATCTAGGGGACTTTTGTTTGTCTGTTTGATGGCTTGTTTAACCTCCCATGTTGTAACTTCTAAGAGACTCTCGAACTGATTGCTCACGTCTTGCATATCCTGTTCGTTGTTTTGTAGTCCCTGTTTGGAGGAGTAGGGTTCTAGGGTAGAATTTTTAGGCACGTTCAACGATCCTGTCTCTGTCTGTTCTTGGGTCTCTGTTGAGATTGAATACTCACAAACTGAAGCCTGAATTTAACTTTTAAAAAAGTTTATATAAGTTCATCCAAGACTATCCCTGATAATATTCGAGGGAATAGTAGATTCTTCCTATGCAATGTATATTTGCTAATGAATATATCATGATAAATACAAATGGAGGTAAACAGGTATTTCGACTGCAGACGTTTCAACCTTGTTTTGGTTTTAAAGGTGAGAATACCAGATTTCAATGGATTTAGAATTAGATAAAAATCATTGCCTCAATGTACGATAATTATGTTACATATGTTTAAAGTTAAATAAACCTTATTATAGATAATATAAGGGGTGATAGTTCAAGATTCGTTTTTATTGAATGGCCGAAAAATTAAAATTGATACTTTGAGTTATTCTATGTGAGTTTGAATGTTTCACATAGATACACAATCGATGTTAAAATGGTGAATGAATAGAAAGAAATAAGGAAACTTATCAATGAAAAAACTAGAAAAAAGTATTTAAATAAATTCTGTATATAGTCATAGTCATTTTCGCATTTGAGAAATTAAGTGAGGCCAAAACGTCTGCGGTCGAAATATCGGTGGCCATAATATTCAGACCAAAATTTTCAGGCCGAAACGTCTGCAGCGATAACATCTTACAACCATCACTGAAAGGAGACATACCTGTGGATTTTTGGCGTAGCATAATAGACTCAAGCTACTGGATTTCACTGAAGGTTAAAAGAAGAAGAAAAAGTTAAATATCAGGAGCATATAGTCATGTATATAGGCTTTGTAACGTTTCATAGGGACAGGAATTATCATAAATATTATGAGACACTCTGACCTGCTCGTTGTGTCAGATTTGTATTCACGTTGGTACCCGCGGTCGGTGTTCGATTCTAGTAAAAAAAAAAAAGATATCGACCGCGACTTTCAAGTCGAGCAAATCGTTCTCGCCAAAAGATTGGCGGAAGACATTTTTATAATACTCAATATTCTCCAATTTTGTTTGCGTCGGATGAAGATCAGCTAACTAAATATGTTGATAAGTACAAAAACGGAGACATTAGCTCTTCGGGGAGAAAGTGAAGAATGCAGACTTGCCAAATCTCACGATTATGTCAAGTGTCACACGATTTGTTTTATCTGTCCTCATTCTATTATCTGTCCATTAAATTCGGTTTCTGACAGTTTTTTTTTCTGCAAATGTTTCAAGAACAACCAATTCAAACGATTTTAACGTTCAATCTGTTTGTTTGTTTTTGTTTTTTTTTTTTGTTATCTGTTAAAAGTTGCGGAGGTGAATTCGGTACTTGAACTCAGTAATGCTAACCACGAGAGACTGTTCAGTCTTGTTCACAAAAATAAATAAATAAATAAAAACTGACAGTCGCTTGTCAATGACCTTAGATGACAGTTCATGAAGCATTTTAACCATGAAGTAAACAATAATGGAGTCTGGGATCCTGTATCACTAATTGCAACTAGATGTTAACACAATGAAAAGAAAAAAAAAGAAACGAGAATGCGACAGTCATAATGATTGATATGTTGATTTAAGAATTACTATTTACGGGAGAATTATATCATGTGTTTTACTTATTTTCACTTTTTTAGGGATATACATATTTTTGGCAAAATCTCCAGATCTTTTTGTATAAACATCAAGATTCTTGCACAGCAGAGGTTGGCAGGTTTGAAAAAGTCAATATTTTTGCAACAGTTTATGTAAACACTCTTATACCTAAACTGTACTCACAGGGGTAGAGATGGATAAGAGGTTTGAAAATTTACTCAAAACACTAAATCCATGCTTGGGTATTTTTTCATTTTTTTTTTTTTTTCATCATGTTTTAAAATTCCCGGTATCATACACAAGAAATGTGAGGAAGAAGGAAAATGATTTTTTTCAGGACTTAAATCCTCGTCAATGTCTTTCAACGGGCAAACATAAACCTTGTATGAATTTGTATACAACTCTAAGTAAATCACATGGCGCCTCCCCCAGCGCCAGAACTAAAGGCTTAGATGTGCGCCGATGCCCAGGCTTTTACAAATAGCTTTTTGATGGGGGTAGATTTGTTGGAGTTATCTCTCGACATGACATTCTTGTTCAACAACGAGCGTAGCAGACTCACACGCACAAATATATATAAATATACATATATATATATATATATATATATATATATATATATATACACACACACACACACACGCACACACACTCACACAAATATCTCTCTCTCTATATATATATATATATATATACACACACACACACAAATATATATATATATACACAAATATATATATACATATATATGTGTGAGTGTGTGTGTGAGTGTGTGTGTGTGTGTGTGTACGGGTGAGATTTGTCGGGAATGAGAGGTGTTTAGGGACGATTTGTGATTCTGCACGCTGCTGTGTCTTGAACTATAGGATTAGAAAGAATTTCCTTTCATTCTAGACGTATTTTCAAGATAAATGTATTTAAACAAAACATTGACTTTAACGACCCGACAGTTTATCTACATGTGTCTGCTTTCTCTCGAAATACACTTTCTCTGTAGGAGATTTTAGCCTATTGACCTGTCTCCTCAGGTTAGTTTACAACATCTACGGACAGAAAAAGGAGAAATGTTGATGAGATATTTAATTGATCTTCAGAAATGCTTTGCTTAGACTACGGATATACATCTATGTATATACATCTATGTATATACAACTATATATATATATGTTTGTTACAGTTACATTCAATTTATTTTATACGAACACATGCACACACACACACACACACGCACATATATATATATATATATATATATATATATATATATATATATATATATATATATATATATATGAAAATAATAAGATGTGGATTCGCTACAAAAACTAGTTCATGTTTCTGCCCGCTCTGGGCCTTATCAGGCGAATGATTGTCTGTGTTTTTGGACCTGATGAGGCACAGAGAAGGCAGAAATATTAACTACTTCATGTTGCGAATACACATCTATTATCTATTTCCAGCTCTAGTCTAAAACAACTTGAATTTCGGGGTATAAAGTTGAATGTATCGAGCACTCTGTGAAATAAGTCCACCAAATATCAGACATTGCTTTATATCATGCTATATTGCTAACCTGATCGCTCTCTCTCTCTCTCTCTCTCTCTCTCTCTCTCTCTCTCTCTCTCTCTATATATATATATATATATATATATATATATATATATATATATATATATATATAAGTAGGGATTATTGGCGTTGTTTGGGGATCAAATAACACCACACACGCCCTGGGCCAGCCCCTATACACTTTTACGTACAGTTAAGTGTTATTTCTTCGTTGATTCTATCAAATGTGATGCTTGCTTTCCCAGGCAACAATGGGGTACCTTGCTTCTACATTTATGTAAATACTTGCTGTCGGCATGCAGCAGTAAACCTTTTTGAAATCAACGGATTAAAAAAATTGAACAAAAATTGAAAAAGTTGAACTAGTACTAGACTCCATTATCCTCAAAAGTTGACACAAAATAAGAACCTCTCCTCCCTATCACAACAAGTGTAGCCAAGCATGTTCAGTTGTTGATAGCTGAAACTGTCTTAAAGATGACAAAATTCAGCTAGAACCAATTTTTTTTCTTTTTTGCTCATCAGTTTATCAGATAGCATTGGCATCGTAGATTCCTAATGGATAAAGACTGGCCAGACCAAGAAAATGGTCATTCAATCTTTCATCCACTCCTCGTGTAACTTCCCAACCTAGGACTATCAAAGGGTGGCAGACTGAGATGTAGGTGGCCTGTGTGGGTCGACTAGATATCAGCCTATTTTTTCTTTCTTATAGTTTTGTGGTAATTCTTTTTCCTAATAAAACGTCTGTCTGTCCTCTCGATTCGAGTGACATTTTGTAGAGGGCAGTTAATAGGACAAAAAAAAATCGGCTGAATTTGGGGTGGATCGAGGATATGCTATTGACTGTCCACTCGATATCTCCAAAAGTTCTCTACGAATTTGATCACTTCTCATGGTCGCGTTAGCTATAGGCCAAAAATTCATGTTTGAATTTTGGAATGCACAATCAAGTCCCCTATGTAAATGAGGTAAGTCGATAACACATATAATTAAAACTTTTGCGCACGTCTACACGATATCTCCAAAAGTTCTCAATGAAATATTACATAAATTTATGTAAGGGTGGGAAATGGGCTCCGAAAGGGATGATTAGATTTTGGGGTGGATCCATGTTCATGTTCTTCCCATAAAAAATGACATTAGTAGAGGTATACGCTCTATTAGCGCTTTTATTTTCATTGTATAGTTTTCTAAAGATACTGAATCAAACATTTTTTGGTACCAAGATTTATTTTCTTCGTATTATTTCATTAAGTCAGAAGTGAAAATTGAAAACTGAAGATGAAAAGAATTGTTGGTGAAGAGAGGCTTCTGCTATCACGTTGAATAATATGAGATAATCTCGATGAATAATCAATAGTATTAGTCCAAAAGGTTTATCAAATATCCTAGGAATTGAGAACGATCTCAGAGGAAGGATGACAGCAACGTCCCGTCAAAGCTTTCAGACACGTCTTTCTTTATATTTCCCAACTCACTCATTATTCTTCTCACCAAGGCCTGCCATGTCATCTTTCTTTTCTGACTCTTTTCTAATTCAAGGCGTGCACACAAACATGCTAACAGACATCCAGATTTATGTATACTTAGCTTGATTTATAGAACTTTGCATGTAATAATCTGCAAATAGTTTATATTGGTTTGAAGAGAAAACTAGAAAATTCTTACAAGAAATCTCGATACTGTTCCACAGAAATTTTTGCGTATATAAACGATATATATATATATATATATATATATATATATATATATATATATATATATATATATATATATATATATATATGTTTATCATCAGAATTTTCCCTGGAGCTAGCTATTTGACCTAATGTGTAGATCTTCTGCTGACCCTTTACTTTTAGCAGAGAAAACACAAATTAATCTGAAATAAATTAATTATGAATGTATTTTCGTTTCATACGGAAACAGACGCGCTCATTGGAGCTTCTTGGGCAAAGGTGACGGGTAATCCTAATGAAAACAGATTTTAAACATAATAAAAACAGTTAGACACAAAGTAAATAAGTCAGAGGAATTTAAAGAAAGAAAAACATTTTTTGGCAAGCGACTGCGCACCAGAAGGTGAAAAAAAACAAAAAAACTCGACAGATAAAATAGAAAGAAAGAAAGTGAAAAAAAAAGGCGGGAAAAGAAGTAATAGGAAGCAACCAGAAATGATAAACTGGGCGAATGAGTAGTAAAGTAAGCCTTTATAGTCTTGACATAAAATAAAATAAAAATTACCACATGTGGTTTACATACAGAGCGAAGAGTTGGGAAGGGCTCCCAGAACACACACATACGCACTCAAACACATACATTAATACATTCATACATACATACACGCCTGTGTGCAAATATACAAATACACACGGACACACACTTGCAATTACTATGAAACAGTTAGCCAACGAACTAGGATCCAATAACCGTGCATTTTGGAATGAGTGTGCAAAACGAAAATCCTGATAGGTGGTGGACCTCTGACTGGTCCCGTGGCTTGCAGCCTTCTAATTAATATGTCTGCACGTGCCCGGCGGCGAAAAGTGAGCAGATTCAAACTGATATATAACGAAGTGAATAGCAAAAACAAAATTTAAAAAAAAATCAAGCGGGGGCTGCGGTATTCAATACAAGGATGTTAAATTATAGATGAACGAACATTCTTGTCTGTAGATAGGGTTTCAAATACTTCACAAATATTTTCCGTATATAACATCATCCAGTTTTACAATCAAGGAATTTTATTTGATTTTCATGCCAGTATTTTTTGACTCACGCTGGAAAACTAGAGTCAGCAAATCTTGGTTTCTCTCGTCAGTAAAATCACCGGGTTTTATGATGCTGTTATCCGGAGAGTTTCAATACCTCTGAAATAAAATCCTTCTATCTTTTTGCTAAGGTATACAGAGCAGCCCCAACTCTTATGATAAGGTTAACTGCCGAAGTGATCTGGATTCTCTTTTTATATAGAAAGGGTACAAAAAATAATTGGACTTACTGCGTTTTTAAATCACGACTTCGGGAAGTGTTCATTTAGAACCTATTCCCTTCCTTGAAACGTGGTTTGCTTTCTGTTAAAAAATCTTTTGGTCCTCTGTCACGACCAATTACGTGGAAAAGCCATTCATTTACAAATGTTACTCGTTTGTGTCGGAGTTAATGCCAGCAAATGTTAACAGGAGATTTGGAAACTGAACTCGTTTGTGAGAAATAAGTGTTTGCTGTGCCAAATAGATGCCTTTTTCATTAAGGAAAAGTGAACATTTGAAAATCTATTTGCAAGGGAAATAGAATGTACAATCTGCAATGAACCATTCGAAAAAATCTTTCCTCATTTGATATATATATATATATATATATATATATATATATATATATATATATATATATATATATATATGCATATGTGTGTGTGTGTGTGTAGTAGAAGCTCTACTCTAAACCATCGTAACTCTGGGAGCTCTAAGTTGAATGTATCGAGCACTCTATGAAATAAATCCACCACTTATCCGACATTGCTTTATATTATATCATATGCTATATTGCAAACCTGATTTTTACTATCATATATATATATATATGTATTCATATATATATATATATATATATATATATATATATATATATATATATATATATATATGTATGTGTGTGTGTGTGTGTGTGTGTATGTGTGTGAGTGTGTGTTGGTATACTTATATCAAAACTGGTTTAATCACAATTGTTAGGTTTAGGTTATTTGTGTGGTCTGCCATTCATATGTATCGCTATATCTATCCAGACTTTGCAAAGCTCTGACTTAGCATAGTAGGAACTTTTTGCGCACGCACTCCTCTCAATGAGTAATTGCAACGTTTCATCTGGTTTTCTGCAGATTCCCCTCCAAAAAAAGGTTTCTTGTGGGAGGTTCAATATGCTATGGACGTTCATGTGAAATTGGTCTCTTCTTTGTGTCAGCTTGTCTTTCGAAAATTCAGGACTTTTTCAGTGATCACAGTCCAATAAAAGGCGATGAAAGTAATATTCATTGATCGCCACTTCTTCCAAGCCTTTCTGATTGATTATCCTCAACACAGCGTATATGGGTGGTGGTAATTTCTCTTTGGAATCCCAAGTTCAATATATATTGGGGAATCGACTGAAACGGTAATTTTTTTTAGAAGTTTTTTCTTATATATTAAAAGCTATAAAGCTTTTTATTCATACATATATATATACATATATATATATATATATATATATATATATATATATATATATATTATTGTGTCACCCATAGACAGCTGTTTCGATGTTTTACATCTCTTCAGTGTGGCTATAGACTTTAACCCATCCAGTACCGCGAGGCAGAATTGAAACCCTCACATCGAACCCAGAGGCCGATAGCCTAACACTGGACTACGGAACTGGGTAAGGCTGAATTTAAGCAATATATTCATTTTAACGCAGAAACTCCTCATCCACCACAGTGCTCTATTTCTATGGAGGAGAATTGCATAAGCTTACAATGGATGAGTTACCTCACTTAAAGAGTGCTATATATATATGAACTTCCAGGTTCGATTTTCGGTACGAACGAAGAGCCTGGAAAACTCTTCATTCAAATTCCCTGTGAACTCAACAGCTATTTGAGCACACTCTTAGTTGTGTAATTAGGGAGAAAATACTAATCAAGGATAGGAATTGTGCTCATCCGTATCTGAAAGGATAGTAGCGAATGAAAAAGAAGCCTATGGTCGACCATATACACATATATATATATATATATATATATATATATATATATATATATATATATATATATATATATATATATGGTTAAAAACTAATTAATATGATTTAATTAGGCATCCAGAATATACATATCAAAATTGATACTCACAGAGCTGAAAAGTAAAATAACAAACGTCATTACACTGGGAGTGATGGTACGCATCTCGAGTCTTTCACCAAATATAGTTTTGCTTATTCTATACGAATCAAACGTTATTGACACTACCGGCTGACCTCACGACCTTTCCGGCATCGATACAGAACCCAAGTAAATAAACATTAAGTGTTTTAGCGTATCAAAACGCCTAGACAAAAATAAACAGGTTCTTTTTACTTCGTGTTGTGTAAGCTCGAATTTGGCTGCGACGATCATTTCACTAATTGGCGACTCGGTTCTCTGATGCGAAAGACTCCTTAACACGTGCCAGCGAAATGCAAACGAAAACATTGATATTGCTTGAGCCGGTCGCTAAATAAAGACGCACCAGAGGTAACTTGGGTGTTCTTATTCGAATACCCTAATCCGACCATAGTATTTTCAGGCAGCAGCTCTTCTTTTACATAATTTTCATTAGATAGTGTCGACATTTCTCGTAGGCTTTGGATTTTTAAAAATATATTTTAGCGTGTTGTCTTTTATAGCTGGTTTGGAGGAGTTCATGAATTTTCCAAAATTCATGTTGCTTGTGTCGTTTTTACAGTAGCATTTTACTACAAACTGAGGTGTCGTAGGTAACGCTAGATGATAAAAAAACAGTCGAAATTGGAAATAGGACTAACACAGCTCTGCAACTCGGGAACTAACCTTGAGAAAAACCGGCGATTTTCGATAGTTTTAGGATGACCAAAAACGACGTATATAACATGAATTTTAAAAAATTCACACAATCCACCCACACACACACACACACACACACACACACACACACATATATATATATATATATATATATATATATATATATATATATATATATATATATAAAATATATATGTGGTTGTGTGAATTTTCTAAAATTCATATATATATATATATATATATATATATAAATTGGTATATATATGATCGGACTGAATGATTATAAATCGCGTTATATTATATAGAAACTCTTATTTGAGATGATCTCCCGTCGTTATATGGTTGATGTATCACTCGAACAACGTAAGTAGAATAAACAATTCCTGCAGCAGCCCCACTTTCTCTAATTGCTTATTCTATTTACGTTGTCTAGTTCGAGAGATACATTAACCGTGTAACAACGGGAGATCATTTCAAAATACGAGGTTCAACATAATATAGCACAATTCATATTCACACACACACACGTGCAAACACACATGCGTGCACAAACACACATGCACACACACACACACACGTGCACACACACACACACACATATATATGTATATATATATGTATATATATATATATATATATATATATATATATATATATATTGATCACTTTGTCAGACTGTTTTCTTGAATATTTATTTCATTAAAAATCTCAGACGAAGCACATTTTCATAATGTTTTGGTAATCTTTTTCTCGTTTCCTTGCAAGTGAACGGATCTTTGGATTCAATAAATACAGATATTTTCTCAAAGACAGCTTTATCAGCCATTTTCAATATCATGATGATGTTTTTACTGTCATATGATATCGTAGGTCCTTGGTTAAACAGCTGTTTATCTCCACTTTAATATTTAACGAACAACATTGAAATGCAATTGTAAACAACAATAATAAAATCAAATATTCTGTTTATAATACATAATATCTGAAAATATTGCATCAACACGGATCAGAAAGTAACCGACTTGTTCTGCATGTCATCGTTAAGTGATTTGAAAGACAGTTTAATTAAAATCACGGGATTTCTATGCTAAAATACTTTTTCAGCTAAATTGTAAAATGTTTGACTATATATATACATATATTGCTGTACCTATGTAAGCAAAATCATTTACATAGACACATATGTATGAACAAGCACACACAAACACACACACACACACACACACACACACACATGCAATTTCATGATATACCGAAATCAAAATTCACGATCTATATTTCAGTTTGAACATTTTTCCGCATATTTTAAGATGAGATATATAGCTGCCTGTCCCAGCTTCTTCCCGGCTCCAGATATTCAGTAAACAATCATGCAATTGCATATACAGAAATTCGTAGGTGTATAAGCTTGTAAATATAAATTTCTGGGAACTATATATACATTGGGACGTAATTATGTGTGCAGGGATGGGTAATTAGTTACTGGTACATCGCCGTGTGTATATCTCTGCAGGTGTGTGTTTACCAGTTTGGTTGGGCGAGAGAACAGATCTTGTTTATAGATAGAAAGCTGATACATATCATCCAACCCATAAATGAAAGCATGTCAAATGTTGCATCGAAAAAAATGTTGATGTATGGAATACAAATAGATTATAGACATATGTGTGTATAAGTGTGTGCGAGTATGTACGTGTATGTTAGTGCACGTACATATATATATATATATATATATATATATATATATATATATACATATATATATATATATATATATATATATATATATATATATATATGCCGTATGTAGACATAGGAAACTAAAAGTGTGTGCTATTAATTTACTCTCTCAACAGAGCAAAATGTGACGGGGCTTCACGTGGGGAAAATAGGAGACACCCTTGAAAAATAGCTTCAGTCGGTGCGACTTTAGTTCCTAAGCAACCGTGGTTGCTAAAACAACTGCCGCCACGAAAGCGTTAGGACGAGCCCGACCTGTTCCGTTAAGTGCAATGGAACAGTGCTGCCCCTGGGCGCCGTATCCCCTGCATCTAGGCCGAGTAATAGTAGGAGAGCCCAAGGACGAGCCCAAAGGCTCCCAATGCGCATGGCAATGCGCGTAGCAATGCGTGTAGCAATGCACTTGCCTCAGTAAAACCTCATTGGCTGGCACATCACACCATCTCTGGAACATTTGACTAGCAAGTGTCAGTACCAGCGCCTCGGTCTCTGCAGGGAACAGATACTATACTTTGATCCACGCCGAAAAGGCCACAAAAAGTTGTGTGTGCTATTCATTTATTCTCCCACCAGAGCAAAATGTGACACAAGGTCGGGGCTTTACGTAGGGAAAATAGGAGGCACCCTTGAAAAATATCTCCAGCCGACGTGACTTTGGTTTGCTAAGCAACTACGCTTTAATCCATGCTAAAAGGCCACAAAAAGGTGGGAGTGTGTCTATGTGATGGCGTTTTTTTTTTATTTTTTTATAGGGAATACGTGTCACCTGAAGCCCTGTATGCTGATGCTGTAATGTTTCATCTTATGTGATTCTGTTTCAAAATGAATGCATTCACAGGGTTTTCAACACGGAAATGTCCATACCTATGGGGTTATCGTATTGCAAAGAGATATAAATGCATTTGCATGTCAAGGACTCGTGTACATTTTTGATGAGGTGGACTTTGTGTAAGTTAAATTTGTGATTGTGTCTGTTTCTGTGTTTGACTAGGGCCTCTGTCTTTTCATCCAGTTTTAGAGCATTTTTGTGTTCGTATTTATATATAGACTTTTGAGAGGTCACAACGTTTCTCCAATATAAATCTTGGCGCAAGCCATACAGAATCGGTAGTGAGGGTTTATGTTGTGATTTTTTAACCAATTCAGGTTGATGGAGGTAGAGTTGGTGGGTAATGTGATGCATTTAACTGTTATCATAAGTTATTATTTTGTTTGGTATCAGTTGTGTGGATCTAATATGTTTTTCTTCTTTAGTTATGAAGGAGGTGACGTAGATACTGGAGTGAATAGGAGGATTGTTAGATGTATCTCTCTTTGTCATTAATATAACCAGTGCTACGTATTCTGGGGCCCTTTCGTGAAAACTTATGACTAATCCTGATTTTTTTTTCTTTCAAAGAATGGTGGGAGTTAAAATGCAAGGGTTCGTTCTTCGTAGTGGCTCTGAGGAGGATGCTACATTTGAGGTTGTTGTTGGATCAGTGTCACAGGATGTGTTATTGGATTCTTTTCCATGTGTGAATTTGATAAAAGATTCAACAGTGTTCAGTGTAGCTCCTAGATCTCCAAGATCTGTGTGTTGGGGCCATAGGATTAGGGCATCATCGATGTAGCGAAAATAGGAGATTGTATTTTGTATATGTGTGGAACGGCCTGATTCCAGAAAGTCTGGGAACAGAAATGCCATCTATGATCACCTCATATCCACACAACAACAACAACAACAACAACATATATATATATATATATATATATATATATATATATATATATATATATATATATATATATATATATATATATATAATGCTCTTCCATAGGAATAGAGCACTCAGGTGGATGAAGAGTTTCTGCGTAAAAATGAATATATCACTTAAATTCAGCCTTACTGACCACCCAGTTCCGTAGTCCAGAGGTAGGATATCGGGTCCGATGTGAGGGTTTCAATTCTGTCTCGCAGTACTGGATGGGTTAAAGTCAATAGCCACACTGAGGAGATGTAATACATCGAAACAGCTGTCTGTGGATGACACAACAATAATATATATATATATATATATGCTGTAAGGGAATTTTTGTTTTTATTCAAAAAAAAAGTACTGGATATTGTTTTTAATAAAGCGTATAATCATTATACAGACCGACACCCATGTTCCACGACACTATAATTATCAGGTTGGATTTTATCGAGAAATTACTCGTTTTTTTTCGTAGATACTTTCATAATGTAACACTTTCAATTTTGCCTCTTGTACTTACTTTAAATTTGAGTTGCTTCTCTTGTATTGTTTACGTAGTAAATACAAATTTTTTTTTTATGATTCAAAATTTCGTATTCGATGTATTGTGGTTGTTTCTCTTTTGTTTTTATCTTTTTGATAAGATCATTCATCGTTAAGCTTGTTATGATATTGGGTAGTTGTTTTTTCATAATATTTCTATATTTTTAAAATCTATTTTGATGGGGGAAGGGGTTTATTCATTTTTATTTTTTATTTTCGTGCTTCTTTTTTACTCTCATAGTATTTTGATTTGTTGATTTTAATCTAGTTGTTAGAATTTTTATTGCTTTTTGTCATAGTTTTTGAGTCTGAAGTTCCTCTTGTGTCTACAATTTCCTATTAATTCGAATCGAGATATCTGGAATTACGATCAGTAAGTTGAAAAATATTTGGGTTTATTGTTGAATTACTTTGGACATCCTGATTAAAAAAAACAGATGATACGTCTTTGGTAGATTTCAATTTCATTCTGAAGATAATGTACAGGTTATACAAAAAATGTGCTTGTAATCGTGACCAGCGCAGCTAATAATGTTCTTACGCATGGAATGTAATGTTTTTTGTTGTAGTTTTTTTTTAGCCCAAAGAATATTGCTAAAAGGGAAATATATACTTATGTAATTTCATCTTTTTGCAGATTCAATATAAATACAGTTATTTTGGTAATTATTGTGTACTTAACAGCAATGACGTCTACACAAGAAGTTTGAGGAATTTTCGAATGCGATATCGGTGCGTCTGAGACTGTGATTCTTAACCCTCTCACCACCGCGACCCCGTTAATAATTTTGATCTTGCCTCCACGCACCCAGCATCTCCAGTGAAATGATTAGTTTGAAATAAGTACGGAAATTTTATGAGAAGCCGTCGATCTACACCCACACATAATAACTAGCAATTTGCAGGTGTCCTCTGTCATGCTTATGTTATTAGTGACGTCTGGTGACGTAACTTAGTAAAAATAGAATTTAATGGGACGATTAAGTTGATAAATTGTATCTTCACTTCATTACATCTCTAGATTCGGTTAATATTCAGGAAATACTGACCAAAAAGAAGACAAAGCTGCGCATAATAAGGTTTTCAATGTTTCATAAGCACAATGCAGCTGTCAACCGTATTATTGCCATCATTCTTTGGTGTCAGTTGGTAAATTAATATTTTATGTTCATCGTGATATCATGGAAACACTCGTGAAAAGAGTTCCTGGAATAATTGGAGAAATTCTTACATTTTTCCTGTTGGCTCACGCCCCAACCCCGGGCGAATGCCCCCTTGGTTAAGGACCACTGATGTTGGGGAACTAGAACTCACTACACAAGAGATAGGTCTTCAAGACAAACATGACTTGCAACTGCTCTTGTGTAGGCGCCAAGATAAAAACACCAGCCTACTTAATCAATTTATTAAAACGACGACCAGAGATATTATTTATTTAATTTTTTAAATTAATCATTTACTCCCAGGCATACATGCGTGTAAAATCAATGACAGTATACACCGGGCGTATAGCTTCACAGTCTGGTGCAGTGATGTATGATTGAGGTCAAAACAAGACCATTGAAATAAGTATATTACAAGCAAATCAATCTCAAAGTCCGGCGTTCGTTTCAAGTGTTTAAAGCCACCATTGCGTCTTGGTTATTGAACGAGAACGGTGGTGGGTGACACAATGCCATTTAATCAATCGTTGTTTTGGGTGACTTGGGGGAGAAGCAAACAGCGTACAATGATTTATCATAATAATTCTATTATATTATTTCTAAATAAAGTATATTTAGCTTCGATCAGACTTGATGGGATGCTCGTGATACTGATGGGAAAAACGATTATTTATTTCTCTAATCTATGCCCAAATCTGTAATTTTTCTCATTGGTATTTCAAATCATTTCTGTTTGAACGTTGATACGATAGTGGATCAAGTCCACGGATTGAAAGTTGGTTATTAGCCGAGTTTTGTCTTGATACTTCACTGTAACAGACTCGATCTTCAAATTAAGTGCATTGGCAAGGTAAGGTATCTTGTTGATAAAATCATGTTTGTTGTGTAGAGCAATTATTTTTTTTTATTATCATCAGGTGACTTATTGAAATAGCCCTCTCCTACATATATCTAATATGAACATATACATATATACAGATTGGGTAACGATTTCTTCAATTGTTCATTTCAGATTGTACATTCTGTTCATTTGAGAAAAGATTTTCAAATGAAAATTTGAAAACCTTTTCCAAGTGAGATAGGATGAACAATCTGGAATGAACCATTGAAAAAAAAAACTCATTTTAAAACCGCTCTACAGATGGTATTGAACAATTTTTGAAGCCTACTAAGGTGATACATTAATGCTTACGCATTTGTTGTGTATTCTTTATTGTTTCTTCCTCTCTTTATCTCACCCCCGTGTGTGTGTGTGTGTGTGTGTGTGTGTGTGTGTGTGTGTGTATATATATATATATATATATATATATATATATATATATATATATATATATATATTTGAGTAACGCTTGTATTTATATTTGGAAACTCTCAATCCTCTTTCTCCCTGATTGAACAACTGTAAAATCAAGTGGTGTAACAATGTTATGTCATAAAAATAATAAGTAGTTGTTAATCAAATTTTTCCCGCACACAAACATTGTTCGTTCGCAATTAAGCCAGTGATCAGGAATCTTGCCTATCTACTTAAGTCTTAAATAGATTCTGCACCAAAACAAAACTAAGGATAATGTTTCATTTGTCCTTTACCGTCAGAATGTACTGCCTTACTGTGTCGGTAATCATGAGATTGAATGCAAATTCTAATACAATTCATTTCAATTGACTGGCCATTGATTTTCCCATGACGGAGTATTGAGATTGGCTGACTTTTGGTTCCAGCTCATCTCTGTCATTTGTCAGATAGCCTTTAGATTACATCAAGCTTTTCATTTATTTATTTATCCTTTTATAAACTAAGATAGGGGTCGTTTTCTAGAAAGAAACAGTGCCAGTTTGGTCCACCTCTCCAATCTTTCTGTGGTCTTTGTTTGAATTGAGCTAATGTTTTCAGCTGACAGAGAAGACTCCGATAACCTATTCCAGACTGAGATAACTCTGGCAGAAAAGAAACGACCATGAATTCCTGAGTCTCGGTGAACTCTCAGTTAATTGCTCTGCCTATGGTCGGGCGTGATACCACAACCAAAGCATTTGTTTGTCTGGACATTTAGGACATTTGTAGCCAGTGTTTATTTTGTACGGTTCTTTGTTTTAGATTCTGAATCATATCTGATCTGTCTCTTTTGTATTTCAACATAGGTAATGCTAACGGTTAGGTCGCTCTATTTGAAATAGGTTACAGTTATTACAGTTTGTTCAGTAAGGTGATGATCGAAGAGTTTTCCTACTATACTTACTCATGTAATTTCAGATACAAGCACACGCACACACACATATGCACACACACACACACTCATACACACACGCACACATAAACACACACACACACACACACACACATATATATATATATATATATATATATATATATATATAAAACTATAATTAACGCTCCTCTATTCAGGGTTGAGCACTCTTTTAGTGAGGTAACTCGTCCATTGTAAGCATTATGCAATGCACTTCCATACGAATAGAGCACTCTGGTGGATGAGAAATTTAAGCTAAATAAATATATGGCTTAAATTTAGCTTTACCGACCGTCCAGTTCCCTGGCTCAGCGGTAGGATATCGGCCTCCAGGTCTGAAGCGAACGTTTCTAATCCTGCCTCGTGGGACTGGATGGCATAATGGATTGTCTACAGCCACGCTGAATAGTTGTAATACAACGACACAGCTGTCTGTGGATGACAAAGTAGTATATATATATATATATATATATATATATATATATATATATATATATATATATATACTACTTATCAAAAAATAATCTAAAAAAAGGATTAGAAAGTGGTGCAGTTGAAGTTTCAAAATTTAGTCATTTTGAATAAATTGAAATAACACAAGACGATATCTACTTGAGTTTAGTCGAGAAAACACCTGAGACGGGTTTCTTGGTTAATCCATTTTTTCAAGGAAGCTTGATTATTTTTTATTTTTAATCCAATTACTTTTCAAAATTCCGTCGGGACGCATTATCTAAAATTAACCAAAACAGATTGTATTTCTTGGATTTCATCCGCTGGAAGAATAACGAAACGATAACATCACGAGGATGGCGAACTTATTCTCAATAAATCATTTGATTTAGTTTGAAGAAAACAAATGTATTTTATTATTCTCATGGCATGATTCTCAAATTATTTAAAGTTAAATTTTAGTTTCGCCTATGAAAGATTGACGTAATATTATGATGTGTTAATTTCAATTTTGAATTACATTAGAATTTATCTATTTTCTATAAATTAGATAATCAGATAATAAAACGTTAACTCTTTATTCCGATTAAATGAAATTCTACAACAAATGATAATCATTTTACATGATAAATATTTGTCATTTGATAAAGTGATTAAAATCGATAAATGGATGAACTGAGAATCGTGTGCCGTGAGTTTTCGAGTATATTGAGTATATATATATATATATATATATATATATATATATATATATATATATATATATATATATATATATGCGTGTGTGTGTGTGTGTATGTATTGCATTATATATTCAGCTCAATGGTATGAGCAAGGCTACGCTGGGGCTGTCGCAAGTTCAATTCCTGCAGCAGCCGATTTTCTTTGCTTGTTTGCTCTATTGACGTTGTCTAGGTCAAATGATACATTCACTGTGTAAAAACGGGAGATACTTTCCAATAGAAATTTTAATATGATATAACACAGTTTATGATAATTCTGCTGGATCATATTTCCGTTTCATAATTATATATATATATATATATATATATATATATATATATATATATATATATATATATATATATATATATATATATATGTATGTATATATATATATATTGGTAATGAATAACTTATTGTCGTAATGAGTATATGTCATTTGGCATCATTGCTTGTGTTTCTCGGAGCGGTTTACCTGTTGGGAAGAATTTTGTTCAAGTCATTGGGGCGTACTTATATCGGATCTTGTGGTAGAGGATTGTACCTTTCCACGAGTCTCACTTTCAAAATAGTGATTATTTCTCGACTAATCATTCTCTCCTTTCCTACCTTCTCTTTTAAACCCCCCTCTGTCTTTCTCCCTCCCTCTCCCTGGATATATATATATGTATAGATAGATAGATGGATATATGGATATACACACACACACACACACACACACACACACATAGAAGGATAGAAAAGGGAGAGAGCGAAAAAATGCACTTGTTTTCCACAACAGAGGTGCAATGAAAAGATAAGTAAGAACAAAGGAGGAGCCACTCTAATTGGAGATTTCTTTTCATACATATATATATATATATATATATATATATATATATATATATATATATATATATATATATATATATATATGTATATATATGTATATATATAAAATAGCTTTTAGCTCTTATGAATTCAATAAGCTAGCTCCTAATCTAAGTAGTCATTTATTGACTAGCATATTACCCGTAAAAAATGTCGGGTTTATTATTGTTCTGTATGTCTAAACCAAATTTTACAAACATATATACTTTAGTACAACTGTTCATCTATTGATTCGTTTATCAATTAGGATGCTACTTACAAACGCTAGGCTGGGAGCATTTTCTTGTTGAATTTGGGAAAATACCAAGTGGCTATCAATTATTATAATTCATTCTTTCAATGTCAATTTATGAGCATTCAGTTAATAAGATCTACATTGCGAAATTTTGACAGTTATGAGAAAATTATGTTTTGATAGTTTCAACTAAGATTTTATTTACATACGGTTATAATGCAAAGGATAATAAATCTCCACAGGATTCTCAAAAGATGGAGACATCATGCGTAGAATGGATGGGAAGTTTCGGTAAAAATAAATACGACTTTCAAGAACAGGAAAATCTCGCTAATCTTAAAAAGGAGGGTATTCAACCAATGCATCCTTTCCGTAGTCTATGGAACAGAGACATCGAACCTAACCAAAATATTGACCTTCAACCTGGGAACTGTACAACGTGTACATGAGAAAATCATGTTCAACCTCAAATGAAGAGATCATAAGAGAGTACATTACAGTTGAGAGAAGACGGGGGTCCGATATATCATTGAATCCATTTAAAAACTTGAATAGCAATAGGCTAGTCATAATGCAAGAAAGGGAGACAACTGCTGGATATAACAACTCACATCGTGTATCCCCGGAGATCATATGCCAAGTTGTGGCCAATAGAAAGTAAGACGTGACTTGGCAGACAGATTCAGATAACACTAGTTCCATAACGCCCGTTATAGAGACTTCATGCAAATCCTGGGGAAATTTTGAAAAAAGCTGATGATGATATTGAAAAGAAGGTCATGAAATCACTTCATAAATTTTGTAAATATTTGGCTATTCGGTATTTCCCTATTCTAACCCGCTTCTGTATTCATTTTGTTTAGTATAACTTCCCCTCTCCCCCCTCTCTCCTCCTCTCTCTCTCTAACGATGTAAGGATATTTTTAACTTGTCCCATCTGCTGAAAAATATTATTGCATTTCGCTGTTGTTAGCGCGTTGGTCGGCGTTCGGATGTCCAACAAAGGATGCTAGCTTGGCGTATTTGGTATCATGATGGGCTGTCAAGTGTCATCCATTATCAGTTAGATGTGGGTACGAATCACGCCAGTTCTTTCATGTATCAGTTTAACTTACCGTGACTATCTGAGTCGAATAAACAAGTAGATAAACCTACAAAATTTGGTGACACTGGTCTCTATATGTATTGATATTTCTCTTTCTCTCCCGGGCGTCACTGCTCGGCCATGCACTAACACTGCTTTTACTTATTTCATGACAAATTTACCAGGTCCCTTTCCTTTCGTTTTCTCCTCCCCCCTCTCTCTCTCTCTCCATGTTTCTGTTGAATTACATTCGGTTTCATGTCTTCATCCAACAAGTTATCTATGTATATTGTTAAAATCCTATTCACACACACGCGCACACACACACTCTCTCTCTCTTTCTCTCTCTCACATACACACACACACACACATATGTGTGTGTGTGCGTGTGTGTGTGTATATATATACATATATATATATATATATATGTGTGTGTGTGTGTGTGTGTGTGTGTGAGAAAGAGAGAGAGAGCGTGTGTGTGCGTGTGTGTGAATGGGATTTTAACAATATACATAGATAACTTGTTGGATGGAGACATGAAACCGAATGTAATTCAACAGAACATATATATATATATATATATATATATATATATATATATATATATATATATATATATATATATATATATATATATATATACACACACACACACACACACACACACGTATACTTCATGAAGCCTGATGGGTCAGACGTTTACATTAGTCACACTCTCAGAATGCTTTTCCTTTGGACCACCATTCTTTGTATATATATATATAATATATATATATATATATATATATATATATATATATATATATATATATATATATATACACACATTACTTTATTCAAGTAGTCATCTGCTTTTCTCCCCCTCACCTTTCTCTCTTGCACTCTTTTTCCCCTCGCAGATACCATCTGCAAACCATATGCAAAAGTATGTATTCATAGATGAGTATCTATTTATCCTATATCAACAGCATGGACGTCTGTGAAAGAAAAATAACAAATCCCGTATAAAACGCGATTCTATTTCTCAATTGAAGAACTGGGCTCAGCTTCTTCTTTAGTTATTCGAACAATCGAGCAGTTATAAAATCCGAAACATGTGGTATAAGAATGTAACTTGTCTTCCTAATTTATTCCTGAATAAATCAATTGTTCTATTTTTGCATTTTGTATTATTTTCATTTACACACTAATAAAACTTTTTTTCGCTTTCTATAGTCTTTATCAGTTTCAAAATATGAACATAAAGCATAATAATAACATTCCTTCAGTGTTCTTTTTCTTTATTGTAATTTTTGTTTTGTCAATCAAACTTTCGCAGCTATTCGAGCTACAGAGCTTACTTACAATAGAGAAAAAAGAAAAAAACTATTGCATTAATTTTATCTTACACGGGTAAGTTCAATAGTATCTACGAACAGAAATATCTTGAAATTATAAACACTGTGTTGTCAAATGATCAGACACTTCTTCTTGGCCTTCAGATTTCAATTTGGTTATCAACTGTCAGTGATTGTAATGAGATTTCGACGATCATGAGAGAAATAAGAAATGCAGGGGTTAGTATTGGGATTACAAAAATTGGATTATTTGACAATTCATGGATAGCTTCTCAATAAATAAACACATTAACCTTCTCACCAACGAATTTTCGATCGAGATTCGACCTTTTTTTATTTACTAGGAATTATTTCATTCTAAGTTGAAAACAAAATCTAAAAGCAGCACATTTCTAAAAAAAAAAACATCAAAAAATTGTAAAATAGATTTCTTAAGATTTTAATTTGATCTGTCTGGCTAGCTATTCGTATATCTCACGTGGACGCCTCGCCAATGGGGATAGAGTACTGAACATTTAAACCTTAACTCCTTATCATGTCCTGTGAAGAGCGTTTATTTTTTCCTCTTGGAAATTATCCCCTAAACACGTATTTATTTGAAGGGGTATAAGTTTACGTTTAATTGATTAATTCCTATACTGAGTGTCCGGCCTCAAGTGACCACTGTTCAACAAAAGACAAGAGAAGTAATCTATTAATTGATCACCCCCTTTTCAATTGTTGTGCTAAACTAGCCCCATAATTGATGTCCTGCAATATTAACTTCAGCTTGCTTATCGAAAATTTGAATTTTTTTTTGTTGTGATCCCTGCCCAACAAACGGCTAATGAAGATGTTGATCATCATCTTTCAAATCTTTTATTGATCAACCCCAACACGGCATGCTGTCAAAGGACAATGGACGCATGGTGGTCTCTATTGAGTGACTAACCAGTAATGTCATTTTTTTTTCTCTTTTGATTGTGGTAATCTATCCACAGTCATCGCAATCTGTTGTTTTGAAAGAGGAAGAAATAATTCCAGAGAATCAACTATGAGGCTAAAGTTGTTACAAATATTGGTGAGACACCGTTATGGATTGCCGCATGGAAATCTGTATCGGCAAACCAATTAGAATTTTGGGCCGAGTCGTTGATTTCGATTTCACATAAATAACCGTGGAACAGACAAGCATGAGTACACTAGTCTCTGCGCTCTGTCCCGACGGTAGGAATCTAGATCGAAGTCCTGTTACTGTCACACCATGAGGGTTGACGGAAATGGGGGCGAGTATGTGAGCACTCTTCTATAATTACCTTAGCTAGACTGTCTGTTGAAGAAAAAGATCTTATAATAATAATCAATTGCTGTTTCAGTTTCCACGGTTGTGCAAATCACTTCCTCCGAAGTAAAAGCAAAAGAAACAAGCGTATTCAATTGATAGACATGGTGAGTTTGTAAGTATGAATGCGTTCACGTTATGAAGTACAAACTTTCGTAATATTCTAAATGTTAACCTGTGTATTTTACTATTTCAAGGGTGTTTGCTGTTGAACGATGGGTCGTCTGACAAACCATTGCTTCGAAGCTCGATCCTCATTTTGTTAATTTTTTGATGTTCATTATTTTGAATACATGGATGCGTTCGTATTTACACATTAATCAACATCATCAGTTGTTAAAGTGAAAAAGCAATTGACATAGCTGTCATGCAACGTCCAATATATATATATATATATATATATATATATATATATATATATATTGCGATAATGCTCTATATAAAAAAGCAATCCACAGGTAGAACCACAGAAGCTCTATATTAGAATCATAATTGACAGAGGTTGTGTTTGATGAACAGTGCGTCGATATAATTGTTCTGTCTTCAAAATACCCGAAACAGTTACTCGGTAAACAACTGATGATCCCAACAAGAGAAAATTGAAGCATAGTGCCATAATATTGGTGATATTGGAGTCCGTGTGAAAAAAAATAAATGAATAGATAAAAACACTGGAGAAAATTACGTAAATTACATCAGTAGATATTGGAAAATAAATGACTGAAGTGACACCAGAAGTTTTATATATATATATATATATATATATATATATATATATATATATATATATATATATATATATATATATATATATATATATCATTTGTCCTATGCTATTGTAAGAGCAACGCTCCATCGAAGCTGCTGCCCTATCAATCGCAAGTTTGATTTCCTGATGCAGCCTCATCTTTAATTTAATTGTTTATTCTATTTATGTTGTCCAGGCCGAATGATATATTCACCGTGTAATAACAGATCATTCCACACACACACACACACACATATACACACACACATATATAAATATATATATATATATATATATATATATATATATATATATATATATATATATATATATATATTCTTATCATTATATATATTTATCGTTATGTCTAACCTGATAGCCGTCCTGATTAAGCCAACTCACGCGAAAATTGAAGCAGGTATTAACTTACATATTAACGAATATCCTATTTCATCATTTACGCACATAGGAAATTAATTAACTACAGTGCTATCAATATCACTAAACAGGTAATTAACGCTCTAACGAACAATCTGCAGGCAAAGGAGCCTAGTTAACTTAATATTCCATCTTATTTCTATTATCTCTAACAGCTGGAGTAAATGACTCAAGCCTGACGCCAGTACTGACCACTCCCTCCTTTAATAACCCTCACTGACCGCCGCAGCAGACAGTAATGTCCTACCCTTTAGGCTTGGTCTAAAATAGACGACATCATTATTGTCACATTGAAGTCCATATGTGATGACCCTATCAATTTAAATTCCCGTCTGACACTTCTCGGACCATCTGTATGGTCAGTCTCATAAAACCAGTGGTATCCACATTCCCCGACCCTCCTGGTCTTCTCGCCAAATAACTAATGCCAAATATATTAGGAATAGTATGAATGGGTATGGAATAGTTTTGGCAGTTTGAGATTTCGCAATTAAGATAGGAATGGTCTGTATCTTCGTCTGTGAATAGTTATATGAGAGAGAAAGAGAGATTGTGTACATGTGGGATGGGTGTGTGGGACAGAGGGCGAGAGAGAGAGAGCGTGGGGTAGAGAAAGTGGGAAGTAGGAGAGCAGGTTCGTAAGAATGAAAGATAAAAACTAAGCAAGAAAGTTAAGTACATGATGATCTAGTATATATATATATATATATATATATATATATATATATATATATATATATATATATATATATATATATATATACAAAGGTAGATATAGATGTGTGTGTGTGTGTGTGTTTGACAAATTGGTACTCGAAATTATAACACCGGAACATATATTCATTCTGCAACTTTAGCGCAGACTATGATGTACTGAACTTTCCTGCTTAGTTTTCATCATTCTTTCTTTTACACACACACACACACACAAACACACACACACACACACACACACACACATATATATATATATGTGTGTTTATTTATATATGTATTTGTCTAACATATATAACTAGTGTATTGGTGTGGATAATAATTTATTGGACAATATTAAACTGAAATGACGATTCGGCGAGCTTTGTTGTGTACAAATGAAATTGCTTGGTTTATTTGACGTTTCGCCATTCATTCTAACGGACAGTGTTGCCAACTCAATAAGAAAAAATTGCACAAAATCAATATCAGAAAAGCGTCAAAAGAACGCCAAAACTCACCAAGATAACACTGTTGATAATTCCATGAATATTTTTTGTAGCTAGAAATGGCTAGTTTTGTTCGAAATCGCCGGGAAATAGTGAAAAATTGACTAAGATCGAAAAAAAAAAAATTGTATTGAATTTTCTCGCTTCCAACAAAAGAAACACGCTAAATGTAGCTGGAAAGGCGCTAAATTGGCAACACTGCTGGCGGTGGGTTCATTTTTCAAATCTCGGGAATGTTTATTGGCGACCGTCTCCCGGGCAACGTGAAAACAAAAACGGGGTGCCGGATGCCAATAGACGTATTGAACATTGAAAAAATAAAGACTCTGCATTAAAACCACATCAGCCAAAACTTTGCCATTTAAAACATTTAATATCCACTCAATTCAATTATCAATCACTAAAACCAACCATAACCAGACATAGACTCTATATAACAGACATTTTCTTGAATCACCATCATCTTTTTTTTTTTCATAAAGCCAGGATGAATTGGCGGAATGTCAAATAAACCAAGCAGTCTCATTCGTACAACATCAGGTCATCTAAATAGTCATTTCACTAGCTCAATGGTAAGAGCAACGCTACGTTGAGTTGGTTACCTGATGGGTCGCAGGTTCGTTTCCTGCAGCAGCCCATTTTTCTTTGTTTATCCTAATTACGTTGTCAAGGCCAAATGATACATTCACCGCGTACTAACAAGAGATCATTTCAAATGGAATTTCGAGAATAGTATAACGCAATTCATAATTATATATATGTTTGTACTTTTCAGGTGAAATGATCCGACGGAATTTCGATAAAAGTGACAATTGGAAGGTGAAGAGAAAAATTTAAGAGAAAGCAGGTGTCACATCTCAATTTTTTAATGATTATTCTGTGACCGTGTTTGGAATAAAATGACCGATCAAGATTCATAAAAAATGCACGAGAAATATGAATGGAGCGATCTGAGCCATGAAAATCAAACGGAACTCTTCGTTTAAACGAAGGTATGAGTGATCGTTATAATTCATCAATAAATGAATCAAGAAATTCTAGCAGACCATACAGTATGGACACTGGAAATGCGGTGAAATACCATGACATTACCTGAGAATAAAGAGAGCTATAGAAAGAACATAAAAAGATGACTGTATAATAAGCCCACTGATCGAACCAGATATACTTCGTACACGATCAAAGTAGTGATTTCAAAACATTGAAAAATAAATGACCCTTTTTATGAAGGAAATATTCTGGCAGATCTTTATTCATAGGATTTATTTTTTAAGATTATTATCAATGAACTGCAAACAAATATTTCCACTTATCAGAACCATATTTATTCTTAATGGATTGCATTTATTTGAATCTTAACATATATAACAGGGCCGTGTAAATAGTCAGGATTTGATAATTATGCGTTAAGTCATGTCGTTTCTCTGAGATTCCCTATGTCAGGTTTTAAAGGGAACACTGCAACAGACCCCTGAACATCAATTGTTAGATCCCCAGTGGTTAGTGGATCCCAGTTTCGAAATGTCTGGATTAGGGAGGTTGGAGATAAAAAAAAAAAAAATAACTGAAGCTATCAATTACATGATCGGGTTAAATATTAATGAGGAGTTTAAAAGAGACTATGCTAATTGATACACAGTGACCATCAACAAATGCCTCAAGCATAAAAATGCAAATGATAGCTAATGTGCTATATAAGTCATCATCAATTGGAAACAGATGGCAACAGAAGGACTTGAACTAAAGAAAAATACATTATATGCAGTGTTTGTAGTGTCTAGTAAGATTAGAAAGCGATTGAAAAAAATACTTGGTAAAATCAGGAAGGTCTTGAGAACGGAATTAGATTGAAGAAATCTCATCAAAGCGGTGAAAACATGAACAATAATGTGTTCTTGGTCTTTGGAATATGTTGGTATTTCAATACAAGTTGAACAAAAACTCAAAGATTCTTTGACTCAGCTATTAACTGAATAACGGATGATGCAAAATAAAAAAAATGATGGAAAATGGAAGAAATAATCCCAATATAGCCACGCAGAGGGCATTTAAAACGAGAAACAGAATAATTAGTAATCGTGGCCTACAAAGACGACTTGTGTCCATCTCTCTTTACAAGGGTATTAAGTAAAGTCTAACAATTCAAAACTGAATGAGTATTAGGAATGTATATGTGACACTCTAGGGTAGGTAAATTTTGGTGCTGAATCACCAAAAGTTAGAAAAGGCATTAAAAGACATGGATTGAATCAATCAATTGTCAAAATCCCCGCTAAGGCGACAGAAAATCGACATTTGAAGAGTAACAGTTATTGATGAAAACCGAAAGAATGAAGGCTACCTTCTCCCACGAGAAGATAATTAGATATTTTATTCATAGATTTATAGATGGATTTCTTCTCTTTCCTTGAACGATGTTACTCAGCAAGTTATACATTCAAATGACCGATAAATTTTGCGTTGCGTTCATTTTTTCTTAAATAATGCCGTTATATATCCGTTCCTTAAGCAGTTTGGTTTTATATTCCTTTTAAAATAAATTGCTGCATTCAGAGAATTTGCTGAGGACGATAAAAACAAAACGATGTTGATGTATGGTCAAAATTCTCTTCTGTAATACACCATTGGCCTTCTTATATTGGGAAACATTTATTTAAAGTAATCAGGAACATTCATTGAATTATTACGAAATAAGTTCAATTCAACTTTTCCATTTTTTTCTCCTTATTTTATCTATATCAATGTTTACCCAGAATACATATGCACATTCTTCGCGAAAAATTGTAGCCCCCAGATAAACACGAAAATCAGGTGGAAAGATTCCAGAAATAAGGTTAAATTGCCTTTGGATTTCAATAGTCCAAAATTAATATTTTTTTTATCATTCCGTCTTGAAAAATAAGATATTGATTTAAATATTTTCTCTTGAATAAAAATAAAATAAAGTCACTCATTCTGAACAAAGATTGATGTTCTACTTCGAGGAAAGAAGAAAAACGTAGCTGAGTTCTTGGAACTATTCCTACCATAATTTGAAATTCCAATGATCGGGGCTACACTTTCACGTGACAGGCGAAGAGTCTGGGGAACGAAAATTAATTATTAATGTCCAATGGAATTACCGGTGAAAATGTCCGGCTTTTTGGCTCTGAGCCGAAAGCTGCTTATTAGCTGTAATTTCAACTCCGGGCAACGGACGAGGACTTCCGGTGATGGTGCCGGAAGTTTGTTATCAGCAGCATTGTTGATATTCGCTATGGTCCTGATGGTGGAGTTGGGATCCCGAAATAACTTCAAAAGCCACCCAACACCTAAGAAAAACGGAAAGGCCGGCTTTCAATCGGACATCGGAAAGGTATGATTTCTAGATATAAGATTTTTAGATTTTAGACCCTGCAGGATGGAAGGTGGGGGTATTGCGTGACTCCAGTCCCCTTGAAGCTCGAAATGCCCAAAGCAAGAAATAACACAGACAAACCATACCTTCCTAAGTCTCTCAGTCAAGAACGATGGGTTTGAAAAAGAGTGTACAAGGGGGTTGGTATGAAGTGAAAGACGAAGGGCTGTCAGTCGATTTTAACTTAGTTTAGTTGAGCTATATTTAGGAATAGGAGACAACAAGATAACAAAAGAAAGCGATGGAAAGGGTTAATTATGTGAAGAATCTCTGAGATGGTTACAGCAAGGGGCAGCAAACGAAGAAGAGATAAGTGGAAGGTAAGGGAGGTGAGTGGGTCCGGGGGATATATCTTGGCACGAAGGCATGCGAGACGGCCTTATTTGGTTGGCTGATTGCTGTGCGTTCCTGATGGTAGCGAAACAGTATTCATTATTCAGTGATTGAAACTACTGCCGTTGGTGGCCGTCAGAGGTCAGGTTGAGGGTGGCTGAGAGCGCAGTCACCGAGAAAAGAAGTCGAAGCCATCATTACTGAGTAGAACCGTATCCTAATACTTCGAATAA
>OY735228.1:34855651-34873151 GCA_963457665.1 Thysanoteuthis rhombus | reverse complement strand
ATTCAAACAGAGAATTGGGGTGTTATACATCATGTCTCTAATCAAACATTCAATAATGGAAGATTAATGCTGAAATACGTATTATGTATGTATCAATGAATGGGTGCTTGCGTTTTCGTGCATATATACTTGACAGTACAATACGAAATATCGGCTTTCGAGAAGGAAAGTCAAATACTATATTTTAGGCCAAAACAATAATATTTTATAGAAAATATTCTTTCACAATAATTGCAAAAGCTCTATTTTTTCATCATTAGTGATGTTAAGTTCAAGAATTGTTTGGTATTATTGCGAGAGAACACTGATGAGCACACGTCAAAACAAAAACAAGTGAGGTTTATTTTTTACTCAATTCTTGTCGAATCAATTCTTCCATTTTTTAAAATCTTTTTTTCTATTGCTGCCTTATGACAAAAATTGTCACTTGAAAATCTTCAAGGATTGACAAAAGAATAAATTGTGTTGCGAAGTGATTGTCCTCTATAATTCTTTTCACTTGGCCATAGTGGTTGATTTTAGTGGGTTTTTTTCGAAGCTCAATTTAAATGTTTTCATTTCAGAAGTGACAACATTATCTAAAGAATAAAAGAATAATGTTTACTGTCTCCTTTCTTACAGACTATATATTGTTTTTCTGGGTTCAAAATATCCTCTCTGGCGTAATGCGTTCCGATGCAAATATTCTGGGCAACAATAATGAAACTTTTCGTATTCTTCTTCTTCTTCTTCTTCTTCTTCTTCTTCTTCTTCTTCTTATTATTATTATTATTATTATTATTATTATTATTATTATTATTATTATTATTATTATCATCATTATCATTATTATTATTATTATTATTATTATTATTATTATTAGGAATCTCACACCAGTTGCCTGGTGGTAACCGCTGGAGTTTGAGTGACAGCAAGTCTCCTCAAGTCTCCAGCCCTCCTCTCCTACTACTCATAGGTCGCAGTAATTCTACGATTTACAGTTTCACACCGGTTGCCCAGTGGTTATCGCTGAAGGCTGAGTGACAATAAGTCTCCTCAGGTCTTCAGCTAACGTCTCCTCCCTCTTTCGCATATCATGACAGAGCTACTATTCGTTGCAGTCCTTATATCTCTAGCACCTTCCTCAGTATCCGTGCAGTTCCAAGTAGCGCTGTGGTCTGTACGGTCTCTATCCTTCCCCTAATCCCGATCTCCTCCAGTCTCTCCCTCAGCGTTTTGGGGACAGTTCCTAGTGCGCCCACTATGACCGGTAACACCCTGGTTTTCATGTTCCACATTTTCCTTAACTCCCTTGCTAGGTCCTGGTATTTTTCCCTTTTTTCACCCTCCTTCTTTTTTACTCTATGGTCTGCAGGTACAGCAACGTCTACTATTTGGCAGGCCTTCCTTTTTTTGTCTACTATTACTAAGTCCGGCCTTCTTGCCTGGATGAGGTGGTCAGTTTGGATGTCAAAGTCCCACAGTAGTTTGTGGTTGTCATTCTCCAAAACTGCCTCTGGCTTGTGCTGATACCACTTTTCCCCATGGTTGAATCCCATTTGTTTACTTAGTTCCCAGTGTATCATCGTTGCTACTCTATCGTGTCTATGCTTATACTCTTTCTGGGCGAGCTGACTACATTCACTAGTTATGTGGTTTACTGTCTCATCTCTTTCACCGCACATGCGGCATTTGCTGTTTGTCTGTGTTCTGTCGATTTTTGCTTTTATGTAGTTTGTCCTTATGCTTTTGTTTTGGGCTGCCATGATGAGCGATTCTGTTTCTCTCTTAAGGTTTCCCTTTCGTAACCACGTCCATGATTTCTCGTCTGCTATATCTTTTATCTGTCTTTTAAACTCGCCGTACAATTTTTTCCCTTCCCACTTTTCTTTTCTAGTTTGCTGTACTGTTCCATTGTTTTCTACTTTATTGTTTGTTGCACTATCCCTCGCGCTCTTTATGATTACTTCACTATTTGTTTGCACATATCTATCTAGGACTACTTTAGCTCTCTGGACACAATCTTCTATGCTGATGAGCCCCCTACCACCTTCTTTTCTCTTAACGTATAGTCTATCTGTATCATACCTAGGGTGTAATTCTTTATGCATCGTCATAAGTTTCCTTGTTCGCCTATCCATTGATTGGAGCTCTTCCTTTGTCCATCCTAGAAATGGTCCTGTATACCTAATTACTGACACAGCCCAGGTGTTCATTCCTTTTATTAGATTTCTGCTATTTAATTTGGTTTCTAATATTTTCCTTATCCTTCTGAGGTATTCTCTCTTAATTTTCTCCTTCATCTCTTCCCGTTTTATCGTGTCACATTCAAGGACACCTAGGTACTTGTATCGGTCTTGTGCAGTCAATGCCCTAATCTTGTTGTTGTCCGGAAGTTCAATTCCCTCAGTCATTGAAAGCCTTCCTTTGTGCATAACCATGATTGCACATTTTTCTATCCCAAACTCCATTCCTATTTCCTCACTATATTCCCTTACTTCGTTGAACAGAGTCTCAAGCTCTCCCCTGTTTTTTGCAAACAATTTAATATCGTCCATGTACATTAAGTGGTTGACCTTTCCTTTTGTTTTAGAGAAGTGGTATCCTTTGCTGTTTTTCAGGATTCTGTTAAGCGGTATCATTGTTAGAACAAATAATAGAGGGGACAATGAGTCTCCTTGGAAGATTCCCCTTTTTATCCCTACCTCGGCTAGTTTGTCCCCTCCGGCTGTCAAATCTACTTTCCAGTCTTCCATCGAATTACCAATGAATTTAACCACCGGTTCGCTAATTTTGAACATTCTAAGGCATTCGAGTATCCAGCTATGTGGAATCATATCGCATGCTTTTTTGTAATCTATCCATCCCATTGCGATATTCTTTCTCCTTTTCCTTACTTCTTTTAAGATCATCTGGTCTATGTAGAGTAAATCGTTTGCCCCTTTGGTTCCTATCCTACACCCTTTCTGTTCTTCTGGTAGTAGTCCCCTTCTATCCATTGACATGTATATTCTCTCTGCTATTTGCCCGGTCAGGATTTTCCACATAAGTGGTAGGCACGTGATTGGTCTATAGTTGCTTGCTATGTTCCCCTTTCCCGGGTCTTTTAGGATGAGGGTGGTTCTGCCTTTAGTCATCCATTCTGGTGCTTTGCCTTCATTTAGACAATTTTGGAGTAGGTGAGTGAGTCTGCCGTGTAACGTGGTGAATTTTTTGAACCAATACCCATGGATCCCGTCGGGCCCCGGTGCTTTCCAGTTGGCTACTTTCCTAAGAGTATGTTTCAATGTGTTTTCATTCAGTATTATTGGTTCCCCCTTGTCTATATCTTCTAGTTCTTTTCTCATGTTTCCTAACCATTGCGGTGTTACGTTGTGTCTTTTTGGGTGCCCCCATATGCTATTCCAATAGTTCTTGGCCTCTGTGGCATCAGGTTTCATGTCCTGCCTTCTTTCCCCATTTAAATCTTGGTAAAACTTTTTCTCATTGTTTTGGAATGTGCGGTTTTGTGTGTATTGGGCCGTTCTTAGTCTGTATCTTTTTAGTCTTGCCTCTTTGGCTAGTCTTTTCTGGTGTAACTCTTCGACTACAGTTGCGATGCCCTTTTGCGTTACTTTGTATTTGTTATAAAGTCTTACTCGTGGTCTGTCTGTGTGTGGTGTATTTCTAAGTAGTACTTCATCCCTCTGTAGTTGGGAGATCTGCCTTTGTAACCTTCTCTCCCAGTTGGGTTTCCCTTCCCTATTATTGCTCAGGTTCCTATCTTGTGTTGTGAAGCTTTGTGCTACCATTTTTGCCCCAGCGTAAATTAGGTTGTTGAGTTCTAGGAGGGTGTTCGTTTCTATGTGCTGTAAGAGGCAGTTGACCTGTTCGGTCACTTCTCCAACTTTCTTTCTGTCTTTGTCTCTTAGGGAGGGGAGTGTTGTTTTCTCTCCTCGCATGATCTCTTTCAAAGCTTGTATTTTGGTTTTCTCTTCTGCTGTTGGTGCCTCGTCGTCACCCTCTGGTGCATAGTTTACTGTGGGGGTCTTATGGGGAATTCTTATAGTTTTGTTATTGGTACTAGTTGTGCTGGGGGGGCATTCTACAGATGTGTCACCTGAGTCTCTCTCTACATTAATGCAAATCTCTAGTAGTTCTGTCTCAGACAGCCATTTCCTCTTTTGGATTTGTTTTACTTGGTTGCAATCTCACACCAGTTGCCTGGTGGTAACCGCTGGAGTTTGAGTGACAGCAAGTCTCCTCAAGTCTCCAGCCCTCCTCTCCTACTACTCATAGGTCGCAGTAATTCTGCGATTTACAGTTTCACACCGGTTGCCTAGTGGTTATCGCTGAAGGCTGAGTGACAATAAGTCTCCTCAGGCCTTCAGCTAACGTCTCCTCTCTCTCTTTCACCTATCATGTCAGAGCTACAATTCGTTGCAGTCCTTATATCTCTAGCACCTTCCTCAGTATCCGTGCAGTTCCCAGTAGTGCTGTGGCCTGTACGGTCTCAATCCTTCCCTTAATCCCGATCTCCTCCAGTCTCACCCTTAGCGTTTTGGGGACAGTTCCTAGTGCGCCCACTATGACCGGTACTACCCTGGTTTTCATGTTCATTATTATTATTATTATTATTATTATTATTATTATTATTATTATTATTATCAATTTCACACCAGTTGCCTGATGGTTACTACTGGAGGTTGAGTGACAGCAAGTCTCCTCAAGTCTCCAGCTCTCCTCTCTACACTCTCATAGCCAAGGAGAGTACTGCAGGTTACAGTTTCACACCATTTGCCCGGTGGTTATCGCTGAAGGCTGAGAGACATTTAGTCTCCCCAGGTCTTCAGCCCTCCTCTCATCTTATCTCCCCCCATCGCATATCACAGCAGTGCTGTGGTTCGTACCTCCATCACCATTTAGGTATTATTATTATTATTATTATTATTATTATTATTATTATTATTATTATTATTATTATTATTATTATTATTATCATCATTTCATACATATAAAAATATTATGCTACTGGCAATGCTATCTTCTGATATATTTCAAAACCTTTTCTCTGCCTCTCTCTAACTGTTCATTCCATATCTTCATCTAAATATCCTCTTAGTTACAATTCTGGAAAAGTACCATTTTACACAGCAGGGTCTCAGCTTTATTCAAAAAGCTCCCAACACATCTGACTTCAAAGTGGAAGGAAAGAGAAAGAAAAAGAAGAAAAAAAAAGTTCATACGAAGTTGGGAGGGCAAGCATTTTGGCGTTGGACCACTTAAAATGGCGTCAGTCCGTTGTTTAGTTCTCGATCTCGACGCCGCTCTCGTCTTTTGGCCCCGAGAGCACGAGAAGCAGACGAGATGTGGGTGGACGTGGAAGAGACAAACAATGGATGACTGTGAATCCGGATGATAAAGTGGAATCGTGGTTAACTGCTGGAACTTTTCCCAGGAAAGATCACCATCTTCATTGGATCATCGATACTGATGGAGTCCGAAATCCAAACGCGTTCTTCATTTTATTGTTTTGTCACTTTCTAGCAGCAATTTTCTCTCGATTTGTCTTTCTTTTTCGGAATCAATCTCTCAGTCCCTTCACCGTCGTTTCTATTTCTTTTTTTTTTTTTGCATTTATATTTGGCTTCAGTGCCAAGGTCCAATCTATTTGTCCTTTCTCGTTCTATAAAGTTGGAGTGTCTTTTGATTTCTCACAAGCCTGCTTTCACATTTCTTTTTGGCTACAGTTAGAACTCTTTTAGTTTCCCTTTTAAGTAATTCTTTTTAGATTGAATTTGCTCCGTTTCTCTCCTTATCGATATTTCTCTTTGTCAGTATTTGTCTTACATGTTCCTATTTATGATTTTGATTATCGTTCAAATTCATTTTAACTACACATATCTCCTTCTGGATAGTTCTTGCTTTCTTTCTTTTAATTTCTCCTTATCTTTCTTTCTTTCTCTCTACCTTATCCTCTGTCTCGTTTGTTTTTCTGATTAAACTTTATCTATCCCACATATCACGACGTACACACACACACACACACACACAAATGAAGAGATGTAATACATCGAAACAGCTGTCTGTGGATGACACAATAATTAATGCTGCTCTATTCAGGGTTGAGCACTCTTTAAGTGAGGTAACTCCTCCATAGTAAACTTATGCAATGCTCTTCCATAGGAATAGAGCACTCTGGTGGATGAGGAATTTCCATGTAAATAGATATATCGCTTAAATTCAGCGTTACTGACTGTCCAGTCTCATAGTTCTGATGTAGGTTATCGGCCTTCGGGTCTGAAGTGAATGATTCAATTCTGCCTTGCAGTGCTGGATGGGATAATTGAAAGTCTATAGCCACACTGAAGAGATGTAATACATCGAAACAGTAGTCTGTGGATGACACAATGATATGTACATATATAAAGATCATTTTCAGTCAATTATTCCCCAATATACGTTATCGTATTTTGTATAATTTTCTTCAGGTTCTTTTTTGTGTTTTACTCTGAATTAGATATTATGGTACTACGTGATAATCTTACTTGGTGGTGGTCATCATTTCTTTACCATGTGACTGTTTCGGGAATTTAAAAGAAAAACAAAACAGTTACATTAACATGGCTTGCCGGCAGTGTTGATCAAACACCACCGTCCCTCAAGGTATGATTTTAATATATGGCTTGATTTTATTACTTTTAGAGCAATGTGTATTACCGTCAGTGGTGCACTGTCCGCAGACAGATAAAATTGTCCTGTAGAGACAAGTTCAACGAACACTCTAAATAAGAATCAGCTATGCCAATAAGCTGTTTTCAGAAGTGACTTCCTCAACAGTGACTTTATCAACAATGACCACCAGCATATAATTAATTAGTTGAGAAAAAAAGATAGAATAAAACAAACCACTTTCTTTGGCCCTTAAAGATTATTAAAATGTATTTGACTCGGTAAGACAAACAACAGTCTTCAACTCAATGCCTGTGCTATGTATCAAGGAAGCTTTTATGAAAGTTCTTAAGAATACGTTCTAAAATTGAACTGCAAGAATTCAACAATTTTGGTCTCAAGGGCTTTTCTCCTATTCATACCACCTCGATGGTCCATAGGATGCCAAGTTTAAGGGATGGATTGGCCATGAACACGTCAATTTTCACCGAAGAACTTCATCGCACTGGCTGGAGAGTTATTCCATATACATGTCTCCCCTGCCCCCGTATAATGATTCCATAATGGTATGAAAACCTTCACCAGCAAAATCAAGACAAGCCATTCATTCGGAAAACGATTACGATAAAACAACTGGCGAACTCCATAAAAGAGATTGAGTTACAAAAATAAATACAAATAAAACTGAACTGCATGCAACGAGAAAATAGAATTTGATGATTGAATCGTTAAGACACAAAACGTTGAATTAATACTGATCACATTAAAAGTGACTAACATAGCATATGCTCGTGGATGCTTTGGGGCTATATTGAAATTTGACTTTTTTATTTAACAATACTACAAGATAAAATGTTCATACGACTATATATATATATATATATATATATATATATATATATATATATATATATATATATAGCATCTGTACATGTATCAAGGTGTTAAACAGATTTTTAATGGTTCACCACTCATTCCGTTTGACTAAAAATGTTTATTTTAAAATCTCTTTCGGGAGGAACAGAACGTGCAATCAGTAATTGACCATTGAAAACACACACACACACACACACACACACACACACACACACACACACACATATATATATATATATATATATATATATATATATATATATATATAGAGAGAGAGAGAGAGAGAGAGAGAGAGAGAGATATGTGTGTGTGTGTGTGTGCGTTTAAGAGTATAAAACAAAACAAAAAATTTGGCTGATACAGGAATCGAACGTGCCATCGATAAGGTAGCAGCTTCACCGTAGTGATGCTCTTGCCATTGAGCTCAGCAACCGCCGATAATGCAAAAGCAGGTTCAATCCTCTGCAGCAGTGCCATTTTCTTCGATTGTTCTCTTAAAATTTTTATTCACGTTCTTTAGAGTGAGTAATACATTCACCATGTATTAACGGGAGATTATTCCAAATAAGAGTTTCAATATGATACAACGCAATTTATAATCATATCTATATACATAATCGATTTTTACTCAAAATTCGTTTGACGTACTCGTGAGAACCTCAATGGGATTAAAAAAAAGGTTAAGGACAAAACGTTCCTACGAAGGTAAATATAAACCGGACACTCGAGAACACGCCAATGCTAAATTAAGCTCAGATTGATATAAAAGGTTTCATGTTTCTGATTAAACGCTCAGTAAGGCAAAGTCCCAGTGCACTTTGAAACTCTAGTTCCTCTGTTTCCTGTTATTACCTTGTTTTATGCAGCCAATTTTCGTATTTGATACCAGACGACATAATTTCTTTCTAAACAGTTACTCCACCCAAGGACGTAACTTTTTTGCCCGCCCCCTCTTTTCACAACCCGGCCCATTATTCCATTCAGCGTGAAGATTTCCGGTTCATTTCCTTTAATAATCTGTCCTAAATACACAAGCCACAGTTTGTTGACATAGACCACAAGGATCCTGTCATATTTCTCAGTTCTACTCATTTACCGCTTTTTTTCTTTTTCTATACGCCTAATTTTCCGATACACTAACTGACTCGGTTAATGATGACTGTCAAAACAGAATTGGCAAACTGGGTTGAACATATTGTCTTCATTTCACTTATTCCATTCATGTTGGTGGCTATAGTGTAAACATCAGCATAATTTT
Organism: Thysanoteuthis rhombus; assembly: GCA_963457665.1. Taxonomy (NCBI): domain Eukaryota; kingdom Metazoa; phylum Mollusca; class Cephalopoda; order Oegopsida; family Thysanoteuthidae; genus Thysanoteuthis; species Thysanoteuthis major. The sequence continues at coordinate 34,864,387 of OY735228.1, read as the reverse complement.
CCTGGTCACCATGATACTCTTGAATTATCAAATACTTTCGACCATAAGTTTAATGAGAAAATGAACTTTCGCACACATATATATGTATATATGTGAAATTGCTGGATACAAGAACATCTAGTAAAACTTCATATATATATATATATGTATGTATATGTATAAATATATATATATAAATACATATATATATATATATATATATATATATATATATATATATATATATATATATATATATATATATGTGTGTATATACACATATACGTATATATATATACACACACACACATGTTTGTATATTCTAGAAAACTATACAGGTTGAACACTGAACACATCGGAAAAAACTTTTTTGAAAGACTTTTGTGATCCATGTTATTTTCCTCTTTGCTTATTTTATGTTTTACACAAATACGATATTATGGTATTGTGTGTTAATTTTATCTGGTTGGGATCATCAGTTGTTTACCAAGTAACCGTTTCAGGGACCTACGAATAAAACAATTATATTTACATATCAATGTAATTAATATTGTATTAACATTCACACGTACGCACATGCACACACACGTATATATTCATAAAAGAATGAACAAAATAGTTGCTTCGTAAACTGAGTGTTTTTTATGATTTTTATCGAGCACTTTATGAAGTAAACCCATCGCACTCGTATATTGATTACTAATTTGTAATTACATATATATATATATATATTGGTGTGTGTGTGTGTGTGTACGGTTAAAAAAACAAACAATTCCTGTCTATTCAATTTTTTTGGTAATTTATCTAGTTAAAGTTCAAACTCATTTTTGATATCATTGGTCATTATCAAGAAAATATGAAAGTGATATTTCATGAGTCATTAAACCTTTTCCATTTCAATTTTATAGTTATATTGTGTGTGTGTGTGTGTGTTTTAATGCATTGAATATATCATCCGTGTGTGCGGACGCTACATGCATTTAAGAATGATTGTCGAAATTTGGAACCTTTTTTAAAATATTACATTACAAGCTTGGCTCCTTTGCTTTAATTAACTTCATTTCACCATACAATATTTATTTAAAGCTACGTGTCCCATCTCGACTCCTTTATTAATCATAATCAGCATCATCATCATCATCAACAACAACAGCAGCAGCAGCAGCAGCTGCCTTTCAACATCTGTTGTTGGATATAGACCTTCCCCAAGATTCCTAGGTAGATGTAGTGATCTACTTTCTCCAGCTCTGTATTTCCGATTTCGTTTGTTGTGTCTTTGTCCCCACCATGTTCGTTGTACATGACATTTTGTTTTGATGAAGTTCATGTAGAGACCAACTTTCTTGCTTGCCTCATTTAGTTCGTCTAACATTCGTCCCTGTAGATGGTATTTGCTAACCATAGCAAGTTAACCTGGTTTGGACTTCAGAAGTGGGAGTGAATTAAGTGAGATGGTCAGACAAATTACTCAAGATCACAGACGAATCATTCAGACAAATAAGTACTGCCGGTTAAAAATTCCCACGTTTCTATATTGCTTGATGATTCTATCATTATATCAACCGTTTTAACATCATCCTTAGTGAGAGGATAATTTTTCCCGGAAAGACACACACACACACACACACACACATATATATATATATATATATATATATATATATATATATATATATATATATATATAGAGAGAGAGAGAGAGAGAGAGAGAGAGAGAGAGATGGATAGAGGATAGATAGATGGATAGATACTTCTTACGATATAAAAATAATATTTTTCATAACAGAAATTCAATTTTTACAAAATGAATAAATAAATAAATAAATAAATAAATAAATTAAAAAATACAGAGTACTCGGGAATGATTGTTGACTTGACATGACACCGGGGAATCACTCTATCTTTTCAACCCATTCTGTTATTCAAATAACAATTTTTGACTTAAATGTCATTAACTGTTGAAAAAAGATTATATGATGTCGTATTAAGAGTTGTAAACTTTTCTAGATTAGTCCGTTCTCTGTCTCTTTCTCCTCTCTCCCTCCCTCTCTCTCTCTCTCTATATATATATATATTTATATATATATATATATATATATATATATATATATATATATATATATATATATATATATATATATATATATATATATATATATATATATATATATACGGAGACAGAGAGAGAGAGATAGAGAGAGCCTTACTACCTGTCCAGTTCCGTAGTCTAGAGTTAGGATAACGGCCTACGGGTAAAGGTTTCATTTCTGGCTCGCGGTACTGGATGGGATAATGGAAAGTCTATAGCCACACTGAAGAGATGTAATACATCGAAACAGCTGTCTGTAAATAACACAATATATATATGTATATATATATATATATATATATACATGCATATCGAGAAAAATGTATACGTATCAAATGCTTCGAATGGCAGTATCTAAGTTTGGAAACGTTATTTCAAATACCAAAAGCCGGTATTTATTTTGAAGGTCACCATGTTCAATGGAAACCTTCGATTATAATCTGTATTTCCGTTTGATTCAATTCATTTTAAAAATTATTAACGTTTCATTAAAATTTTTGTTGCGTGAAGAAAAGAAAAAAAAATGTTTCTCTTCCCTCGCTTCTCCAATGGTTTTTCTGTGAGAGAAGAGATCTTGAAAACTCTTCTGCCTTTTTTCCCAGACCTTTTTGGGATTAATTATGGAAATGGGGAAATTCACTCGCTGAATATTGATTTTGAATAATAACAATACTAATAATAATAATAATAATAATAACAACAACAACAACAACAACAACAACAACAACAACAACAATAATAATAATAATAATAATAATAATAATAATAATAATAATAATAATAATAAGAAGAAGAAGAAGAAGAAGAAGAAGAAGAAGAAGAAGAAGAAGAAGAAGAAGAGGGAGAGGAAGGAGAACAGCAAGTCTGGTCAGTCACTTAATAAGAGCCGTCATGTGATCAATGTCTTTTGGCAGCGTGTCATGTTGTGGGTGATCAAATAAAGATTTTTGGGGAAGGGATGATTAGTGAGTGAGTTACTTCTCTGACCTTTTGTTGGGAAGTGAAAAACATCTGAATTTATTTATTATAAACTATGGGATCAATCTAGCATAAACCTACATTGCAAATCGACCCAACCCCACAAAAAATCTATTTTGGTGGAGAATTATAAAAAAAGACAGATAAAATGTTGTTTTTTTTTTTGACATTATAAGAAGTAAATGTTGTAAATTTCAGCCCTTCATTTCCATTTCCCAAAAGCGTGATCCAAACATACAACAGCAGCAACAACAACACTACTACCCTTACTACTACTACTACTACTACTACTACTACTATTACTACTAATAATAATAATGATACGCACGGATACAGAGGAAAGCACTAGAAATATAAGGTCTACGGCACTAAATGTTTGCAATGGCCTAACAGAGGCAGGAAAATGGAAGCGGAAATGTGAACCACAGCATTGGAGTGATAGGCGAGGGAGAGATGAGCGGAGGGCTGGATATTTGAGGGGACTTGCTGTCACTCAGCGGTAATCACCAGGCAACTAGTGTGAAATTTCACATAATAATAATAATAATAGAAGAAGAAGAAGAAGAAGAAGAAGAAGAAGAAGAAGAAGAAGAAGAAGAAGAAGAAGAAGAAGAAGAAGAAGAAGAAGAAGAAGAATGAAGACAACTAGCAAAGAACTTCATAATGAATAAAATTGATTACTGAATATTGGATCTAACTGCAAGAGGAAAGCGCCTAGCCGAGGTCATAATTGAAAGATATATCTTCCAAGGTAATTCATTACCCTGACTACAGCTCGTCATAGCAATGATACTGCTTAATTATATATTGCTGAATTGTCATGGAGGATCTAGATTTACTTAATGGCAGGAAAAAGTGAATCAATCAACTTATGACCTCGATTTTTTTCCAAAAGGACAAACAAAATTTTGATAGATCCTTAAAATATCGGAATGAAATTGAAGACTAAATGAAAAAAAATGGTGGAAAATTTAGGAAATACTGTCTCAGAAGAAGAAAAAGAAGCCTTTAGAAAGAAGATGCAACAATAGAAATCATATACAAAATAGAAATACAAGGGAAATATTTGTCGTTTGATATTCTCTACATTTCCTAAACTGGACAATGGAAAATCTCGGAGAGCTTTGAGTCAGAAATTCACTTAACTAATGACCATACTTGTTACTCAACATCCACGATATTATATCAATATATTTTGTATTTGTCAACAAAATAAAAATGACAATAAAATCATGTGCCATTTTGAACGTTCCATGTATAGATGGAAATAGGTAGTATAGGGAAACAGAGAAAATGAATCTATTTAAAAAACAGAGAGGATATTGTCAATAATATCAACGCTAAACATAGCTGATATCAAGTATATTCAGCTTTATTATTTATAGTGCATGAAAAGCCTAGTTTGACATGAAACCATAGTAACAGAATACCCATGGAGTTGTGAACTCATCCCAAGTTTATCAACAATTACAACACAGGCTGTGAAAAGAAGTATATCGGGAAAGTACTGAAATGTTCACTGATTTCACAAAATCCTTAGTTCCACAACCTTACAGAAATATATATATATATATATATATATATATATATATATATATATATATATATATATATATATATATATATATATATATATATATATATTCACAAACACACACACATATATATAAATGTGTGTGTGTGTGTGAAAATATGTAAAAATACACATGCGCCTGTTTACGTTAGTGAGATGTATATTTTACATACACTCACACACATATATACATATATATTGAGACAGAACCATATATATATGTATACATACATATATATAGGTTTTATTTTAAAATTCAAAATATTGAACTTTATCAAGGCAGATAAAGCTACCACTGAAGGCAATACATATACATATATATACATATATATATATATATATATATATATATATATATATATATATATATATATATATATATATATATATATATATATATTATTCTATTTTCTTATGTATGATTAGATATTTGCTATGTTGTCATTCCTTTTGCTTTATTTGGAAATTACTTTTTTTATTCTGATTCCCTGTGAATTTAATTTCTTTTTATCTGACGTTTTCTAATTTTCATATTAATGCCCTGAGTTTCTCACTGATTTCCTTGCGATTGTTTTTGGACAATTTTCCATTTTTTGTTCTCAATATTTTATTATTCTGTATTTCAATTTATTCCCAGTTATCTCCCTTCTTTTACTCCATTTTTTCCCCTTATCTCTGATCCACCTTCTATTTTTTTTTCTTATTATATTCACTCATTTTTTTTTTCATTTGAATTCCATTTCACTTTTTCTTTAAAAAATCTTTCAGTTCATTTTACTCTTCTCCACTCAAAGCCTGTCATTTCGTTTCGGTTCCATTTTTTAAAACCCCAGTCTTTTATCTCCTTTCGTTCCGTTTCATTCCATTTATTATATTTCAATTGATTTTTCTTTGTTCCTCCCTATTCTGATTTTCGGGATTAAGTTAAGAATCTTTTCCTCGCTGAATCTCCAATCAGTTTTCAATTATTTTTTACACTTCATCGATTATCGATTTTCCGCTGTTTCCTTCAGGAAACCCTTTCATCCACTTACAATTCCTATTCCATATTACTTCCCCAACCATTCACTCCCAGGTCTAACTCCCTCTTCTCTGCCTTTTTTCTCTTTCTTTCAGTTTCGCATTACATTAATGTTCTTTTTATCATCACCAAGGATCTTCTTCTTTTTCCTATTATTATCATCATTATTATTATTATTATTATTATTATTATTATTATTATTATTATTATTATTATTATTATTAGGAATCTCACACCAGTTGCCTGGTGGTAACCGCTGGAGTTTGAGTGACAGCAAGTCTCCTCAAGTCTCCAGCCCTCCTCTCCTAGTACTAGCAGGTCGCAGTAATTCTGCGATTTACAGTTTCACACCGGTTGCCCAGTGGTTATCGCTGAGGGCTGAGTGACAATAAGTCTCCTCAGGTCTTCAGCTACCGTCTCCTCCCTCTTTCGCATATCATGACAGAGTTACAATTCGTTGCAGTACTTATATCTCTAGCACCTTCCTCAGTACCCGTGCAGTTCCCAGTAGTGCTGTGGTCTGTACGGTCTCTATCCTCCCCCTAATCCCGATCTCCTCCAGTCTCTCCCTCAGCGTTCTGGGGACAGTTCCTAGTGCTCCCACTATGACTGGTACTACCCTAGTTTTCATGTTCCACATTTTCTTTAACTCCCTTGCTAGGTCCTGGTATTTTTCCCTTTTTTCACCCTCCTTCTTTTTTACTCTATGGTCTGCTGGCACAGCCACGTCTACTATTTGGCAGGCCTTCTTTTTTTTTGTCTACTATTACTAAGTCCGGCCTTCTTGCCTGGATGAGGTGGTCAGTTTGGATGTCAAAATCCCACAGTAGTTTGTGGTTGTCATTCTCCAAAACTGCCTCTGGCTTGTGCTGATACCACTTTTTATTATTATTATTATTATTATTATTATTTGCAATCTCACACCAGTTGCCTGGTGGTAACCGCTGGAGTTTGAGTGACAGCAAGTCTCCTCAGGTCTCCAGCCCTCCTCTCCTAGTACTCATAGGTGGCAGTAATTCTATGATTTACAGTTTCACACCGGTAGCCCAGTGGTTATCGCTGAAGGCTGAATGACAATAAGTCTCCTCAGGTCTTCAGCTAACGTCTCCTCTCTCTTTCGCATATCATGACAGAGCTACAATTCGTTGCAGTACTTATATCTCTAGTACCTTCCTCAGTATCCGTGCAGTTCCCAGTAGTGCTGTGGTCTGTACGGTCTCTATCCTTCCCCTAATCCCGATCTCCTCCAGTCTCTCCCTCAGCGTTTTGGGGACAGTTCCTAGTGCGCCCACTATGACCGGTACTACCCTGGTTTTTATGTTCCACATTTTCCTTAACTCCCTTGCTAAGTCCTGGTATTTTCCCCCTTTTTCACCCTCCTTCTTTTTTACTCTATGGTCTGCAGGCACAGCAACGTCTATTATTATTATTATTATTATTATTATTATTATTATTATTATTATTATTATTATTATTATTTGCAATATCACACCAGTTGCCTGGTGGTTACCGCTGGAAATTGAGTGACAGCAAGTCTCCTCAAGTCTCCAGCCCTTCTCTCCTAGTACTATTAGGTTGCAGTAATACTGTGGTTTACAGTTTCACACCAGTTGCCCAGTGGTTATCGCTGAAAACTAAATGACAGTAAGTCTCCTCGGGTCTTCAGCCTGTATCTCTTCTCTCCCTCGCTTATCACTCCAGTGCTGTGGTTCACAACCTCCCTTACATTTTCCTTCCACTGTTAGGCCACTGCTAACATTTAGTGTTGTAGACATTATATTTCTAGTACTTTCCTCAGTATCCGTGTGGTTCTTAGCAGTGCTGTAGTTTGTACAATCTCAATCCTCCGTTTTATCCTGAGGTCCTCCAGTCTCGCCCTCAGTGTCTTTGGGACAGTTTCTAGCGGGCCTATTATTACAGGTACTACCCTGATTTTCATGTTCCATATCTCCTTCAGTTCTTTTATTACTAGCAATTTCTCACCAGTTGCCTGTTGGTTACCTCTGGAGGTTGAGTGACACCAAGTCTCTCCAGGTCTCCAGCCTTCCTTTCCACACTCATAGTCCACTTCAGTGCTGTGGTTTGCAGTTTTACATCGGCTGCCCGGTGGTTATCGTGGGAGGCCGAGTGATAGTAAGTCCTCTCCGGTCTTCAATCCTCCCCACCTATCACATCAGTGCTGTGGCTCGTACTTCCATCACAATTTGGGTGTTTTTTTTTGTTTTTTTTTTCTTCTCTCTTCCTCCTCTGTTAGGCCATTACCAACAGCTGGGTTATTATCATCATTATTATTATTATTGAGTAGTAGTAATTATTATCATTATCCTCATTATTATAATTATTATCATTACCATTATTATTACTATTGAGTAGTAGTAATTATCATCATCATCATCATCATCATCATCATCATCATCATCATTATTAGTAGTAGTAGTGGTAGTAGTAGTAGTGGTGGCGGTGGTGGTGGTGATGGTAGTAGTAGTAGTAGTATTTTTATATATACAAAACGTATCCAGTGACTTTTGAGTTACGTCAAGTTTTCTTGATACTCAAGCAGTCTGTGACTACTTGCGTAATAAACAGCATATTTCTCTGTTCCCCTGTCTGTAATAATGGACTCGTCCACTTAAGAGAAACCTTTCTACCAAATAAAATATCTCTTACCCACCATTTGAAACGAAGGACTCTTCATTCAGTATTTCATTGACTCTTTTATTTAGTAAGATATTCAGTAGTTGTTTTTTTTTGTTAGTCCTTTTATTGCTGTGAATTCAGATTTTCTTTCTCAAAACATCATTCTCGAGAATTCGGATGCATCCGTGAATTTGTCCACGTAGATTAACTGGTTGATCAACCAAAGATTGCAAAGAGTTCTGTCCCTTGTTTGCTTGTTCCCGCGCTCATTGCCATGGGGTTTTGTCTACAGACCTGAATATTGGCATCAATATCGCACTAGACTCTTTTTTAATATTGGGAGAAAAAGAAGCTTGAAAAAAATGTTCTTCTTAGGATTTACTTTGACAGGTTCGTTAACAAAATCCTGATTCTTCACAAGATACACGTTTCAAGATGATTTGAAAAATTCTTTTTTAG
>OY735228.1:34830651-34848151 GCA_963457665.1 Thysanoteuthis rhombus | reverse complement strand
AATTTCATAAAAACATTTATATTATAGAGACTTGATGTATTTAATAATGAATATTTTAATATACATTTCTTTATTCGTTTTAAAGAGTTTTGGACCAACCGCGACTGATTTTAAAAAACAATATCAGTTTGAGGATAGAATATGTAATTATTGTTATCACCCCTTTCTCTCTCTTACACACTTTCTATCTATCTATCCATCATTCTATCTATCTATCTATCTATTCACCTATCTATCTCTCTCTTTATGTATACATACATTCTTTTTTGATTTTATACTGTATTTCGCTACATTATGATAAAATGTTTGGCTGTCCTATCAACTTTTTAAGCGATTAATTAAGCGTTTTTGACGTTTATATTTAAACATTCTCTTTTCGTTGTCGTCCGTTACGTCATGCATCAGAATGGCACGAAAGGACATTGTAATAAATGCATTGTAGCTCTATTTTAGGAATTCCAATTAAAATATAGAGCATCTATATTGCTTATGCATTCACGCATTATATATATATATATATATATATATATGTGTGTGTGTGTGTGTGTGTGTGTATCGCTGCCTGAGCTTTCTCTCACACTACCAGATGCTCGTTGCGGATGGGTTACCATTTTTCGCTCACAAAGCATAGCTCCTGATGGTGGACTCTTGTTCCACATCAAACTTATAATCTCTAAAAGTACACAAACGCACACGCACAGCACACACTACTGAAGATGGGAATACCTCCCAAAGCCATTAATGAGATCATATATAGGTAAATGGACCTTACTTCCGCACATTTTACTCACGAGTCCGTCTCACTGACAATAGTTCAAATTATATATATATATATATATATATATATATTGTAGTAGTAGTAGTAGTAGTAGTAGTGTATATATATATATATATATATATATATATATATATATATATATATATATATATATATATATGCATTATGTCGCTTTGAAATTCTATTTGAAATGATCCCTCTTATTACTCAATAAATATATATGCATTTGGTCGAGTCAGCGTGAAGTGAATAAACGATTAAACAAAATGGGAATGCCACTGGAATCGAGTTTTCATGAAATATAATATTTATAATCGTTTTTGGTGGATTATATATTCATTTCTTAATTATATATACGAACTAGTTTGTGTAGCAAATTTACATCTATTTTCAGCTCTACTCTAAAACAGCTTGACCTTCAAAGTATAAAGTTGGATGTATCGAGCTCTCCATGAAATAAATCCAACAGATATCAGACGTTGCTGTATATTATGCTATATTGCTAGCCTGATCCGTACCATTTGTACAATATACATATATATATATATATATATATGGGGGGTTGTGTGTGCGTGTGTGATAATTATATACTATGAGTTTATTTTGGAATATATCCCATTTGGCACCCAAACAGGTGACCACATGAATGAATAGAGCAAATGAGAGAGAAAGATAAGGAGAAAAATGATTCACGAAAAAGAAAAGCGCAAATAGATTCAAGACAGTGGTTTTGAAATTTTGAAAGCCCAAGGACCCATCTATAAAGGAAATATTCTGGTATACCCCTATATATAGCATTTAGTTTTTAGACTAATGGAAGAATTATGACTTCATTCATAAGTTATCAGACAAATGAATGAACTACGGTTTTATTCACGTGGATTGCTGTCAGATTTGCCACTTTGTTCATTCCAGTGCCGAACGAAATATCATCATCATCATCATCATCATCATCATCATCATCATCATCATCATCATCATCATCAGTCTTTCAACGTCCGTCGTTGGACATAGACCTTCCCCTGGATTTGCCACACTTCATCATCATGGGCACCGTGGAGCCAGTACTTTCTGAATTTGTCTAGCTCTTCTCTCCATCTTATATTCTGCCGGCCTCGGTTGCACATGTGATCTCGGGGGATCCATGTTGTGAGTCGCAATGTCCATCGGTTGTCCGCCATTCGTGCTATTTGAGCTTTTTAATGGATTCAGTGATGTCCCTGACATCCCGGATGTACTGTGCTGTCTTGTGGAATCTTCATGTGAGACCCAGCATAATTTTTTCATGTGCACGTTGCATAGTTTTCAATTTGCAGATCTGTCTCTTGATAAGGTTTCATGTTTCAGCTCCATAAGTGACTATTGGAAGGATACACCATTCCTTTTAGGATAAATGGGATCTTCTTATTTTTGAAGGTTGAGCTTGCTCTGTCAAAAGCTTGCCATCCTTGTGAAATTCTTCGCTTGATTTCTTCTTCTTTAGAAGGTCTCATGGAGATTCGTTGTCCTAGGCAGGAGTAGTGATAAACTTTCTCAAGTTATAAAAGGAACGAAGTATACTTCCAAATAAATTGTCTTTATCACTAACACATTCTATAGGACGTTAACTGTCTAATCTAATATCAATATTAATATCAATAATATATATATATATATATATATATATATATATATATATATATATATATATATATATATATATATATGTCTCTGTGTGTGTGTGTACTGTGTGTGTATTTATACGTTACTGTGTGTATGTTTATGTATTTACACATTAAAGATAAGCCAATTTCGCTACTCAAGATTTAACCATCGCTCTTCCAGAGGGAAAAACATTTGGATAGTTCCCGACTGTTTTCTGATAGCTTGTGGATTAGGTCGAGTTATATTTGGGCCAGTAGAAACAATAAGTCCATTGAGTGTCTTATTATCATTTCAGACTAGTCTAGAGACAGGAAGATTGCCAGCATATTTTCTTTTCTTTTTCACTTTCCATGGACTAGTGACATATTCTGTGCACGAAGATTTGACGTACGTCAGTACACTATACACAAATCGACTCACACGTGTTTACTTCTATAAATACCAATTTGTGACTAGTGAAAAAGTTCACAAAGCCCTCAAAACAATGCCCTTGTATAAAAAAAACACATAAAACAGATATAGAGAGAGAGTTTATAGCGAGGCAGAGAGAGTCCATAGAAAGAGAGAGGGTAGAGGGAGAGAGGGTGGAGAGAGAGGGTAGAGAGAGAGTGTATATATATACAGAGAGAGAGAGACAGAGAGAGAGACAGAGAGAGAGAGAGAGAGAGAGAGAGAGAGAGAGAGAGAGAGAGAGAGAGAGAGAAAGAGAGGCAGTAGAGAGACCTTAACCTTTGTATATGGCATCTCTTCGTTTATTCGTCTTTCATTCCTTTAATCCTGGCCAGTATTTTGTGTATATATTAGACATTTTTTCGTCTCAGCTTTGACAGTTGAATTATAACAAATCATTGAGAGTAGGAAGCAGGATGGCTGTGTGAAAATTGGGTCCGGTTCCTCCGAGGCCCTCACATTAACATTTCCATGACAGGGGCTGAGTGATTCCATTCGCATTTGCTGTAAACGCACTGAGGTTCGAATATTGAAAGACATGTGAACAAACAAAGCAAGTTCATCCATTTATGGTTGGATCCGACTAGAAATATTCCGTACACTTAATTAAATTTGATACATCAGAGATTGATTTACTCATGCCGGGGAAGTTGTAGAATAAATGTATCGGAACGCCATAGATGTAACGTATACACATTAATCTTATATTCGTATATCCATTTTACACATTTTTATCAATGTAAAATATTCTCTGCCTGTCTGTCTATCTCTCCCCCCCCCTCTCTCTCTCTCTCTCTCTCTCTATATATATATATATATATATATATATATATATATATATGATTATAAATTGCGTTGATTGTTTATTCTATTTACGTTGTCAAAGCCAGGTGATACATTGAGCGTGTGATAACGGGAGATCATTTCAAGTAAAAAGTTTCAGTATAATATATTGTAAATCATAATCATTCGGTCGGATCACACATCCATGTTATCTGATGGGTGAATCAGTCCGACCTGAATTCACTAAGATATATTACACATTCTCCACAAAACAGAACACCAATAAATAGTCTCGTCAAGCATCATATCGTTCAATACACTTATAAGTACACAAATATTGATATGTTATTTGTACACCCTCTTATATATATATATATATATATATATATATATATATATATATATATATATATATATATATATATATATATATATAGAGAGAGAGAGAGAGAGAGAGAGATCTGTGAGAGAGAACACCCGGCAAGTGTTCCTTATTTCATGATGTATGTATAAATATCGATAAAGGTCAAGAGGCATTCATTTAGAGTTTTCCATTTTGAAAGTAATTACGTTAAAACTAAAATTTATCAGCCACTTTTGATAAATTGATAAACCAAGAAACATGTGTAGGGTGTTTTCTCTCCCAAATCTCAAGTAAATATTGCTTTATATTAATATAATTAATGTATTGAACAATTTTGATCAAATAAAAAATAATTAGATTTTGAAACCTAACCTGTTGTGCATTTTTATCATCATTTTTCAACCTAAGTTATCTTTAAATAAAGTCGTATTTTTTATATCACACAAACATACTTACATATATATATATGTATATATATATATATATATATATATATATATATATATATATATATATATATATATATATAGAGAGAGAGAGAGAGAGAGAGAGAGAGAGAGAAAGAGAAAGAGAGACAGACGGACAGAGAGACAAAGAGAGATAAAGAAATAAAGATAGAGAGAGACAAAGAGAGATAAAGAAAGAAGGAGAGAGAGAGAGAGAGAGGGAGAGAAAGAGAGAGAGAGAGGAGGAGGGAGGGAGGGAACACCAAGCATGTGTTCTTTAGTTCATGGTGTATGTATACATATCGATAGAGTTCGAGAGACTTTACTAAATGATTTTTGTTTCAAAAGTAATTACCTTAAAACTAATAATTATCTGCCACTTGTGATTAATGGATAAACCTTAGAAACACGTGTTGGGTGTTTTCTATCCCAAATCTCAAGTAAATATCACTTTATATTAAATGATATATATTGAACAATTTAATAGAAGAGAAATAATTAAATCTTGAAATTCCAGCTGTTGTGCATTTTTTATCGTCATTTTTAATCCTTAATTATCTTTGATACACACATACATACATACATACATACATACACACACACACACACACACATATATATATGTATATCTATATGTATGTATATATGCATGTATATATATATATATATATATATATATATATATATATATATATATATATATATAATACCATTTTATTTAGAGATAATTTAGGTTAAAAATTATGTGTTGGGGTGATCAATTTAAAAAGAATTGAAAAAAGTGATCAACGAATAATTTATTTCTCTCAGGAGGAGAGATTTTCAAAGGACAAAAAAAAAACCGTTTTTTGTAGTATTAGTGAAAACTAAATGTTAGAATTTTTGGTCCTCTTGTTCCAGCGGTGCGGCCTATACACGTGAGACATAGATAGCCAGACTTGCAGGCAGGTAGCCAGACCAACATAAAACTGAGTGAAACCTCGGTTGTTATTTTTGGGGTCAGTTTTGGAAGACGGTCTCTGATAGATATAAATAGGCTGAGATGGATAGATATGAACGGGTCGAGATAAATAGATAGATAGATAGCTGTGAATAGGCTGTGATAGATTGATTGATAGATAGATAGATAGATATAAGAAGGCTGAGATAGATAGGTGGATAGATAGATAGTTATGGGAAAGCTGAGATAGATAGGTAGATAGATATGAACAGGCTGAAAAAATAGATAGCGATGAGCAGGCTGAGATAGATAGATAGATAGATAGATAGATAGATATGAACAGGCCTAGTCAGATAACCAGAAGTGTCCATGGGATAATTTCCTATTTCGTTTTATTCTGAGTTCATTGGTACCTTTTTCCTTATTGTGAACTTTTTTTTTTAATTTGAGGAGCAGTTGCATAGGTTTAGTTTCATTACTCGTATTGAACCCTAATGAAATCCTTCGGTACGTTTGGGGAGGATTGGATGTCATGAAACACTAATTCTCAGTGTCTTTCTAAAATGCTTACTGATTGTCCATTACAAGGTGTATCTTCCTACTTGAAACTCCCTGAACCACATTCGAGCAGTACGGGTCACTAATTTCACTTTGACCAAACTTCTGCTCATATTCTACGGGCTGTTTCTGTTGCGCTTCTTCTAAACCATTGCTTTAACTCCTTGGTATTGCATCTATACACTTCTGATCTTTGCTAAATTGTAAACGGTATGCGTGTGTCGAGTTGTTCGTTGATCAAGCTGGTAAGAGGATAGTGTAGGGTCATCGGTTGAGACATTTTGTATTCACATAGCTTCTATGTCTTTACGGTTGAAATAGCGCAGGATGAAGGGGTGGCGCCATTTTGAATGCATATCGCATCTGAGTCCCTTTTGCATATTGCAATCCAGCAATGTGATTTGTAAAGCCTACGCTGGGACAGTTGTAGCCGCAGCCAGCATATGAGCACATAACACCTTTTAATCATCTGTATCTGTAGCTGGCTATAAGTGCATAATTTTATTGCTAATGGAAGGTTCATCTTGTTTAAAGTTGATAAAAAGAACATTGTACACGTCTATGTATACGTAAGATGCTCTAGAGATTATGAGTATGCGATTATCTTTCATATGATATTAATGATATATGCACATTCAATTACAGTCATATGCACGTATCTGCTCACACATACACACACTCACACACACTCACACACACACACACACACACACACACACACACATATATATATATATATATATATATATATATATATATATATATATACAGAGTACAACTTCTTTGGAGCATGTTTTTGTTTTTATTTCCTGATTGGTTATGTTCAAAAACTATAGAAAATGTTGATTATTCCTTTTAAACCTTGCCTTTGCATAGATCATTACTAATTTGAAATCTGCCTGTTTTCAAATAGAAAAATGTGTAAATTTACACATTATCATCACACATAGAGAGAAAAAAACAACAACTATACGTGGATATCCATATCCTGGTCAGAACAAGTAAAGTTTGAAGGGGGTGATGGCCATTTTCTATACTTTTTAGACAAAAGAAATCAGAAAATAACACTCACTTCTCAGGAGTAAAAATCTCGTTGCACGTTGTAATCTCTTGCATGTGATTCCACTGATTACACGTACCACAGTCAATTTTGGAACTCAATGTGAGCTCCTTGTGCCTGTTCAGTTGTTATAAGATCATGGTTCGCTTATGCACTCATCACCCATTATATTCTGCTTTAACCATCGTGACATGCCAGAGATAAGAAATCTTTTTTTCCGGGTTGGTAAATGTTACTGTAATCTACACTGATCCTAGGAAGGCAACCATGGCACCACAATCTGATTCTAGGCCAACCGCACATATATCAGGCGGAAGTAGCGATCTATATATCATCTTGCCGTTTTTAAGGGCACCATGGTATTTTATATATATATATATATATATATATATATATATATATATATATATATACATATATATGACAAGGCCATAAAAGTGATAAAATAAGGTTAAATTTTTAAACCATGGTTCAATCAGAGGAAATATTTGATCAACAGTATTGTTTTAAAAACCCTAAAACGGTTGAATGGTAAACAACTGATGATCTCAACAAGAAACATTCAAATATAGTACCATAACATCTGATTCTGTGTGAAACATGAAAAATAAAAAACGCTGAAAAAATTGCATCGAAACATTTACAAATTTCAGGAAATAATTGGCTGAAATGAAAAAAAAAATTATGTAAATTTAGTGTTTAAAACTCTAAAGCTTTCTAAACTATATATATATATATATATATATATATATATATATATATATATATTCTAAATGACATATATATATATATTCTAAATGACATATATATATATATATATATATATATATATATATATATATATATATATATATATTCTAAATGACTTTTAACTCTCATCTGCCTTTATATACATATATTCATAAATGTGTATGTGTGTGTGTTTGTTTTTGTGTGCATGTATGTACGCGTATGTTAAATATATATTCATTTCAGTCTGTTTGTCTCGCTCGTTCATGGTCATCATCATCAGTCTTTTAACGTCCGTCGTTGGACATAGACCTTCCCCAGGATTCGCCACAATTCTCTACCATGAGCGTCACTGAGCCAGTATTTCCTGAATCTGTCCGGTTCATCTCTCCATCTTGTGTTTTGTCGGTCTCGGTTTCTTATGCGATCTCTGGGGATCCATGTTGTGAGACGAGATGTCCATCGGTTGTCTTCCATTCTTGCAACATGGCCTGCCCATTGCCATTTGAGTTCGTTAGCAATCTATAAAGATTATAATCTGAATATCAAGTTTCATCGTCTGTCTTGAATAGTTTTATTCTCTACTCCGATATATGCTCATATTTATCCACCTATTGATTTAAATTAATAATATCTATGTATTTATCAATTTCTCATATAATCACTATATTAATATTTATCTCTATCTACATCTAAAAATCTTAGCTGGTCATATATATGCAAATCCTTTATCTATTTCACACCGTGGCAATACTAGTCTCTCTCACATATTTTAGATATTTAACACCCATGAAAACTTATCTCCCTGTCGGTCTATCTATCTATTTATCTATCAGCTTCGATTCAATCTCTTCATATCCTTCAACAATATCCCCTTCATATTCATTTGTTAACATCTATCATAATATCCATACCTATTCAAGACAGTTCAGCTCTATTTTTAATCACTTTTATCTATCTATCTATCTATCTATCTATCTATCTATCTATCTATCTACATATTCCCCTTTGTTCCTGTCAATCTTTCCTTCTCTGTCTGTCCGTCTGTCTGTCTGTCTGTCTGTCTGTCTGTCTGTCTGTCTCTCTCTCTCTCTCTCTCTCTCTATATATATATATATATATATATGTTTGGATCATCTCACAACCACACACAGACACAGACACACACACACATACATATATACATGGTAAATTGTAAATAATGGATGTTAGTATTCAACAGTGAATACAGAAAGATACTTTTTTAACTAAATTTTGCGGTTATTTCCCATTATCACCGTTGTTTCGCTTACTACTGTTAATAAATCGGTTTGTGCAAAATTAAGTTGGTAAAACTGCCTTCTTTATTCTTTCTCTCTCTCTCACACACACACACACACACACATATATATATATATGTATGAGTGCGTATGTGTGTGCCTTTCAATTTATCCATCTGCTGTCCATAGCATCCACTCACCTCACCCCGTCATTCTAGGCACCCCCGCACCTTTTTTTTGCCCCTGTTGCGTCCCCATCCCTACCTACCCCCATTTGTTATTTCCTTCTTTGTCTGTTCCTTAAATTAAATACATGCATGGTTTTTCTTACCAGTTGATTCAAGCACTTCATTCCTCCGCAATCGCTAAACCCCCCCCCCCGCTTATTTTTCTTTCTTTCGTTGCTCCATTACAGCTTTGAGAGCACCCATCAAAAGCCACTTTCAACTACACCATCCCCAACAATTAGCCCGAAAACGCTGTTGGTGGGAGCGAAAGTCAGGAATCTGTAATGATTGTTTATTGCTTAATGCACCTAATGTTCGCAATTACCGCAACTTTTTCGAGGTCTCAGCCAGAAAAACTAGACGGTGCCACCAGCAAGCAATACAAGTACATTAGACACTCGCTGTTACGGCACCGTCGGAAACATAGAATGTCGTTATAACGAATTTGCCGTTATAACAGGTGGATTCTATACAAAGCCTATGTATATTTTGATGTACATGCGAAGGTTTCGATCCTACCTCGTGGTACTGGATGGGATAATGGATAGTCTATAGCCACACTGAAGAGTTGTAATACAACGAAACAGCTGTCTGAGGATGACATATATATATATATATATATATATATATATATATATATATATATATATATATATAAACACAATACAAATCAGGGATTCAATATGGTATGATGTAAGACAATACGATATCCGATATTGGAGTTGATATGTTAACTTCATGAAGTGCTCCGTACAATCATCATTAAATATTGAGTTGATTCAGAGTAGAGATTAGAATATAATGGTATGAGGAATTGCTACCCAAATATTTCCATGTTTCATCCCTGTTCGGGCTTCTTCAACTGAATCCCGAACAGGTCAGAAGTATGAACGTGTCTGTTTAGCGAATCCCTACTCCATTATATATATATATATATATATATATATATATATATATATATATATATTGTGCAAAGCTTTACAGCTCCAAACATTATATCCTAATACCTGTTAGTGTGATTTAAGTAGTTTTCTTCAGTGTTTTATTTTTCTTCGATTTTGCATTAATTCTTTTTTTATGGTACAATGTGTGAATTTTCATTTGTTAGGATCAAACCATGTAACCGTTTTGGGGATGTAAAAACAAAAGAGTAATATCTATATGACACCCCAGCAGTGTTCATCGAGCTCCACCGCCCTTTCGTCTGTTATTTATATATATCTCATATAAGTCATCATCATAATGTATTGTGCTTGGATGCTATGTTATACTACAGATCATTTCATTTTTTGGAACAAGGGTTTTTTATACGGGCGACCCAAAGAAACTTATCCAATATTGAAGGATCAATGAATATATCAAAAGGCATCACTCAGTGTTCGTGTCATTTCTAATGAGTGCTCATCCAAGTGAGTATCAAAACTGTTGTGTCAGTTTTAATCCAAGATGGCCTTCAAACCAATCTATTGATATCATCTATAAGAATATTAATTACACACACACACACACACACACACACACACACACACACATATATATATATATATATATATATATATATATTTGAGAGAGAGAAAAATGTGGAAAACTCTTCATAAGGACAGATTTCCCTGCACACGCAGTAGCTGACTGAGTACATTCTCAGCTGTCTGATCAGAGGGAGAAAAATCTGGAATGGAGTCGTGTCTTCAACCAAAGCGGAGCCCACTGGTTACCCCCGACTGCCAGGGTTGTACAAATCACGGGCTTGGACTGACGTGCGTTGTTTTGCATGCATTGTCTGTTGTTAATACAAGTCATACATAGAAATATTTTTACATGGACGTGTTTTGAAGTATATGTAATGAGAAACCCCAGAATGAACACGTAAATTGTCAGAGGCTGCGGTTGATTTTTTTCTCCCTCAACACGAACGAGAAAAAGAACTACAATAATCCTGACCTATTTTGGGGGCGAGTAAACTCCTCACGTCTCTTCGAACTAAACAGATACAGAAAATTTACATTTCCCTACCGTGATTCGAGGTCACAACCAAGTAATTGGTCGGCGGTTGTCTCAGTCACTGAACAAAATTGACAAGTTCTATTTATCTACAAGTCTTCGTTAGAAACATGCAAGGGTTTAATTCATTTTAATAGCTAAATTTATCCAAATTAAAAAAAATATGCCGTATTTATATTATATACAATACGAAAATTGCGGTTATCATCTCAAGTCGGAATTGATGCAGGAGTGAGGTGAGACTCTGCTGCAACCAAACTTGTCACTTTATACCACTAATTCACAGTGTAATGCCCTGTGTTACTTCAGTCAACGTTATTTGAAGGGTTTACTAATCTGAATTATAAAAAATTATTCGTTGAAATCTTAACGTAATGTTCATGCTGCAAACTAATCCCCAACAATAGTCTTGCGAGAATATCAATGTGTCATTTAATAGTATCCACAGAATGTATGCCAACACCACAAGAGTTTATTACATTTGCAGCGATCTTGTACATTGTTTATCGATCTGAAAGCAGGCTCATCCATCTTATTTAATTAAATAAAAATGGATAGTATCCTTCATATCATATACCTCTTCCAATATATCATAAGATCGATTAGTATACTCTATCTATGAGAATATGTATGCAAGCTTTTGTAAACCGATAACAGGCATTAGTGTAGAGCCTATCATCTATTTTCGTAAGAATTACAACAAAACGGTATACATGTGTATATAGATAGGGCCAGTGCTATAATCAGTAATTCATACGCGCACACGCATATACAGAAAACTTTTGACCAGTTTTAGGTTCTCATATGCTATTGAAGATGGAAACCTTCCCCGAAACATGTATAGCATACTAATTAATTCATTTATGAATCAATCATTCAATTAATATCGTCTTCATATATTTTTACTCCTTAGTCTGTTTCAATCTCTATTGTTCACACAAAAACGCACACATACACACACACATATATATGTATGTGTGTGTGTGTGTGTGTGTGTGTGTGTACGCGTGCGTGTGCATATGTGTGACAATCGATCTCACCTTTTTAATAATGATCTGAGTAACTAAATTGTTGAGCACTATTCTTTGGGGACTCAAACAAGTCTAAGTGAATCTTGCAAGTCTTGAATTCTCATGAAAATCTTACTCATACCTATATCAATACTTTGTGAGACTTACTCGTTAACCAGTACCCTAGAATTAAGTCCCTCTACTTCTTAGTTGATTTTTCCAGGAGATTTCTCCCCACTCTCACCAAGAAAATAAAACATATTGTCCCATTGAAGGTGCTAATGATAGAAACAGTCAACCCAATTTGTCAAAATAGGTTTCAGCGGTTTTCAAATCAGTCCGGTTGGCTATGTATGTATATACTTATCACACGTACAGGCTTCACTAATGGATCTAGGGCTGAATTAATTCCGTAATATGTCTACAATATTTTTCCTTTGAATAACCCTCCAATTATGTTTTTAGCTAAGGTCCCGTTTGCTATGTGAGTTTATGCTATATTCGTTTTTAGGTTGTACCCACATGTTTTTCTTTTCCTTTTTAATGTTCCATCATCATCATCATCATCATGGACATAGACCTTCCCCAGGATTCGCCACACTTCTCTATCATGGGCGTCGCAGAGCCAGTATTTCCTGAATTTGTCTAGCTCATCTCTCCGTCTAATATTCTGTCGGCCTCAGTTACGCATGTGATCTTGGGGGATCCATGTTGTGAGTAGCGATGTCCATCGGTTGTCCGCCATTCGTGCAACATGGCCAACCCACTGCCATTTGAGCTTTTTAATGGATTCTATGATGTCTCTGACTCTTGTCTCTTCCCGGATGTACTGTGCTGTCTTGTGGTCTCTCCATAAACGAAAGAACAGATAAGTAACTAATCTAATGATCACTCCTTCTTCCAATGTTTTTAATTGATCTGCCCCAAACACAACGCGCTGCCAAAAGACGTTGGTGACCTGACAGTTTCTATTGAGTGACTAATTTGACCTATTTTTATTGCTTCTTATCACAACCCCAGATCGTCATTCTAATAATATTATGTTAGTAAGCAAGTTGCTAAGAATTGAAAATAGGTCTCCGTTGAAATTTCAGCTCACAATCCATCATCTTGAGAGCTTGTTTTTCGGAAACAGTAGCTTACCGATAAGCCCATTGTGGCCGACCAGTAAGCGTCAGTCAAATTCAATCATGTAGCTTTGTGAATAAATATATGAAAGAGAGCAACTTCTCATAATTATTAGAACAGTTGGAGTTGCAACTTGATATCTTTGTGTAAGCTTGGTAAAATCTGAGTCCAATTCAAAAGAGAAGCACCTTAAACCATATTCAGAACAGGTCTGGTTAGGCACTTAATAGAATACGTTAATGGTCAGCGTTTATTAGCAGCATGCCGTAATGGGGTGATCAATTAAAAAAAATATCACTGAAAACATCCGAATATTCCCAGATCAAACGTGACTGCAGCTGGATACAAACAAAGGGATTATTTTGGAAGAAACTTACATAGCGAATTGAACCCCTCTAAAAAAACTATTAGGTAGGGTTATGAAACTAAGGAAAGTCTTTTTATAGACATATTAGGGAGAAAATATTGAGGATTCCGGCTCCAGCTCCATTGACCTGTACGCGTGATACATACATTACTGGCCAGTCTAACTAACATGAAAACTGAGAAAAACCTTGATCAAGAATTTCAACTCCGGAGTTCTCAAAACTGCCTTCCGGTTGCTAGCTGGGTGGCTTTCCTCATTTAATGTTCATCACTTCTCCTACCCCTCTCCCTCTTCGACAGCCATACAACGGCTATCTCTCTCATCCCACTCTCTATCTCTAGTTTTCCCACCAATCTTAGCCAATGAAATACTCGTTCTCCATACATAGGCTCGACTCTCCCAGTCGTCCAGTTGTATCCAGAATAAACGCCTTTCATTATTAAAGAGCTTTCATATATTTTCATTTTTGCTTATCGTAGATATTGATGATAGACGAATGAATATTTAATGGCACACCTTTGTGCGCGGATATGGGATGTTTACCGCGAATTGGCAAAGCCATTGTTTGTGATGGTTGATATATCTTGGCACATTCGCCCGTGCACTAGGAACCAGGCCAAATGTTGCATAAATCCTGGAATTATAATTTACAAAATCTTTCGAGTTCTGAGGAAAAAAAAACCCTCACTAACAACATGACACATATATCTGTCCACTGACAAGCAGTTATCAATCTCTGTTTACACATACTAATATCAAAATGTTGTTTTTTTTTTAGCATAAATGCGTGAGTGTTTCATGTACCTCGGAAAAAAAACTGAGTTGCTTTTGAAGAACATTTCCCAATTAACCTGACAGAAAGATTTAGGTCTGTCTCTGCAAATATAATTGGTCTAGTTTTTAAATATGTATCTAAAGTGTCTTGTATATATTTTCTTGGTTTATTCTGTTGATATTTTGAGGTTCAAATTGGCCTATCAGCTATGAAGGATATGTATCGTGGAAACAAACGAAACCAATCGAAAACAAACTGAAAATCACACTGAGAGCAGCGAAAAGGCAATACAGGGAATGAAAACAAATACGTAGAAGAAAGATCAACATGGACCCGATAGTAAACCAATCGAAAATATATCATAGAAGAAATTAAGCATAAAATAATCGGCAAAAAATATTGGGATGGGCTGGAAACATAGCAAGAAGGGGGATAACAAATGGTGTCTAACGTTAGTCGATTGGTACCCAATGGATAGCTACCGAAGTAGAATGAGGGCCAGACCTAAGATTCAGGTTTGATGACGACGATGCTGCTGCTGATGATGATGGGTGACCTAGAAGAATTAACCTTATGAAAGGCTTACTTAAACGTAAAATCTATTTGTTTAGAGACCCGCTTATCTTACGGGGTAAATTGATACGCCTTCTTGATTGTCATTGCCCTCTTGGTAGAAGATACAATCGACGTCGAAATATATCCTCAACAAAAGAACTAATTTTTGGATGCGGTTACTGTCAACTTAGTATTTCGCAAAGATGTTGGCCGTCTCATCTCTCGGCATTCTGGAAGAAGAAGAAGAAGAAGAAGAAGAAGAAGAAGAAGAAGAAGAAGAAGAAGAAGAAGAAGAAGAAGAAGAAGAAGAAGAAGAATGGTAGAAGAAAAAGAAGAAGAAGAAGAGGAGGAAGAAGAAGAGGAGGAGGAGGAAGAAGAAGAAGAAGAAGAATAATAAGAAGAATGGTAGAAGAAGAAGAATGGTAGAAGAAGAAGAAGAAGAAGAAGAATGGAAGAAGAAGAAGAAGAAGAAGAAGAAGAAGAAGAAGAAGAAGAAGAAGAAGAAGAAGAAGAAGAAGAAGAAGAATAGAAAGAAAAAGCGGCATGTCTTAAAACAATAAATATCAAAATACCAGTTAGCCTACTATCCGGAACAAATTACCTATGTTTACATATTTCGGACCTGACGTCAAAACAACGTTCTCTTACCCCTTAGTTTTAATTTTTTCTTCTCTCATCATTTTCATCTATTTTCTCTCTCATATTGTTCTTTTTTTTTCGGTCTATACATTATTTTCTGAGCCAAAGAAAGAAAAAGAAGAAGAAAAAGAAAAAAGAATGAAAGGAAAACCATCAAAAGATGAAGGGAGACAAACAGAAGCATCCACTCGGTGGGTGGTAGCAGATCTGGCTAAGTAACCAAGCAACACCCTAATTCCAAGGTTAAGAAACGCATTTTTCTTTCATGTTTCTGCATTTCTTGGCCATTCCACGCTCGACTCTTTGAGATATACGTACTTCATTGCGACTCCCACATCAATCCAACCATCTATTCCGTTTTGCTAACTGCTTACGCAGTGATTCCAACTACATACAGAGAGAGAGAGAGAGAGTGAGTGAGAGAGAGAGAGAGAGAGAGAGATGTCTGCCCACCCCTGAAACATCGACCATAGTGAGTTGGTTCCTCTTTCCCTTTGTCCTCATTTTCAAGTATACTCCCGACCATGAACGTTTTTCTTCTACCCCAAACACACTCACTCACTCTCCCTCTCTCGCCAATACAAACGTAGGTATTTGTATACTTTTCTCTACACTGCGGAATCCGTTTGATGCTTCAAAGCGATCACCCATCTAAATATTGAGCTGGTTCATCGCTACTTAACTACGTTAATAGAACAGTTTATTTGCTATTCTCAGCATTAAGCAATACATATATACACCCAGTGAAGATCTGACTTGCTTCTTAGTGGTAATGATTAAAGTGTCAAGCTTGTTAACCATCACTCTATGATAAGATGCTCTCACTACAAAAATAACAACTTGATAATTTCCTACGAGTTCTACAACACATCTTGTTATTTTTACCAGGGAAATGCCCGTTCAAAAATGTAGATTCGGAAGGGACTGTTTTCTTAGAAACCTGCCATGTAGTAATGCAAAATAAATCTCTGGTCGTCGCCATCGTATCAATTCAAATTCCTCTCTTCCGTGTGGCCAATTTACTTATTTTACATCTAAATTTATATTCAACATTTTAGATAAAAGATTTATGTTGTTCCATTTATTTTTATCTGATTTTTCAAGAACCTCTGATCAAGACAACTTTGAACTAATGCCTGCCTTCTTTGCTGACTAAATAATGCATACGGCGAATATAAACTTCTTACAATGGTTAGTTGTCGAGTTATCACGGTGCATACACATACGCACGCACACACACACATCCACAGACATTTATCAAATTATAGTTATTTCTATCCTGATTTCTATACCAACTATCTACTTATTTAATGAACAGTTTGATTTTCATAATTCTCTGTTCGTAGTAAGGTAAGAATTTCGTAAATGAAAATGCCTCCTATCCACCAATTGCAACTATGGACTCTTCCAATGAAAAGAAATTTTATTCCAAGAACATATGGAAATTGGAGCATATCCCTGGATTTTTTCACGGTGGTTAATCCATAAATCATATCGAAAAATAACGGATCTAGGTGCGTGTCGTACAATTAATCTTGCTGGCTGTAGTTAGGTTTCATACATATCCCAATATTGATGGTCTTCTACCAACTTATGCCAAGTTAATCTACTTATAAAATGACTGTCGTGATTCTTCTGTCCTCAACTATGGACTCTTCCGATAAAAGGTAACAGTTTTGCTGATGAAAGATATCAGGAGCCTTCCACTCGAGTGAAATTACAATTTTTTTCTTAAAGATCCATGTGATAGAAATTAAAATATATCCATGAATTATGTTCTCCGGATT
>OY735228.1:34780651-34828151 GCA_963457665.1 Thysanoteuthis rhombus | reverse complement strand
GATATTTTCTTCCCTTTGGCTCTTTAATTCATTTTCAACCAATATTTCATCAACAGTACATATTTGGCATTGGTCGGTTTGCAAATCGGAAATTTTTGCTGGAAAATTGAAAAGACATCCTTTACGTTGATAAACGTTTCCGTGGTAGATGGTGAAGGCGAAGAGTAATTCTCAATTTCAGACGCAAAAACTATCCACTTCCTACTCGCAGTTAACATTGATGACATGGTATGCAACAGTCACGTGAGGAATCGAAGACGCAAAACTGGACAAAGAAGACCACTTCATCTACTTAGGACAACGAATCTCCATGAAACAAACAAAAGATGCAGGATATCAGGCAAGGAAATACTTAGGATGTCGGGCCTTCGGCAGCGCAATCTCAAACTTCAAAAACAAAATCCAATTAATCCTAAAAAGAAGGGTATACAACCAATGCATCCTCCTGATAGTCACCTATGAAGCAGAAATATGGAACCTAACCAAGAGACTAACCTTCAGACTGGGGAACATGTAACCTGCTCATAGAAGAATCATTCTCAACCTCATATGGAGAGACCAAAATATAGCACAGTGTATCGGGGAGAAAACAGGAGTACGAGACATATTCATAGAATCCACTATAAAACTCAAATGACGATGAGCTGGTCATGTTTCAAGAATGGCAGATAACCAGTGGACATCATGAACCATAGCATAGATCCCCAGAGATCACAAGCGCTACTGAGTCCGGCAGAATGCAGGATGGAGAGACGAACTAGACAAGCATAGAAAGCAATGGCCCTGCGACGCCTACAAAAGAAAGATGTGGCGAATCCTGGGATGTGCGTCCAGCGACGGACGATAAAATGATGATGATGATGATGAACGAAAGATGCAACAATTTCTTCGGTTCACGAAGCCGACCATCTTGCACTGAATGGGTTATCAGAGTGAAATGTTCTTTCACCTCGTCTATCTGGGGTATGCTTAGCACAGGATTGACTTATATCACATACGGTGGAAGAGTACCCTTAAACCTTGGGAAAATAATCGACACACCTTTCGATTTTTCGATACGTAATTATATAATCTGCTTTAAACTGATACAGTTACTCACATCGATACAGAAAGCAATAGCAGCTGTCGAGTATCGATGCCTTCCTCTCATTTCTCTTGAGAGTAACTGTCAACCAAAACTGTCGCCAAAACTATCGACATAAGTTTCTCACAGTTTCTAAGTTGGTCCAGCTGACAGACTGGCCAGAGATGTATCGTACGTACAGGCCGCACCAATGGAGTAAAGGGATCGAAACTTTCAACATTTAATCCGTTTTTTTACACCCCCTCCATAAATAGTTTTTTCATGTGTTGGAGGGGGGTCAGTTTGCAATGTAAGTTTATGCTCAATAGATCACTCACTTTGAATCCGGTTTTTTAAGACTTTTAGTGATCACTTCCCAGCAAAATACAAGTGAAGTAACCCATATATTGGACATCCCCAATTTCTAATCTAACTGATCACCACCAATACAACATGGTGCCCCAAGACGTTAGTCAAGTGGTGATTTCTATTGAGTGACTAGCTAGACGTGTTTTATAATTTACTTTTTCAATAACGGTTACTTTCCTTTTTATTTTCATTATTCCTATAATCTAAACTTTCTCTTATTCTTACATCTTCTATTTACAACTATATCTATTCACCCTGTCCAAACATCCTCTTTTCCTTAAGAGAGTGAAGGCTTTAATGGTGCACAATCTGAGTGAATAAAGGTAGTGGTAAGAATGAAGCCACAGGCGCAAATTCCATGTCTCATCTAACGGGCATGACATTCTTGCACACATTTTCAGTTTGCCTTGGGCGCATGATAACATTGTGCAGACCCTGTTTTCATGCAATGTTCTGCTGATTCAACATGACATGAAACTCGCGACCACAGTCAATAATTGCACAACCGTGGCGTCAAAATTTCAAGCCACGTGAGAAATTTCCGTCAAATAACAAATATGGTCAGAATCAATTCTATTAAAGTCACCACTAGCATTTCAATCCGGAAAACGTCTAAAATAGCGTAGAGAATATCTAGAAACGTCTTAGATGTTTTAATGAACCTGTCAGAATAAAGATCCCCGACCAAAGTCGGAAGAGCTTCTTTTCACACGAACAAGGCAGTTTCTAGAGGTGGTCCAGAGAAGCACTGATACCGATTTTCATTTCAGCGGGTAAAATGGTATGGCCAGGAGCGCTGGAACAAACGAACACATAAACAAACACACAAACATACGCAAAATTAAAATCGGATAGAACTCTTTGACACCTTTGATGGCTATAGTAGTTCAATGTTTTATCTCTTTTGATTATGCACACGATAGTATAGTGAAAAGTTTTGAGCTTGAGAAACGATATTAATTCAGGGCCCTCACCTCTTTCCAACGTGTATTTGTCCTCCAAATTATTCTGTTAGTATGGAAACTAAAGCAAATATGTTTAGTTGGTCATTCAATGGAAACCGTTACGTGACCAATGTCTTTTGCCAACATACTCTGCTTGGGGTGATCAATGGAAAAGTTTCTCTTCAAGCATTTTGCGGGCGGTGATCCCTAAAACAGTTGGAATTTTCAGATGAAAAAAAAAAAAAACAAAACCCCGAAAACAAACATGTATGCAACTGGACACAAACTGAATATTAATTTAGCATGAAATCACATTGCAAATTGAACTCACTCCTAAAGACCTAAATAAAAGAAATTTCTAGGAACAAAAATGTTTCTTGACTTGATAAGGAGTAAATGTTGGAAATTTCAGTAACCAGCTCCATCGGTGCATACTGTACGAATGGTACATATGTCTCTGCATACCTAGCCAGTCAGCCAGTTGGACCAACTTGAAAACTAAAGAAACCTATTTTTTATTTCGATTGACAGCTTCTAACACGGCAACTGAGATGTGGGGACGGAGAGTAAGTTTGAAGTTTACGACTGATATCCTACAAGCTATCGAAGTTTTAGTACCTCTGGTGACAGAATTGCTGATGCGTTAAACGAGCCTCTCCTGTGACTAAAAAGTCTTGAGTTCGAGTATCACCAAGAGCTTATCCTCCATTTCTGATCAACGCTTATTACTCACCACCGGGGATCGATATTCTGAGTTAAAAATTAGAGAAAAAAAAACCCCAAAACAAGCAGATACAAATTTTAAAAAATCTATTTTAAAGAAAATAGTAGCCAAAAATTAATTATAATATTCCATCTAATGAAAATTATTGATATGATAGTTTCAGTTCAACTTGTCATAGAATGTTCTATCTCTTTCGATTATTCGTATAATTTACTTGTTCCAATTTTTGAAAAGTTTTTCAATTATTAATTCTTTCGTTTCAAAATTCATTTATTTGATCTATTTTTCAACTTAATTATCTATTATCCTATAATCTCTGAACGAATTTTTTTTCTCGTTTATTCGTTCCTTCAATTCATTCAATCTGTTATTCATTCTGGTATCTTTCTCTCACCGATTTCTTCCTCCGTTTATTCCTTCATCATAAACTGATTCATTCAGTGAATCAATCGCTTTATTCAATAGTCAGTCCATTCAATAAATGACTCGATTATTTTTCTTTCTCACTTGCTATTCGAGCAAGCACTGCGTTCCTAATCGTACTCTCCTGAATTCGATTATCGAGTCAGTCATGTAATTACGTTCTTGTCTTAGAGGAGACAACGCTGGCTAGCTTATCTTCAACACCAGAAAACGATATTTCGATCCAGGTGAGGAACAAGCATCTGACATTAAATTTCTAAGCCAATTTTTTTTTTCAGATGTGTTCACACATCTCAATAAGATGCTTTTCAGTTGTTTGGTCGGTCAGTCGGTCGGTCGGTCTCAGTTACGTTAAACTAAAGGAATTTGGAAGAAAGAAGAGATGTGATGTCATTGAACGTGTGACAACATTAAGAAACCGACTGCTATGATGTCCTATTAGAATTAGGCCAAAAATGACCCCCGCATGCAAAAAATGTCCAAAAAATGTCAAGAATGGCTGTCTACGTTTTCTTCATAGAAAATAATGCTTTTGGAATACTTTTATATCTTAATATTGGACAAGAATTAGAATCAATTGACCCAATGATAAACTACTTACTCTTCTCCCTACTCCTACTGCTACTGCTATCACTACAGATGGTAAATGCATCGTCGAACTAGTGAGTCTCTTGGACAAAACATTCCACTTGCACTGTAGAAATCGTGGGTAGGTATGACAGAGGTTATGTTATTCCAGAGGTTCTCAACCATTTTGGAATTGCACCTTAGGTGAATTTCACGATTTTAGTGGGAAATTGAACCTTTCTACAATCTAGAATTCTGTAATGAACCTTTTGAGTCAATTAATCTTGAGAGAGAGAGAGAGAGAAAGAGGGGGGGGGGCGAACCTTATGAGGTACGATGGGAAGAACCATTGTTTCATTCTGTCGGTGGAGTTTTAGTCGATTTCATTTCATTTGTACAATATATAACTACTCACTTTCGCCCCACCAAGACCGTTGAAGCATTACGGGAGCCTTAATAATTTTACATTTCGTGAACACGTTCCTCACTCTTTCTGATGCAGGACGGGGTTTTAGAATTCAGAATCGTTCATCTCCCAGACGGCTGAAAAGCTTAGTCAGTCTGCTATTTCCACCTACCTGCTAGAGAGTCATGGATTCATATCTTTCCAAAAGGAATTAGCACAAAATGAATGCAAACTCTTTGAATTTTGATCACTGATTCCATTTCCCGTACTGTTAACTGTCAGGCCACTGGCACTTTCCTCAAAGCAAAGAAAGCCCCCCCCCCAAAAAAAACAACACGTCGTTATCTTGGCTTTTTAAAATGCATATGCATACTATGAGAAATCCCAAACAAATCGGTCACTTGAAAGAAACCTGCTGCACAACCAATCAGCAGTATGATATGCTGGGGATGATCAATAAGAAAAATTGGAAAAAGGGGTGCTCAATGGATAAGTTACATCTCTTGCCTTTTGTTTGGCAGTAATCACCAAAAAAGCCTGAATTATCAAAAAATCAATCAAACACAAAATAAGAGATTTAGCATAAACCTAACCAAAAATTATTTAGGGGTGAAACAAACAAAAAAGCGTTTTTTAAAACATGATAAGGAGTAAATGACTACATTTTCAGTCTTGTAGCTCCACTGGTACGGCTTGTACGCGTGACACATACATTCATACGTATATAACGAACCAGCAAGCCAGCCGGACCAATTTGAAAACCGAAGAAACCTTTGTTGACGGTTAAGGTGACAATTTATTTGACAGTTTCTAGCAGTGATGTGTTACACTCTTCTTGACTGTATTATACTGCCAGCCTCCTGAGGTATGGCAGCTCCCCTTTCGAATCAGATTTTACTCCTCATATCTTTTGGATTTTTCCAAAGAGATTTCAGACCGTGAGTTTGAAATGCAATGTGGCAGATGACGGCATTCCAACAAGGACTGTTTAGAAAAGTTCAAGGGACTATTGGATAAGTGTAAGATCTCAAAGGGAGTATTTTGAAGTCGATTCAGGCTACATTGCCCTTGTTATTTTTGTTATTATACAATGGATGCATCTTCCAGATAAGACTTATTCCGTTGACTCCCTGACCAGAAATTTCGTCGTACTCGCAAACTATAATCGCATCAACAACTTGATCATACAAGTAAAAACACGGTTCAATTAAAAGCCATGATGTATGTAAAAATAATAAAAATAAAAAAGATTAGATAAAATATTTAAGACGTTCTCAATTTAGATTTTCCGTATATTCTAGTCCTGTCAATTTATGTGGGTATATTCCTTCTAAATATTGTTAAGGCTTGTTCTGGGAAC
The DNA here is from genome assembly GCA_963457665.1 of Thysanoteuthis rhombus. Taxonomy (NCBI): domain Eukaryota; kingdom Metazoa; phylum Mollusca; class Cephalopoda; order Oegopsida; family Thysanoteuthidae; genus Thysanoteuthis; species Thysanoteuthis major. The sequence continues at coordinate 34,822,295 of OY735228.1, read as the reverse complement.
ATGTATAGACGCGACCGACGGGTGTCTCCACTTTGTGTTAAACTCTAACGATGTATAATATAAATTAAGAAAACAAAAAAATCGAATAATCCAAGTACAAAAAGCACTTTTGAATTTCATTACCATTTTTGTAGTTTCTAATCGGCATTGTTCAAAGAAAGTCGACTCAATGCCATTGGATCCTGCAGGATCATTAATTCAAAAATATAATGTCTCCCTTCGTCTAAAAACTCATGACCAGTCGCCTTTTTCGTCATCAAAATCGGACCCAAAACTCTGGCGTATCGACAGCACGGAAACAGAATTCAGAATTCCTGACTCCATTTTAAGCGCCTACGTCTCAAATTTTCTATGCGATGCACCTATGAATAAATATCGTAAAAATCAAAGTTTTGAATTGGGACTGAAATTCAAAAACGTAATTTAACTTGAAAACCAAAAATATTTTGGCTGTGTGTTTTACAGTTGAAGTTGTTATTTTCTAAATTTTTTTAAAGGTTTTCGCGATGTTGATAGTAAAACAGTCAGACCTATTTTATCTGTGGCACATATCTTTTTTAATTCTTTGACTTGAATCGATATCACTTTATTTCTGGATGGCGTCTGCTGTCTTTGTTTTTACTTGGCAAGGTGTACCGGGGTTTGTGGGAAGTGCTGCAAACTTTTAAGATAAATCTTCTGTGGTCTTTCTGTTCCAACGTAACAATCTTGATTGAGAGGGGAAAGTAAAAACTCAAACGTTCTCTAGTCTTTTAGTCGTCTTGACTAAAAGACTTGAGGGTGGTAAATGGTAAAACAAAAAAAGAAAACAAATGACCAAGAAGTGACTAAAAAGGTAAAAGAGGGAGAGAGACAGAGAAAGAAATACAAAATAGATATGGCGTTTTAAAATGAACTAGATTATCAAAAAGAACCAGAGGAAAGGATACCCAATTGAATTCTCTAATGATTTGCTTAGCAAAAGATTCATTAGAGTCTGTTGTAATTTTTTTTTCTCCATCTAAAAATACAATTAGTATAGAATGGTTGGCTTAAATGCTCTAAATGGTAACTATTTAGCTGAAATTAGTTTACAACTGCTCGAGACCAATACAAGAGGAAGGTTGGGTTGTAAAATGTATCCTAATACACTGATCCTTCAAATGGTAACGGCATTCTTGCAATGAAATCAGCATTCGAGACCCTAACTTTTATAATTAGCTTCTTAATGTTATAAAAAAATCTTCAGAATTCTTGGTGAAGTTCATCAGTCATAATGAAAGAAAACGCATTAATATACGGAAAGCATTAGACACACTGAAATTCTTAGCAACTATAGAAAAAAACTACACGCAGAGAAGATGAAGATAGTCAAAAAGATACCGGAGGAGAATTACATGTCTTCCATAATCCCCGAAGGTTTGCTTAATGTAATTTATTTGTTTTTGCTTTTACGAAAAAAGTCGGAAAGCAAAAATAGCATTCAGCGTTCGTTTTGTAGTAAAGCCTTATAATGGCTACGTCTACTCTTTTCGATTCTATCCAATTCGCTAGTCCGCAATACCTCTCATCACTCCGAAAGAATCTCCGATGACTTTGCCTAATATACCATCATTACCATTTTGGGCGTTATGCAAGATTTTTTCTGTAAAAAATTATGGTATTTACTCTTTTGCCTTGGGCCATTTTGGTTAACTGAAAGTTTTTATGTGATGGGTCTACTTTTGGAGAGCAGGGGAAATCTAAATCTATTTTTAATTTGAAAAGTAATGCCTTTACTTAGATAATACATGTTTTCAAACATTCTATATTCTTTTTTCAACTGATACAGTTAGGGACCATTAGCCAAGATCATCAATTCAGTTTTTTTTCTTCAGTTTCCTAGTCGGTCCTACTCGCTGGCTAATTATGTATCTATCACGCTCACTTACTGCACTAACTGAGCTAGAGGACCGGAAATTTAAACTCTTACACCTTATTTTGTCGGCAACGAACGTTTTTTCTTTCTTTTTTTCTTTTTTTTAAATTCCCCGGCTAAATATTTTTTAGAAAGGGGGATCTACTATGCAGGTTTATGCTAAATTGATCTCTTTTTTTGTTCACGCCTACTTTTGGTAAATTCAGACCTTTTAGGGATCACTACCGAAACAAAGCAAGTAACTTATTCATTGATCCACGCTTTTCAATTTTCTTGAAACTCTCCTTGCGCAACATGGCATACTGCTGGAAGCTGTTGGTCATGTGATGGTTTGTATTGAGTTACTAACCAGACCTATTTGGATTCTGTTTGAAAATCAATATTTTTCATATCGAACGTTGTAACTAGACTTACGTGGCTTGATTCAATGTGATAATTTCTTTCTTTTTATTAGATACACTGGCATCTCTAGTACCGATTGCCCTTACTGACTGACAGCTTGACATATCGGAATAAGAGTGACGACTTTTGAAAGCTTTTTGCACGTGAATATATCGACTGCTTCAGTCTGCTGACATGATCTATATGAAAGACAAAACAGAATGAGTATTATACCAAATTACCAAGAGTTCTAGAAGTAGAGAGATCAGGTGAAATTTAGTTGTGTGAGTATTGTCCCTGATGGTTATTGTAACGTATTTTATTTAACCCAAATAAGTTTATTCGAGTAAATGTTTTGGAAGTTCGAAGTTGCTGGATTGCAAAAATTTAAAAAAAATTAATGTAATGGAATCAAACCTTTCCACATGGTCTGAGAGAAAAAAATGATGCACAAAGAAAATCCTTCAACTGCAAAATGTGCAAACTTCCTGGGCTCAAATTAAGGGGGATTTAGTAAATCACTGAGGGGAATTCATATTTTATACATATGTTTTCATAAGACCCATGTTTCCGAGGCAATTGTACCATTGGTTAATCTGCCATATAGGTTTAGTTCGACAGAAAATACGTTCGGAGCTTTGTTGCCAATATAGCACTTTTGGAATTTTAATCTTTTTATTGTTTATCCACAAATTTCAAATCTTGCTCCTAGCTTCAAAGCTAACATCAATTAAAATCTGCATTAGATATTGATCAAAATATTGGCCCATGTTAAATTACTGGTGATGTTTACAGAAGCTCAGGCTGTCATAACTAAAGGGGCTGAAATTTGATCCCGAAACAGCTAAATTGGCATCACTTGAATAAAGCAGTAAGATTCAAAGTCGGTGTAAGCAAAACTTTGTGATCCGAAATTTCCTCAAATGAGTTTATGATGATGCTTAAAACATCACATTTCCATGCAGTCGGTTATGCAATTCGACGAGTTTCATTTATAATCAATTATTTCACGGGTGAAATAATAATTCCGTCGTGTGAAATAGTAAACTACCTTAGGGGATAGAAGCGTAACAGAAGGTGATTAAGGACAAAGCATTGAGAATTCAAGTTAAAAAATATTTTCTTTATTCTAACCCTGGGCAGAGGCGGGGGCGTACAAGGGCTAAAGAGATCACGGTCTCTTAGTTGAGTATTTGCGTTCAGTGCAATGAAGCAATCTTCGCTCAGCAAAACCTTCGTCAAAATAGCATTATCTACCATACTTTGGAATGAAAAAAAAAAACAAACAAAAAAAAACAAAAACAAAGCAATCGACAGAGAATTGATCAAGGAACCAGTTAAGATTATCCAACACTGGAAAAAGGTTTCACAGAGTGAATATCTTGTCGTGGTAGAGATCTGGTTACTTTTCGATCACATTCGTCACGTGACTGACACCCCCCACCCAACTTGGATGTTATAAGAAACCATCAATTGCAACTGACACCAACACTGTCAATATAGGTTTCTTCAGTTTTCAAGTTGGTTGATCCGGGTATGTGTCTATGAATGTATGAATGAAGCGTACAGGTTGACCGACGGAGCTAAATGGCAGGACATTTTAATATTTACTCCTTGTAATGTCTATAAATCACTGTTAGTTTGTTTTTTAAATTAAAAATAAACCCTAAAAATATGTTTTTTTGGGTTCAATATACAATGTTACGGGAAGTCTAATTGATCAGGTATTTTTGTATCCGGGAGCACTTGAATTCTTTTCATTGATCATTGCCCAATTAAAGGCAGGAGAAATAACTTAATTCTTAATCACCCCACTTTTCAAATTTGTCAATTGATCAGTCCCGACACAGCACGCAGCTAGAAGACGTGTGTCACGTGACAGCATCTATCGAGCGAGTAACCGAACCTTTTGTTATTTTTAGTTATATACAACTTTTTGCTCGATAATAGAAGCCCGGGAAAGAATTTCTAAACAGCTTCAGTCCTTCCTAATAAAAATGGATTTCATTTCTGCATGGATCAAAAAGTGGCAGCAGGTCAACTCATGGGTGCATGAGATAAGCGAAGCATTGCCACACTGGGTAGTGATAATTGTATTTTCATTACTTGTATGTTTGGTAAAAAGGTTTTGTTCATAGTTGTATTTTCAGCTCACAGAAAATAATTCCCTTGACCGGTTTCAACGAGATTTTCAAAAGAAAATTACTTTTACTTATCTCTTACACTTATTGATCTTCTCTTGCTAATATCCCTCACTCTCTTTTTCCCTCTCTCTCCCAATATATATATATATATATATATATATATATATATATATATATATATATATATATATATATATATATATATATATATAAGTACGGCATCACTGTTTCCAATCTAATTAAGTACACTGTTAGAGTTCTTTTTTATTTCCTCAAATCTTCTGAATGACTAATTTCTGATTGATGCAATGGGAATTGCCAATGGGAAATTTCCATTACCAAATAATATGAATAACTAGCACTGTTTTCGTCATTCAGTTAAGATTTATCCAAAATTAATATCACTTCGTCTGTTTGCTTAGAGAAAAATTATGGACATTAAAAATAAAGCCGAAAAGGAGCTCTCATCTAACATCGATCGTAACATGCCCATAAGATGGTCTCAAACCTTCAATGTTCTTACGGATTGGAAAAACAATTGGTGAAATCTGCCATGGTAAAAATCATACTGGTTCAGATTTGTTTAAATTTGGTTATCTATTTTTTAGATATGCTTTTATTCTGTTATCTGTATTCAATCTCAGAAAATTGCTTCTTTGTCCATTGTCATCTAATTGAACTGAAGCAGCTACGAGCCGTCATTTGACAGAAACACAACATTTGTCAGACTTCTGCCATTCTTAAGTCATCATATCAAATCATTGACATTTCTTACTTATCACCTAAAGGTATGGGATTGTCTACCGTCATTCGAAGGCAATGGTTATTTCATTTGACCGTACTGCGATACATATAATTGCTTCTTTAACAGGATTATAACATTTACCTCTCATTTCTTATTGCATGATTGCGTTAACTGTCCGTATATTTTTGAAAGGACGATGAAAATTATATTCTGTCATTTGGAAGGATTATAAAAACTGACAATATCAAAATAAAAGATTGTGAAAATTTTTAGCTGTAATTTGGCATAAAGGAATTTTTATTCAGAGGTTTTGTGAGGATCGCCCGCTGATATTTGAGAGGATCATTATAATTTTTAGCATTCATTTGACGAACGCCGATATTCAGGAGGTGTTATTTTGCAGTGGGGTTCGTGTATTGTTATTTAACGGGATTGTGCAAATAGTCAGTTGTTAGTTGACTCCATGGCGAGTATTGTCCACGGTTATTTGGCAGGATTCGAATAACATATGACAAGATTGCCATGCTTCTCAGCCATGTTTGGATAGAATCACTCAGTTACTTGATTCTTACTTTAACGTGATATGATAATATTTACGGCGGAACAAAGATTGCTGCAATTAGAGACCGTCAACCAAAGCTGTTACTATGGGGTTCTCCAATTTCAAGTTGGACTAATTGAATATATATATATATATATATATATATATATATATATATATATACATGTATATATATATATATATATATGTGTGTGTGTGTGTATATACATACATATATATATATATATGTGTGTGTGTGTATATATATATATACATATGTATATATATGTCTCCATATCTATCTATTTATCTATCTATCTGTCTATATATGTATATGTGTGTGTGTGTGTCCATATCTATCTATCTATCAATCTATCTATCTATCTATCTCTCTCTCTCTCTATATATATATATATATAAATATATGTCCCTATCTATCTATCTATCAATCTCTATCTCTATCTATCTATCTATCTATCTATCTATATATATATATATATATATATATATATATATATATATATATATCACGCATCAATGTAGCTAGAGTGCTGCGAATCCTAAGATCGACTCTTAGTTATATCTAAAAGGACGTTCTTTCATTAATCCCTCCATATTAGATCTTTAGAAGGGGTTCAATTTATGATGTAAGTTAAAGCTAGATTAGTCCCCCGATTCATGTCTGCATTTAGGCTTGATTTTTTGAAATTCAGACCTTTCACGTGATCACTGCCCAACAAAAGACGAGAGGAAAAATTATTTTTTGGTCATCCCTTTCTCTAGTTTTTTAATTGATCATCCCTAACATGGCATGCTGCCAAAAGACATTAGTCACGCGTTGTTCACGCGTTGGTTAAACGTTGGTGACGTGTTGGTTTCTATTGAGTGACCAGCCAGGCCTATTTTCCGTTGGATTTACTAATTGATTTGAGTCCTATAAAATTGTGAAAAGGGAACAGAATTTTTCTAAGGTCAGCATCTACCTGTCCGTCATCATTACTTGTCATTATTGCGACTCATGACATGGAATTCCCACGATCACATGCGGAACTGAGGCTGGGAGAACATTAAATGGAGAGACTAACTGGACAAATTCAGAGAGTGCTGGCTCTGTGACGCCCATGATAGACAAGTGTGGCGAATCCTGGGGAAGTCGATGTCCAACGACAGATTTTGAAAGACTGATGATGATGATGATCATGATGATCATGATGATATATACTATCAATATTTCTTTGTAAGAATGCAAAATGGGAAACATTATAATATTTACAGCCAGTAAACCATGATATGTTGAGATCAGTGTCAGATATGGGGACATTTGATCTAACGCATCCTTCCCCTATTTAGTTCGGTTGTTATTGGTCACACATTGTGAAAATCATACAAAATTTGCCAAAAGTAAGAAGGTTTGGGGAGACATTTGATCTGAATTATTCTTCATCCATTTAGTCCAGCCATTAAGGGTTAAGACAGCAAAGTATGTAAGGAAGGAAATGAAATTCAGAGGCATCATAGAACCTATAAGAAAACTTGAATGGCAATGGACAGGCCACATTGCAAGAATGGCAGACAACAGATGACCATCGCAACTCACAACTTGGATCCCCGGATATCGAATGCGAAACCGAATCCGGCAGAATATAAGATGGGGGGGGGGATGAACTGGATAAATTTAGAAAATACTGGCTCTGCGAAGCCCACGATAGAGAAGTGTGGCAAATCTTGGAGAAGGTTCATGGCCAACGACGGATGTTAAAAGACTGATGATGATTTTAAGAGCCCCTGCAAAATGTGATGAAAATAGGAAAATTTCTGCCAAAGAAACATGAAATGTGCGGGTCAATATAAGATAACTGAGCTTCCAACTCCATGAACGCCCCCTTTATTTTTCTTGTGTTACTCGAAAGGTTCGTTTGGTTTTAGTAAGTGGAAATAAAAATACAAATTTTCGACATTAACTGTATTGAACAACTTACTTATCGTTTTGTTGTTTTATCGTCTACCATCTTCCACCTAACTTCACATTTCCATCCTTCTAGAGTTTTTTTTTATCTTCCTCAGCGAAGAACTGCACTGGGTGCCTTCAGTAGCGTTACAAAATTATCACATTAACCAAATCGGAAAATGTTGTCGTTATCAGTGGAATCAAATAGCATCGCATTCCCGGTTATGGCAACTCTCGTTGTGAAGTTGAGTTGTTGCTGTGCGTGGAAAGTATGGAGGTATTTGTGTAGTCTCTCTCGTCGGCGATTTGCCAGGATAAGTCTCCTGCTAGAGATACATTCGTGCAAAGAAATAATTTCAGAAAGTAACGTATAGAGTAGCGGCTCCTAACCATTTTAACTCCATGTCCCAACGTAACAATTCCACAGAGCTGCGGCCCACTTATCATGAAATAGTAATTCATACATATAAAGCCACTGTCACCAAATTTGTTTGTCTGGTTATTTGCTTGTCTGTGCATCTCAAATAATCAAGCAGAACCAAACCAATTCATGAGATTAATGAGATATATCTAGTGATGTTGGAACTTGCTGTGGGTGGAGAGTCAAATACGTTAACTGATAAGCCAAAATGAAACATGGGGAACAGAAGGGTAAAATGTCACCCTAATTGTTAGGACGTCATCGGTCAACACTACCCACCATCATTTTCTCTGCACTCCTTCTCAAACAAAAATGATTTATGATGATGATCATCAGACATTTTAGCGTCTGTAGTTGAACATCTAAAAATCCAATTTGAAAAAATATAATAAAAAAAAAAACGCAAATCAAGAGGGAAATTTTAATTTTCAATTTGGCTACTACGGTTCCAAGCGATTTCACCGATATTCTTTAATGTAATATATATATATATATATATATATATATATATATATATATATATATATATACACACACACACACACACACACATATATATATATATATATATATATATATATATATATATATATATGTGTGTGTGTGTGTATAAGTAACTAATTCAAGCTTTCTAGATTCTATAAACAATGATAGTTGGGAAATTTCACTCACTTTGCAAAGTTGGGATTGTGTTTATTCATTTTTATTTATTTTTCAGTTACTATATTGTTTATTTAATTCGTCATTATGTCGGATAAACGTGTGCCTTGACTTTGTGCATCCATTGTTGCTGTAAAGTATCCACATCGCCCATCATAATCCCTTTTAAAATAATGGAATATTTTTATAAGTTTTAAGTAGCGAATCGTATGCAGAAATAAGGTTTCGTTTAACTTATATGGGAACCACACATCGAAGCGAATAACATAATTAAGTAGATGTAACTGCTTTTCGACGCTTGATTTGGATTTTTTGGTGAAATGGAACCTAATCTAAAGAAAAACCTGCAAACTGAGAAGTATGCAGCCTGTGCATGAGAGAATCATGTTCCAACCAGAAAGAAAACAGGGGTCAAAGACATCATAGAGTCCATTAGAAAACACAGATGGCAATAGGCTGGTCATGTTGCCAGAATGAAAAGACAGCCGATGGACATCACGACTCACAATATGGATCCCCAGAGACCACATGCGAAACCGAGGCCGACAAAATACAAGATGGAGAGATGAAGTAGACACATTCAGAAAATACTGGCTCTGCAACACCCATGATAGAGAAATGTGGCCGATCATGGGGAAGGTCTGTGTTCAACGACAGACGTTAAAAGAATGATGATGATGATGATGATGATGATGATGGCGCTGATTATCTAACTATATAATGAGCTTATATGCAATTTCCCGGTTCATTTACTTTTGTTTGCGCTCAAATAGGATGATCACATTGGTTGATTTACCTTCCTATCATGACATTACAATAATAATTATTTTAAGTTATATAACTCTTAAGACTTCATATCTGATCATTAAAACAGCCAGAGATGAGTTGAGACTCCGAAAAAAACTTGAATTTATGATACTTAAACTATTGAAAATAAATTACCCAATAAAATAGCTTTGGGCTCCTTTGTACCGATGCATACATAAACAGTCACGTCATTTTGGATGGTTATATTTTGATTCTTTAATAACATCTCAATTTAATCGCTATCGACCTCAACTTAGCCTACAATGCAGCGTAGATCAGTTATAAATTGCTCAGAGAAGCCAGATTATCTGCACTCAGGCCGTCACACTTGATCTTATACTAACCAAAGAGTTATCGTAGCTCAATAGGTAATAATAGCTTGTTAGGATAACCAGGCTTCCTCGGGCCAAAGGGGTGGTTGATACGATTATCCCCAAGAAATTTTTTACTTCCGATCTACACTATAAAGGATGAATCCTGATTTGTCTAGAATTCAACCCCTTTTGGCTTAGAGAAGCTTCGTTATCCGTACTAGCTACCTTTACCAACTAAGCTACGAGAACCCTATGGCTGATAGAGAATCGAGGCTAACAACATAAGTACGGATACCCACGCTCATCTGTCATGAACCGGTGAAAGAACATGGTTGTCAAAAAATGGTTATAAGTTCCTTCTCGATCCAAGATCATCATGATTGATACAGGAATTATAATTCGGCGTAATATATTTTGACTGGAAACATCACCGAAAGTTATGATACATAAGCCATACTAACTCACCGGCAGAATCATTACGATAACACTTATTATATCAATGGTTGTGATGTCACCGACGGTGCAATGATTTAAAATAAAAGTGACCTCAGTCACCGACAGTGAACACAATCCTCTTTAAAATCACTTCAGACGGTTTAGTCCAGCTATAGCCGCCCATAAAACTATCAGAAATCATCGATTGTCTTCGTCACCAGTGTAATCTAGACGTCAGCAAACATGACTCGTCTTCGCAGGCGGCTCAAGCCCTGAACTCCGCGCGTGCTGCCAGAAACATCATTAAAAATGTCGTTTTTTTTCCCCTACGCGCTGGAGTCCTCTGCAGTCCAGGGCAAAGGCGGTGGATCACGGTATAACGTTAGTGGCTCAAGTTTTGTACTGGTTTATGACACCGGGCCTCACAAGTTGTCCCTTCCCAGCGTTCCAATCCTGATTCACTGCTTTTGATCCTAGTAGATCCGTCACGTCTGAGTGTCCCGCAACTGTTCTTAAATCATGCGACCGTAATTGTCCGGAGAACACTCGAACTGACTCCGTGTCAGAACAGCAACTCAAATGATTGAGTCACGTGCTGTCAAAGAGCATTCTTCCCTCTGCCATTTTGGTCTTTAATGTTTCGAAACATTTTTCCATTAATTTATTGTAAGTGTCCTTTTTCCCTGTCGTCTTTCTTTCTTTCTTTCTTTCTTTTTTTCTTTCTTTCTCAATCTCTTTCTTTTTTTCTCTATCTCTTTCTTTCTTTCTTTCTTTCTTCCTTTCATTTCTATGTATATTTTTCTTTTTTTTCCCGTTGATTTTCTTTGGGTGTCCTTTTCACAGTCGTCTTCTTTCTTTCTTTCTTTTTTTCTTTCTTTCTTTCTTTTTTTCTTTCTTTCTTTCTTTTTTTCTTTCTTTCTTTCTTTTTTTCTTTCTTTCTCAATCTCTTTCTTTTTTTCTCTATCTCTTTCTTTCTTTCTTTCTTCCTTTCATTTCTATGTATATTTTTCTTTTTTTTCCCGTTGATTTTCTTTGGGTGTCCTTTTCACAGTCGTCTTCTTTCTTTCTTTCTTTTTTTCTTTCTTTCTCAATCTCTTTCTTTTTTTCTCTATCTCTTTCTTTCTTTCTTTCTTCCTTTCATTTCTATGTATATTTTTCTTTTTTTTCCGTTGATTTTCTTTGGGTGTCCTTTTCACAGTTGTCTTTTTTCTTTCTTTCTTTCTTTCTTTCTTTCTTTTTTCTTTCTTTCTTTCTTTTTTTCTTTCTTTCTTTCTATCATTTCTATATATATTTTTCTTTTTTTTCCATAAATTTTCTTTGGGTATCTTTTTCTCAGTCGTCTTTTTTCTGTCTTACTTTCTTTCTTTCTTTCTTTCTTCTTTCCTTTCATTTCTATATGTATTTTTCTTTTTTTGTTTCAACCTATTTTATGCTTCTTTCCGTTTAGTCTTTCGTTTTTTTCCTTTTCCCCATAAAAAACCGTGCGATACATACTCACACAAATACACACACACACACACACACACACACACACACATATATATATATATATATATATATATATATATATATATATATAAACGTGTGTCTGTGTGCTTTGTGAGCATTTTGATGAGGGATATATATTTATATACAAATAGATACACACTTGGTTACAACTAAAATGTACCGAGTATGATTCAATTTTCAGATGAATTTTTTTTCCATATCTGTTAACATCAAATTATTATTATTGAAAAATCAATTGGAAGATCACCAACGAGATTTCTTTGCCATAATTGGAATTTTTTTTTACCCTAAGCGACTTTGGTACGTTAACCTCTCTCTCTTTTTTAAACATAAGTCCCCTTTTTGCACCCCTTTCATTTCAATGACAATAATGAAAGGATTGTAATAAATCACTTTCAAATACAAATTCAACACCTTATAGAAACTGCACGTGAATAACGTCTTCTGGCAAGCTATGTTGGGGCTGATCAATTAAGAGAGTTGCAAGAAGGTTGATCAATAGATATTAGTTGTCTCACCTTTGTTTGGGTTGTGGTCATCGAGAAACGTGCGTAAATGCTGCTGGACACAAAATATGGGATCAATTTAGCGTAAATATACATCATCATCAACACCATCATCATCAGTCTTTTAACGTACGTCGTTAGACATAGACCTTCCCCAGGACCCGCTGCATTTCTCTATCATGAGCGTCGCGGAGCAAGTATTTTCTAAATCTGTCTAGTTCATCTCTCCATCATGTATTTTGTCGGCCTCGGTTTTGAATGTGATCTCTGGGGATCCAAGTTGTGAGTCGTGATGTCCATCTGTTGTCTCCCATTCTTGCAACAAAGCCTGCCCATTACCATACGTTGAAAAACTTAGCCATCTAACCTCATTGAGGTGGCCTGAACGTTTGAAATGTAAATGTACACTAAATTGACTTGTTTTTTGTCTGTTTTTTTTTTTTTTAAGTTTATACTTTTTTTGGTGATCACTTCCTAATAAAAGACTACAGAAGTAGCTTATTCATTGATACCCCCTTTTTTCAATTGATTAATTGATCATCCTCAACAAAGCATGCTGCCATAAGATGTTGATCATGTGACAGTCTCAATCCAGTGACTAACCGGAACTGTCTATCTATGCATTTTTATAATGGCTAATTTGTTTATTCTTTAACCTATGAAAATAATGGAAACTTGATGTAAACCACGACCTACTTACTTCCCTTCTTTCTCCTCTGTTCTAATAATGAACAGTGATTTTTTGGTTCACTAGCCGTAACCCGAGACTCTTTCGATGGGGAGGAGGGATAACTTTACTGGGGAAAAAAAAAAAAAAATTATTGTCCACCGTTTCCAACTATGCATTTTTCCTGGTAAACGAATTCAGAATTTTTTTCTGAAAAAAAAAAAAAAAAAAAAATCCCAATCCAAATATAGCGATACTTTTTTTCCTGCTGGGCTTTTAGAGTTAATTATATGGAGAGAGAAAAAAAAGGTCAGAGCAGACATCGCATAAAAATAGATAATAAGCTAATCTTGCAGTCATTGTTAGTGAGTTCAATCCTTATCAGATCTCCCAATGTAGGTTTTCTGATACTAATTCATGCTGTTATTATACTAATATGATTAATAAAGTGTTGTTTTTTTTGTATTTTGTTTATAACTCTTGACTCTCATTCAGGTGTGAATTTATTGCAGGTAATGATACCCACTTCCCACCTTTTGAAACTATGGACCCTTCCACTGAAACGAATTTGCAATTATTTTTTCTCAGAAAATAGTTTTATAGAAATTCAAATATATCCATGAGTTTTCTCACGAGTATTATTAGTGTAAGCATTATCTTCATTTCATATGTGTTCTTAATATTTCATTACATATTCACCGTCCCTTACTGAACAAAATTTGTTATATTTTTCTTTTTTCTTTCTTCCCTCCATCCCTTTGGGCCACCTTTAAAACTTTTTTCAATCCGCAGCTGATTTTTTTTATAGAAATATCCGCTTTGTTTATTATTTCAATATTGTATATCCCCATATGGTTCAATAGCGTGTGTTTATACACGTGGGAGTTTTGCTGGTGGTGAGAGACACACACCCATACGTAAGAGATTGAAAGATATAGACAAAGACGAAGAAAATACTGAGGGACAGATTTTTGAAGAAAAGTCCATCTACCTCCCTAACACAATGAACAAGACTATTCCATTTAGATTTTAAGAAAAATAAAAAACGTATTTGTTACATTTCTAACAGGAACCTTTAAACGTTAACTTGAATTGAGGGAACAAATGCTGCTATTTTAAGCTTCACTTAAATAAGTCAATGGAGAAACGCTTCTCTTCAAATTGACCACAAAAAAAGGGAGAAAAAATTCTATTCACTTTAGCATAAAAATGGAAGAAAAGTTTCTCTTATTTTTTACCTCGAAAGGATTGTATATGAATACGTATATGTATTTATTGAACGTAAAATAAGGGTCTAATATAGCATTATCGTTACATTGTAGATATAACAAAAATATCAGAGGGTTTCACTTTAGAACCCCCGCTTGAGTCCATGCATGCTAAATTTGGTTCAGTTGTGCTAACGTTTACAAGGTTCCGATAGCGTGATTGACAAACAGACAATCAGACGCTGTAACAAACCTCACTTATCCAGATATGGAGAACTGCCTATATTTATTGCAGTTTTCAAAACAATGGTTGAAGTTTTCCTTGTACAGAATACTAAAATGAACGCAAAATCAAAAATGCGTCAAAACATATATTACTGTTTACGGCTCTGTAGTTTAAAAAGGATTGAAAATAAAATGCCAATTTAGAATAAAAAAGAGTGCAATAATTTTGACATGACTGTAAGTAGTTTCACGACAGCGCAGTCAATACAGGTGCATGAAGTACAATTGACTTTTGGCATGTTTTTGTCTATGTATCATTGTGGGAGTATTTGTATGTTCATACGTATATTTCGTCGAGGAAAGAAATCTATCTTATACTAAAGCAAGGACTCTAGTTGAGTTTTTATTTTGTTGTTCATCTGTCTTTTCCCGTAAATGCATTTTTTAAAAATCTATTTTACTATTTTGTATCCAGGTGTTGATATTAAACGCTTTTTACTTTTGCTCATGATGTAACTCTGTACCTTCTCCATCGCTGTATTCATCGAAGCAAGCTATCTATAGCTGTCTATATTACATAAAACACGATGCAAATTAATTGCTTCCAAACCCCCAGACAACAAGATAATAAATGTCTGATCGCTACAGTTTCTGATTTTACTGCCTCGGTCTTGATATTGTCAAACTCTAGAATTGACTTTGTTTTCGTATCGTTGAAGTTAACCTCATCAAAAAGCGATGAGTCATAGACATAAAACCATAAATACTTAAAAACTGATGACGAGTTAAGCAACTGCAAAAATGGCAGCATCATATTTCTCCAAATGAATGGAACATATCTCATTTCATGAAACGAACAATAACAAGATTATTTATCGCCAACGTATTCCTTGGTTAGAGAACTGATAGATAAAAGAGAAAGATGTTTCATTTCAATAGTATGTGTCTTGTAGTTTTTTGTTTGCTTCAAAGTTTGGAAACGCTTCATTTTTCTTATTTCATTTTTTATGTTGTTAACATTGAATTTCTAATTAATAGAGGGGTTGAAATGGGACACACGATTTTAAAATATTACTGCATGGAGAAATGAATTCTGTTTTGCCCACCTTTAAGATTTCAATCGGACAAGGGAAGTTTGGCCCTAGCATAGTCATCCAACCTTTGAGTAAAATGACGCCAAGTACTAGAAAAATGGAGATAGAAAGGTTATGTCGCGTAAACTTCTCGAGTATTCGAAATCTTGGCTATTTCTGGGTTCGATCTCCGATCGCTGACGTCAGTGGAAAAAACTAAACTGAATTGGCCGTCAAGTGGTAATTAGTTTGTCATGCATCAAAATCAACTCAGAACCACACAGAGCAATGGGAAGAGCAGTGTTGGGAATAACTCATTGTGACCGAAAAAGATAGACATGGATCTGAGAGGGAACTACACAAATGGAAGTGGGAAATGCAAGGAAAGTATATATAAGATTGGAAAGTGTATATAAGAACATGTATATATAATGTAAAAATTCAGAGTATGAATATTAGGTGGATATTGAAGTAACGTATTTCTAATGGTTGTTTGAAAACCCGTTCGGCAGCCATTTTAAATCCATTCCAGAACAAAGGCCTTTCATAAGAGGAGCCTGATTGCACTAGCATACACCATAACTCAATGGTAACTCTTTCTATCTAATTTCTCCCTTTTGTGTTTGGTCTCATCCTACTGTGTTTACTGTCCCACATGCACCAGTCAACCAGCCTTTTGATCCATCTGTTGTCCCTTCTTCTTATAAGGTGTTTTGAAAGGAAAAAAAAAAAGAATATTGTTGCTTAATTACTTGAACAATATCCCTCACACTGTTCCTCTTTTGGGTTCACGTTGATTATTTTTCAATCGCTGATTGTTATTCCTGGCATTGCTCATGGTTCTGTCTTGGATATATATTGATATGAGGAATTATTCTTAACATTGCTCTATCCATTGTCTTCTGTGGGCTCCTGTATTATTTTTCACGTAGACTTGAAGCGCACTCACAGAGACCTTCTGCTATCTTTCCACTTCTTCAGAATAAAAAGACAACAACAAAAAAAAACAAAAAAACTTCTTCACTGGATACAAAGAAGAGAAAGTCATCCCCCAAAGCTCCTACAAGATCCTAAGGACATCAAACCACAAAGTTCGTAAATGCGTTCGGGACTATCTAACAGCCTCAGCCAACGAACTTAAACAAAAAGAAATAATAACTTTTAAAGAGGTCAGGAACACAGTTAGAACACCATGCCGCCTAACCCTCAGAGCAAACACAGAAAATGACGTACAACAAAAACATAAAGCCAACAAAACACAAGTTAACAAATTACGAAACAGAAAGAGAACCCCAAGCAAAACCATCACACGGAAAAAAAAACCAATGGACACCATGACCTTGTTCACAACACATTTAAAAGAGTACTCACATTCACCAAACAGAAAGTTCTCAGCCTCGGACTGAAGTTCGCCACTGGCATCCTCAAAACAAACATTACTTACATTATCACTAAGAATTACAGATAACCCGATACAGACTTCAACAGGGGGTTCATACAATGAATTACCAACGCCGTCATCAAAACAACAAACTGTCAAACACACCGTAAAAACCCTGGATATCCCACACATAGAAAGGAACAACATAAATATGAAAAATAAACTCATGGCCAGCCTCGATATAACCACTTTACACCGGCATCCCAGTTTAACAATGTCTACACGTACTACATAACAACATCGAAGTGGCAAAGATTAAATCAGCCCAACCCATCAGCTAAGTCATCAAAATATGCACACGTATAACAAACCAATGCTTCTTAAGTTATAACAAAAAATCCTTCCAACAAAAATTTACCTCACCAATGGAGTCCACGTTAAGAGGGGTTTTAGGTGGTCCTTTTCACTTGAATCATACCTAGACAAGCCTCCTACTTTCGTTACTTCGATACTTTATACTATACCCCTAACGCACACATATAGACAATGTAGTAACTAAACTGAACATAGTAGAAATATCTATCAAATTTACACTCGAAAAAAATAGTCCAACTACATACTAACCTTCCTTGACACCCTTCTACACAGAACCAGCAGCACTATCAAATGCAGCGTCTTCTACAAAACTACCACCACACTCCAAGAATTAAATCAGGATTAATCATCGGCTTTCACCTGAGGGCCCTCAGAATATGTTGCCCTGAATACCTTGATGACGAAAAATGATATATAAAACAATCCCTCTGTAAACTCCTGTACCAACATCATTTCATATACCACGCAAGGAGAAAAACATATTAGATCCACAAAACTAACACTAATCAAGACAAAAAGGAAGAAAAAACAACTCCAGCATTAGTTATACCACCAATACAATTATAACCAACTTCAGATTCAATTCGAGCAAGATGGAAATAGTCATTGCCACCAACACCTCCACAACTATTCGTAAACAAACCACCATACGAATCCCCTACCACCCTAACCGGCGGTTACACGATTCCGTGAAAGGACCGTGACAAAATGTACATCGGAGAGACTTCAAGACCTCTCAAGAAAATGAATATATGAACATGAGAGAGCCTCTAAACTGGACAAAAAAACAAATGCTCTCGTCACACAAGCATACACACACACACACACACACACACAAAACTTCAAATTTCACCAAGCCTGTCGCCACAAATATTCATGACCCTTCAGCACGCACATGCGTCGAAGCAGCCCTTATATTACAATGCACTATAATATCACAGAGGCATAGTCACGTACAGATTGCAAACTCTCTAAATGCATTGATTCTGAAACAGAACCACTTGCGTACAATACATTAAAAAACCAACATTTAAAGAATTGGCCAACGGCTAATCGTTTATTCAAGAAATCATACAAGTACACACATACCACCCCTTTAAAAAAAGTTTTATCGCCCTTCAACCAAAAATATTAAATGAAAAATACCTTACTTTAATCCTGAACCACATAATCCAACACCTATCGATTAAATGCCAGATATCATCTCTCAATTCTACAATAAAGAAGGATTGACCATTCTAGTCCTGAACTTCTCCTCTCACTGCCCCTTCTTCCCCCAAGCCAAACACCCATAGAAACAAGCGACAAACATCCACTGACCCCCACCTCTCACAGAACCTTCCCATTTCGTACCAAACTTTACTCTCACCAGCACAGATACAAACACCTCCTCTCCCCCTCCTCCTGCAAATTTATTTCCCGTTTCCTTATGCAGCAGGTAAACAAAACAATACGATAATGTTTTATAAACAAGCTTCGATATTTTTCTCTCTAAATGGAAAAATTTATGCCTGGTGCCAACCATTTCTCTTTTAATAACGTTCTATGTTTTGCATCTAGAACATTCATCAGATACAGAAAGAACACAAGCACGCCTTGGAGTTTTCTCGACAGAAAGGTTTTAACCCGAAATGCGTCTCTCAAAAGACCGCTCTCGCGTTATGTCATGGGTATTATGACAATAGCGGTCACCGTCTCCATTTAGACAGCCAGGTTTACAACGATATGATAATCCATTTTCTGTCCATCGTTATTTTCAGTCAATAAGATTTCGGTTTTGTCTGACGATCGTACCGGGTTTGATACACGGATCGTCGTTATGTTTTCGGCGTCGACAGTCTTGCACGTCACATTGTTCCTGATTATTGCAGCTGTCAGTAAACAAACAAAGCAATCCAAGAGACACCCGGAAACGCCGCTATGTAGTTAGGTGTATGACAATGCAACATGATGTTCCTGCATAAACACCGTTGTTTTTTTGTTTTTTTCAATCGATTAATAGAACATTACTACCCGAGGACAGCCACACGGTAATTATTTATTCCTCATTCCGCGAGCAGACCGGTTTCAGTAATAGATAAAACAATACTTTATTCATTGAAAACAAAGATGTAAAACAAAAATTCAAGGAAATGTAAATGAAAATATTGCTGCAAAAACACGAAATTGTCTACACATAAAATGAACAGCGAGATCTTCCTGGTTCTTAGTACGTAAACATGAACCGTTCAACTTGGAAGTAACTCGCTCGCTGATAAAGGAATCTCCTACACACCATTTTAAACAATGGACTCTTCCGATGGAATGATTTTTTTCTTTACTTTCAAAGAAAAAGATAATACGAAAGAATTCATATACAGGCAGTCCACCCTTTTCGAAACTTCCCTTCGCACAACTTTTCCCGCTTTTTTAGAAAAAAAAAATGAGTTGCAAAAAAAATCTCCAGCTCTTGTTTTGCAGGGACCCATTACAGAGACAACACAGGCTCTCTCATTACCTCTCATCACCTCTTCTAAATCCCAGTGTATTATACCTCCAAACACCACAACATCCCCTGACAATGTCAGACTGACATATCATCTTAACCATTTTAGGGACGCACAAAGATTTTAGCATACAAATTGATCCTAATTGCTTTTTTCGGTTCACGCTATTTCAATTCACAAAAGATTCTTATAAGAAGACTATACCTTTGGATGACGGCAGGAACTGAAATTTCTGTAGATATTTCGTACGCTTATGAATTAATTTCCAATATTTAGGCATCGAAGGATAAGGGGTTGCCTATAGGAATATCGATGAAACATGAATATACTTGGCAAATTTCGATGAAGTATGATTTCATAATGTGAAACCCAGATGTTGAATATTTCTATTTTCGCCTTGATAGATCTTCTCTTTCACTCTTCGGTAATTTTTGATTTAGCCTTTTTTTTTATCATTTTATCTTTTATTCATTCATCATTCCGAAATTTCTTTCCTGTCATCTCTTAAGCGAATTCTTTTATTATTTCCATCGTCTATTTCTTGCTTTTATCTAAATATTTTATGCGAGTGACTCATTTATTCCCCGTGTCTATTTTTTACGAAGAATTTCCAAAATATATATATGCATACATACATAAACTTATATCTCTATATATGAATATATATGTGTGTGAGTGTATGTGTATACATATGGTTTCGTATATATATATATACACATATATATGCATATATATATATATATATATATATATATATAGAGAGAGAGAGAGAGAGAGAGTAAGAAAGTGAGAGAGAATTATTCAACAGAAATGCAAACCTCTTATTCTGTCATCTTCATATCATAACTGTCAAAAAATTCATTGATATTGTACAGATTTATTTTTAGTTTGTCATGTATCGGATTTTATTGTCATCCTTGAATTTGCTATGAATACAGACTTAACAAAACCGTATTTTTTATTGAAGTGGTTTATGCAAATGCGTTCTATATACAAAGCACAAGAACACACACACACACACACACACACACACATATATATATGTATATATATATATATATATATATATATATATATATATATATATTTATATATATATTAGTATATTTCACATGTAAAAAATTATAAGTGACACCATTTTCATGATAGTATGCAAGCCTGTATATATCTTATGAACCAAAGTACATAATTTGTGTACATGCATATATTTAATAAACTTATGTAAATAAATATTTACACACACACACACACACATACACACACATATATTTGTGTATCTTCATATATGTAAAATCAAGTGTATGTATATATTGCATGTGTAAAATAACTATATAAAAATATACTTACATATATTTTTGTATATTTTTTCTTTAATTATTTGATATATATATATATATATATATATATATATATATATATATATATATATATATATATACATATATATATATATATAAACACACATACATGGGCACACACAGAGGCATATATATATATTAAAGTTATATGACAATTTCAGAAGATTGTGTCATGTACTAATGAATTTCCTTTACCCTATTTTGACGTTCCAATAACATATAATTGAAAATATAAGAGATATTGCATTTATTTATGATCTGTGGCTTATAGTAGGCCGTATTAATAATAAACTGAGTTGTTCAGATGGATATCAGGTGACGTTCAGGTGTAGAAATTTCCCCGGGTCAACAGATGAATTTTTTAGTAAGAGTGTCTATAGGGGCGAAGAGTCAGTTCTCATGTGATAAGCTGTGATATTTCAGGTCAAGTAATTTCATGTCCTTAATCTAAAATTCTTTTGCTATTATGGAAAGGTTAGAAACAGGTGCTAACATGCTCATCAAATAGTGAAATGGATCACGGGGATCGATCTAGGGGTATGGTGCAAGTAAGATGTATTCAAATCTAGCTGGTGTTGAGTGGGTAAGTTGTGTTTATATTATTTTTGTCATGAAGGTTCGTTGTAAGTCAAAATCATATCCCAATTCGTATCTATGTGTTATGGATGCATTGGAATGGGCATTTATTTTGAATGCTGTGTGGTATTCATAAATCATTCAATTTATCGTTCTAGAGGTTTCTCCGATGTACTCCTTAAGACAATCCTGACAGGGGATTGCATATTGGCATACCTTTGCGTTATTTTGTTTTCGTGGTTTGACAATTAGGTATTCGATCGTCTTGGATGTACTTTTGTTGATGAGTATGTCGGGGCTTCTTATGTTGTTTGCAAGTGTTGTGGATGGTGAATTGGTTGGTAGAGAAAAGTATCTATTCGGTATGGCGTTGTTTTTGTCATCTTTGCAGGTATAGTTTATGGTGTATGCTTTTCTTTTGCCTTGTGTTTAAATAATGAGGTAGTGAGGGTTTTTGAAGATGAATTTTCAATAATTTATTGCGTTGTCTAAATATTGGCGACTGCATATCATATATCCCTTTGATGATGATCGATATGAGTAAAAATTGACGAAATTATTTTTGGTACATTAACGACATACATTTAATTGTTGGTTAAAGTTGGTTTTAAGCACTAAAATGTCGACATAGCATGGGTTGTCATTTACCATCCCATGTGTGAAGTCTATGATGGGTTAAATTGTTGCATCAACCATTCGTGCGTGCTGAGGACGATAACGAACGTGATGTAAATTCATTCTTTTTCATACACACACACACACACACACACACACACACATATATATATATATATATATATATATATATAAATCAGTCATAATTTTTCTGTAATTTATATTAATACAAACAAAAAATAGATCTCTTTTCGTTGTTCATGATATGTAATCACAATGCTAAATATTTATTGAAGTGAATAAAACTATTGATACGATGAAATAAAATTTGAGAGGAAGATTTCCCAGTGTATGTTAACTTTTCGTACCTTCCACACTCTTCGATAACAAAGCATATAGTCCTTGGCATTAGAGTGTGTAAGGTACGAAATGTTGATATACACCCGAGAACTTTCCTTTTGAATTTCATTTCAACACATGCACACATATATATATACACACACACACACACACACATATATATCTACATATATAATATGGGGACAGATAAATTACTCAGAGTAACAAGGCAAAAGATATCAAAACGAAAAAACTTTTTAAAAAATGCAAAAACCGAAACAATTGAGGGAGAAAGAGAGAACCCCCCCCCCAAGAAAGAAGTTTTGAAAATGAGATTAAAGATGAAAGAAACAAAGGAAAAGACAACGAATTCAATGAACACAGAGAGAAAGGAACCGTTTGTCCATTTTTGGGGGATGTTTTCTGACCATTCCAAGCATTTTTTCGGTGATCTTTTAGCAACTTTTGCCATTTGGGGGCTTTTTAGGAATTCAGCACTCTTCACCGTTTTTGGACTGTCAAACAAGCGCAAAAATATTTTTTGAGTTCACAACACCACCTGTAAGCTGACACGGAGAATAACTGCAACATGACAGCTAAATATATTTCTCATATTCATATACCCTCACAACACACACATATATATATGTGTGTGTGCGTGTGTGTGCATGTGTGTATGTGTGTGCATGTGTGAGTGTATGCAAATGTTTGTAATCGCTTCTCTCGACGCCATTTTGTGTCAAAATGATTGACAAAGCGCGCCAATGGGCACGGAACTCTGGCGGAAAACAACGATCTATTTTTCCTGCGATTCACACTTTTTTTTTGCGTGCGAAACTCCTTTCTGGGAACATTTTTCTTCCTAACTCAGGCACAAGCTATCATAAATTTCATTTGATAGATTTGACGTGTTTCAGTGATCATTCATTTTTTCGACAACCGGGAATATCTACTTTTTTTTTTCAGGGTGTGGTTGTGCATTTGGTAGACCAATGTCTGTCTAGATATGTTGCACGCGTACACAAACATATATTTGTGTGACTGAGAAAATGAGCTTTTCAGTACATGTGTTCATTTTTGTGGACATATATCCACAATATATATATATATATATATATATATATATATATATATATATATATATATATATATATATATATATATATATATATAATAAACAGTTAAAGAAAATGAGACCACTGCTGTTTATTTCATTGATACATTAACCGTGTAATGACGGGAGATCATTTCAAGTAAGAGTTTCTATATAATTAAACGCGATTCAGCATCATTTTATCGGATCATATATATTCATTTCTGATGACATATCTGTATAATCCTCATCATTTTACAATTTTGAAAATTCCCGTTTTTAGCGTGAATATATTATAGATATCGCTGCTTCGTGCAACCAAGGAAAATATCGACAGCGAAATTGTGATAAAAACAACAGAGATGAGAATATTAGTGCAAATAATTTATCAAAATTGGGAAAATGACCGTATATAAAAACCACCACAATAGCGATATGCAATTATGCATAATTAATTGTATGCTAGAAACTGTACCAAGAATTCCCATGCAGTAAAGTATATTTAACATTTTCCCACATTACGTATTGGTTTCCAGGTAATATGATTTCCAATGACTGGTGAGGATTTTTTTTTCAGTAATATTGATTACTTTTTCAGTTTTAAAATTGTAAGAAATTGGATTAATACCAAAAACAAAAACAAAAAAAATACTAAAATGGAACAAAAGAAAACAACGCCACAAAACTCTCACCCTTACACCTAACCCTTACCTGAAATTACAGAAATCATGTTGTTTGCGAAATATTTTTCTCAGTGTCTCCTTCTGTAGTATTAACTAAGATTAGCATAATACAACAGATGGGTAAATATCAGAGAATAAAGACTGAGGTTTGGCGCAACACAATCTTCTAAAGTCTGTTTTGAAGAGTCTTTGACATTTTGGGTTTCAAATTTGCAAATACAGGTTATTTGACGATCATAAAAAATACACCACTATCTCAGCAACAAATCAGGCTTGTGGCAGTTTTTATTAATTGTACATTTTCAAGCACCCAGCACAGATTCGTTTAATATTTAATATTTGCTTTGGTTCCAAAAAATACTTGGTGGTTCTATAAAACGGTTTCTGATTCACAGTACTCTGCATTTATTTACATTTCTTATGTTTAGTCGACGTATTTTACCAATATTTCATAGAATAGTAAACGTATGGCACTCTTCTTAAATATGCAAAAACGGAATTCATATTCTGAAGAAATAATCTTTCCTTCCTCCTAAAAAAAATATCCAATATCAGAGTTTTTCCACTAGGGAAATGAAATCATTAGACATGTTTTCTATTTTGGTGTTTTGTAACCAGCTTTATGCGCAAGCTATTAAATATGCACAAAACAGACCTCCAATTCGTAGTCGGCACTTCGAGAACACCTGAAATAGATATTGATGAAGGAACATTTGTATTTTTTTTTCATTCTTCTACGATGTTCCAACCGTTAGTTTCTGCTAAAAATACTAGTTTCCATGACGTTAAACCCACACAGTCAATGCAGTTGCTTTAACAATTGCCCTAGAAGATAGCTTGTTTTTTTACTACAAGTTCAAATGATGAATTGGCATAACAATTATGCAAAAGGATGATTCTAATATTTATCAAAGCAATGTTTTCAATACAACAATATTTTAGATTTTTCCAAATCATCCTTCGATGAAGTATTGCAACATAATTAATGATTTTGTCTATTTTTTTTTACCGCCATCGTAACTTTCACTTGCTTTTTATCGCCATGTTGTATTTAAAGAACCTGAAAATTGAGATCTATGAAACGCATTCATGAAAGATTTATGCTATGCCTCACATGGAGAGACCACAAGACAGCACAGTACATCGGGAAAAGACTAGTCAGGGACATGATAAAATCCATTAAAAAATCTCAAATGGCTGTGGGCTGGCCATGTTGCAAGAATGACAGACAACCAATTGACATCAAAACTCGCGACATGGATCCCCCTGCCCCTGAGATCACATGCAGAATCTAGACCGGCAGAACATTAGATGGAGAGACAAGCTAAACAAATTCAGAAAGTACTGGCTCCGTGACGCCCATGATAGAGAAGTGTGGCAAATCCTGGGGAAGGTCTATGTCTAAAGAGGGACGTAGGAAGATGATGATGATGATGATGTTGATGATGATGATGATGACGACGACGACGACTTATCCATTGTAAACATGAACAAGCGTGGAATATCGAAGATAACGAGTTAGGTTTGAGGTGAAAAATTAGCTTCTGTTCAACTATGAAGTCTCCGTGGCTGAATTAAAAGCAGCCAGGCGTATACTAGACTAGAGTATAATATATGTGCGTTCATTGGAAAGCGTTACACAACACACACACACACACACACATATATATATATATATATATAGATATATACACACACACACATATATATATATATATATATATATATATATATATATATATATATATATATATATATATATATATATATATATATATATATATATTGTGCAGCTTCTAAATCCAAAGATATAACATTTCCAAAATTTTTGTCATTTCATTCAGTTATTTCTAAATATCTGTTTACGCAATTTATTTAAGATTTTCAAGAGGTTTTATGCTGTAAAGAATAAGATATTATGATACGTTGTGTGAAATGTTTTTTTTTGGATCATCAGTTTTTCCTAAGGTATCCGTTTCGGGTCTTAAAAGAAAACAGTTATATTAAAATGGCTCTCAGTTATGTTGATCCAACACCACCTCCTCATAAGTTATGATTTTAATGTTTAGATTTGTTCTATCATTTCTAGAATCATATCTTAATACGTGTAGTATGTTAATTTGTAGAGGTTATTTTCATAAAGTATTGCGTATGGCTGTTATCTAATACGTCAAGAGAGACGATGAAGAGAATTGAGCAGAGAGTGATCCAAAACAGCAGTTAGAGAACTCGTACATAACTCCAATAAATTGAATGAAATGATTTCAAAATTAGAAGCGAAATGCAATGAATCCAATCGATACATTTCATTTAAATTGAACGAAGAACAGAATACAAGACATTTGGAAGCATGCAGTAAATATGCTTAACGTTATGAAACTGATTCGTTTTTACATCGTTACTTTTGATGAAAAATGGCTATTCATTTGAAATAATGAAACTGGTTGCGTTTTCTTCTGCCCTTGAAAAAAAGAAATGAAAACTTGTGTATCACCGAGCCAGAACAAAATAACAGAAAAATTTGAGCGTTTTAGTTTTATAAAACAGTCCAGCTATGAGAATGGTACTTCGATAGGAATACAAAACAAGGACTCTTTAAGACAAATCTGATGCTAAACTTTATCTCCTTTCGGGTAATGATAGCAACCAAAACGACCAACAGTGGTGGTTTCCAATTGTAACACTAGAAAACTCACGGCAGATCGTCTCCGTGCAACGACCCCCCCTCGACTCAAGAGACATTCATGCAAAGGCTGTTTTGCAAATCTCTGAAAAGCCATAGACATCATTACAGCGATGGTCAAGTCACAATGATAACATGTAAATCTGCACAAAAGTTGATGCTGGTTGGTGGCTCTCACCACACAAAATCAGGGTTTGCAAAACTCGTTAGACCATCTACCCCTCAAGGCAAGTCTGCCGGAGGGAAAGAAAATCAAATGTACCAATACCATATCCACAAAAGTACCAAATCTTCCCCTAACGTTCGAATCTCCCCAAACGTTCCAAAAACGTATTAAATCAGTAATATATAATCATACATGAAAATTGGAAGATTAACTAAAGATCATTAATAAAATACCAAGTAAACAAGAATATATGTCAAAGGATGTCATCATCATCATCATCATCATCAATCTTTTAACGTCTGTCGTTGGACAGAAACTTTTCTCAAAATCTGCCAGATCTATCTTTCATGCGTGTCGAAGCCAATATTTTCTGAACTTTTATAATTTGTCATGTCATCTTATATTTTGCTGGACACAGTTTCGCATATGATCTCTGTGAGTTGTGATATCTATCGGCTGTCTGACATTCTTGCAGCATGAATAGCTCGGTGTAATTTGTGGTTTCGAATGGTTTTCATGATATCCCTGATTCATGTTTTTCTCTCTAATATACAATGCTCTTTTGTGATCTCTCCGTGGTATTGAGCAGTATTATCTCCCGTGCACAATGGTTCTCAGCTTGAAGGATCAATCTTCTAGTTACGTCCCTTGTTCCAGCTCAATAGGTCACTATCGGGAGGATGCATTTGTTGTAGACCCTTCTTTTCAAGTCTAGGTTTTTTTTTGTTCTTGTAATTTCAACATTGGCGACTCGAACGACTGCTTTCATAAACCATAGCTGTCGTTCAAAGTGGCCCAACAATTGACGCAAAGAAGTAGTATTATCTAAATTCAAATCAAACAGGTCTGGCTAGTCACTCAATAGAAACTGTTGTGCTTCGCTGAATGTAATCAATTAAAAAATTCTAGAAATGCGTGATCAATCAATAAATTTTCATCTCATCTTTTGATCAACACTTAAAAGTATGAATTGGCCAAAGAACAAAAAAAAAACAACAAAAAAAACAAAAAAAAAACAAGTATGAACGCAGCAAAACTTAAACTATTGACAAATTCAACATCAATTCATATCGTAAATGGGACCCCAACTAAAAACCTATTTGGGGTTGAAATTTCTAGAAACAATGATGATTTTTTTTTGGCTATGATTTGGAGAGACTTTCTTGAAAACTGACCATTCTCATCCTGATCCCACTTCTCGCAGACCTTTCTTATCTCAAACCAGCTTGACACGGATGAAAAAAATCAAACAAACAAAAAAACAAAACACGTTCCTGCCCCACATCCGGCCGATTCTCCTTGTTTCAGACCACAACTGATCCTCACCTGCACACAGATACAAAGATTCTCCTTCCCCTACTTAAAAGCAGTGTCCTCACTTCATTCCTCAAATCACGAACACGTAAAAAGCATAGTTTTCTCTGCATCCACTACAAGATACTCGGAAAAGACGACTGGTAACCATCGAAATGCATCGGAACATGATTATTGATAATAGGAAATCTCAAGATTTGGTTTTTCCCTTAAATTTCTCTCCACCTCCTAATTGTCATTTTTACCAATATTCCGTCGGATCACCTCAAATGTACAGAACGAATATATGAACACAGAATTTAAAATTCTCCAAGTCATATACTTAACAAAATGGGTTGTAACTCAAACTTGAGGATTGACCAGCCTAAAGATTATGCTAAAAGATATTTTAAAAAATATGCTAGTCTGCATGATCCACGGAATAAAACCTATTCTTGATCACAGACAACACCCTTGTTGTCATGCTAGAATTGAGGTATCATACTAGCAGTGTACATACGCCAGAAGACGTTCGAGCCAGAAAACAGTTCTTACAACCTATGTGGATATGGCTATCATAGCTTTATTGGGCTACACTGACCCATTCTTCAGCCAGTTTGAAACCAAAACACCGATATCCCAAAACAAATCCTGCATGTATAAATCGAATTACTGTAGCTCTTGCCTGAAACGAACATCATTCAATGCTTGCCCAGCTGTCGATCCTCGAGTCTATAATCGATAGAAAAAGGGTTTCTAAGCCTCATCAGGGAGCAATTCTTGAAATAGTATACGGCTAGAAATACATTATGAAATGATCGATGATTTCCAGGGTTTTCTTGGTTTCTGGCCCCACACCAATGACCTCTACGTGTGGTCGATCGGTAATCAAAACAAAATGACAAGGGATATACAGAAATGTGGTGCAGTTTGTTACCGAAAAATCGCTATTTTGTTTCCCAACTCCTGACCCCGAGATATTCTGCTTTATCCGATGAGAATCGGTCCTCTTTCGAACCGAGGGAATCATTTTCGATTGGATTCATTAGATAAAAAAACACGCAAAGAAACGTCCAAATCAAACTGAGATCTGTTTCCTTGCATCGATAAAATAGTATACCCAACTGATGGCTACAGAATGGACACAAACTCAATGATTACTTCTCATAACCATGGTCTTGCAAAATTTGCATGGATCGGGTTGAGACAAAAAAAAACCCCTCTCTCCCTCAAAATGCCTGGAAAAATTGCCGAATTTATCATTTAACTCACAATTAATAACAGTACAAAGATCTTTGAAATTCATACGTCTCTAAAGGCCCCCAATGACCATATATGATAGGGCCATTTATCATCATCATCATCATCAGCAGCAGCAGCAGCAGCATCATCAGCATCAACATCATTAGTCTTTTGATGTCCGACGTTGGATTCAGACCTTCCCCAGGATTCGCCTCACTTCTCTATCATCTAGTACTTTCTGAATTTGTCTAGCTCGTCTCTCCATCTAATACTATGTTGGCGTCGATCACGCATGTTGTCACTGAGGATCTATTTCGTGAGTCGCAGTATTCATCTGTGGAACATAGCCAACCCATTGCCATTTGAGATTTTTAATGGATTTTATTATATCCTTGACTATACTCTTTTCCTGATATACAGTGCTGTCTTGTGGTCTCTCCATGTGAGGTTTAGCACAATTCTCTCATATGCACGTTGCATGGTTTTCCTTTTGAGGATTAATCTCTTGGTTAGGTTCTATGTTTCAGCTCCATAAGTAACTAATGGGAGGATGCATTGTTTGTATACCCTTCTTTTTAGGATATATGGGATCTTTTTGTTTTTGAAGGTTTATTGCTCTACCAAAGGCTTGCCATCCTGGGGTGATTTTTCGCTTGATTTCTTCTTTTTTTAGGGTTTCATGGAGATTCGTGATATAAGGCCCTTCAATACCCATTTAATCTGTATTTTGGGGTTATCATGACATGTTCTTGCAATAATGCATATTGCAGTTAATTCAAACACATTGTTAACATTTTTGGATAATTAGGTGTCCCCAGATGCAAATATCGAATAATTTTCACCCCAAAAAATGTTCACTGAGCATAGCACAGCTCGTTCCTTGGTCATGATCGGAGAACAAGGAGACAAGATTGTTGTACTAATGTTCCAAGTACCTACCAGTTCTCAGTGATCCAAACTCAAAATTATTTTTTAAAAATCCAGGCTCGAAAACCATCCATTGACATAGGTAGGTAATACGTATCTATAACAGTCATGAAGCAGATTACATTGTAACGTCAGTATCAATAAAGATCACTTTTTGTGAGAAGAATTTTTATTCTTATCCTAAGATCTTCCCCATGGACCCCATTTATTACTGCTGTGATATTAAAACTTGATTTATGGATTAAAACTTGTTGAAAACGATCCAATCGATTGATGATGACCTGATAGGTTAATCAAAGGTTAAAAGGGTTTTCCATTCATGTTTGCATCAAAATCAAATCATAATGTCCATCTATTCAATCGGAGTGAGGTCCCCACTGCGAAATTATCTTTTTTTTTTTTTGGAATTGGATATTTCACATCCCAAACAACGCAAAAGTGTAGTGCCAGGCCTTATTCAACACAAATTACTCCTTGTTCTATCCTCAAATTGAGAGAGAGAGAGGGAGAGAGGGAGAGAGAGAGAGAGAGAGAGAGAGAGAGAGAGAGAGAGAGAGAGAGAGAGAGAGAGAGAGAGATGGGGAAGACATTTTTTAAAAATTCAAGTAGTCAAAATCAGAACAATTTATGATAAAAAAGTGAGATTCTGTTACATATTGTGCAACTTAAATGAAATGAGAAACTAAATGAATTCATAGAATTTGCCGGATAATCCATGAAGTTGCGATGGAAATATCAATAGACTTGAATACTGAATGTACCAAAAAGACAAAAAAACAAACAAAAAACAAACAAACAAAAATGCAAGAAAAATAAAACAGAATAAGAAAGATCACTCAATCGTAAACCATCACGTGACCAATGTCTTCTGGCACCATGCCATGTTTTGGTTGATGAATTAGAAAATCAGAGAAAAGGGATTATCATTGGATATAGTTACTTCACACACATTTTGTTGGGCAGTGATCTAGTCCAAATCTTAAAAACACACAAAAAAAAACAATAGGGTTCAAAATGATAGATCAATCTAGTATGACTCCACTTTGCTAAGAATCATCATCATCATCATCATCATTGCTGAACATAGAACTTCCCAAGGATATGCCACACATCTCTATCGTTGGCGTCACAAAGCCAATATTTTCTGAACCTGTCCAGTTCGACTTGCCATTTTATATTCTGCTGGCTTTGGTTGCACATTTGATCTCTGCAGATCCATTTTGTAAGTTATGATGTCAAATGGTTGTCTGCCATTCTTACAACATGACCAACCCATTGCCATTTTAGTTCCCTAATGGTTTTTAAGACGTGTTGGACTCCTGTTATCCCAAGTAAACTGTACTCTCTTTGAGTGATATTGAGCATGTTTCTCTCATGTGCACGTTGTGTGGTTGTCAGTTTGTGGGTCAATCTCTTAGTTATGTTCCTCGCTTAAGCTTCATGGGTGACCCTGAGGCTTGAATGCTTAGGTTTTCAGCCCTCTTGCTATATTGGTGTGGCTGCATACTTAGCCAGTCAACGAGACCAACTTGAAGAATGAAAGAAACCTATGTTGACAGTTTTAGTGACAGTTTTGATTGACTGTTTCTAATGGAATATAATCATCTCTATAGGATAAATGCTTTTTGAAATGATTTCGACCTAGCTATAGGCTCGACACTCGTATCCACTGTATTGGTTACAGAACTGTCCTATATCTCATAAATATTCGATAAATAATAATTAATAGCCATAAATATTAATGGAATGATAAAATCTTTATAGAAATTGATGATTTTAGATATTCAAGGTTAGGGAAATAATGATCAATTATAACTTTTGGTACAATGATAAATAGTTTGAAAGATACATTAATACTGACAGTCAGTAGTGGAGAAAAAATCCAGAGAATTGAAACAAATGGTGGGCAGGAACGTTTATAGGAAGATTCGAAAATCTGGAAAAAAAAACACTGAGTGAGACTTAATGAAGTCTAAAAGCCAACTAATTTCTGGAATCTTTTAGAGAATTTAAAAAATCTGTGCGATGAATATAACAACCATACACCTGATTAATTGAATGCTTGTAACGATCCCGGAGATTTTTCTCAAAGGAATGGATGACCTGGAAAGCAGAGGAAGATGATACCCTTTTTTTGTTTTTGATAATCTGTAATAATACTGAGAAATGCATTGGAGATTAAAAAAGCCTTGGTATCACTTGACCAAAGTGAAATTAAACAGAAATAGAGCTAACTATCCATTGACTGCCCTTTAAAAAGACTTTGCAATGGTTGCAATGAACATAATTGACTTGAAATATTTTTTTTCATGATACTAACTTTCATCTTTTGCCAAATTCTTCTAGGCAAAGCGTTATACTTGTTCTGTTTTTTTTTTGTTAGTTCATCGATATTTATCGCCACAACTTTTAAATTTTACTTTCATTTCCACTTCAACGTTTCAGACGCTATAACCTCCGGCTTTTCTTTGGTGACTTTTGTATTATGTAATCTCGAACTTGGTTGATAGGCCATGTACGTTTGTACAGAAAAAAAGATCAACATAGCTGATCAGAATAAGATCAGACACTCTGATACAGGCAAAGATGGGGATCGCAGTAACAGAAATACTGTGATGAAAAAGACGAGGGAAATAATCCAAATGAACAGATGTCTAAAGAGTACCTTAATACCTGTTATCACTTTTCCTTTTTATTATCATTATTTTAAAATCCAGTTGGAAACATACACACACACAAACATACATACATATAGATGACTAGACCTTCTCCCCAAAATAATAGCGATATATACAGAGAGAGAACATCCAGGACCTCCAACTAATACTAGAAAATTGGCTCCCACATGAACATCAGCAAAACAAAGGTCATGTACAACAAACATGTCGGGGATGAACGCACAATGATCAGAATCGCAAGTACAAAGCATGAAAAAGTAGACCGCTACATCTATCCAGGACAACGAATCTCCATGAAATCCCCAAATGAAGAAATCAAGCAAAAAATCACTATAAGATGGCAAGTCTTCCGTAAGGCAAGCTCAACCTTCAAAAACAAGGAAATCCCATTAGCCCTGAAAAAGAAGGGTATGCAACCAATGCACCCTCCCGATAGCCACCTGTAGAGTTGAAACACGGAACTTAACTGAAAAACTGACCAGCAAACTGACAACCATTCAAGATGTACTTGAGAGAATATTGCCCAACATCACATGAAGAGACCTCAAAACAGCAATATATATCAGAGGAAAAGCAAAGTTCCGAGACATCATAAAAAAACATTACGAATCTCAAATGATAATACGCTGGTCATGTTGAACGAATGGCTGAAAACCGATGGCCATCACGACTATAATGACCAGAGGTATGAAAATAGAAAGTTAATTATGGCGATTGATTTTGTTATACCTGTACGTGCGATGTAAAAGTACGTTTACAAATAGAGATGTCGAGCGGTGCCGAAACTTCCATTTTTCAATTTAGTATGTTTGTCTTCTTAGTGAAGTTGATATTTTCGAATTTTTATCTAGATCTAGGTAGCATGACGTTTCAATCATCCTGTATGTGTGTGTTTGTGTTAACATTCTCCATTTCACTGTAATTGTGAGATGGCTATCTTTGAATCAGTAATGTGTTGATAGTGAAGCATTGTTTTGATACTTTTCATTCGCAAAGGATGACGTATGCTTTGCTAATCTTGATTAAAATTATATTTTTCGATATCTTTATGTACTTTTTTGTTTCCCAGGGTTTCTCTGGGGTTTATTTTTCAGCTTGATGTACTATAGTAGATCTCAGACATTTGTTTAGCAAGAGGCACCAATTGCTATTCGTACAATTGCAGTCTGGTTTGTTTTTATTTTCTACACTAGTAATATTCCTTATTACTTTGTTGTTACGCTTTGATATGAATTTTGGAAGCTGTCTATATAGTTGTAGCTTTATTTCAGTTTATCCCTGTTGATTATATTTTACACAATGGGCTGCTTGCTGGGAAGTGATTTCTATTATTTTGAGGGAATACCAGGTAACTTTTCTATCGCTATGTATATATTCATATCGGGAGGATGCATTGGTTATGGATCCTCCTTGTCAAGACTAATGGGGATTTTTTTTCTTG
The DNA here is from genome assembly GCA_963457665.1 of Thysanoteuthis rhombus. Lineage (NCBI taxonomy): Eukaryota > Metazoa > Mollusca > Cephalopoda > Oegopsida > Thysanoteuthidae > Thysanoteuthis > Thysanoteuthis major. The sequence goes on along the minus strand of OY735228.1, from coordinate 34,787,478 downwards.
AATGTTGAAGTTGCTCATTTGAAGGCTGTCCAACGTAGCATGATTCTTTGTTTGATCTCTTCTTTATTTGAAGATCTAATGGAGATTCGTTGTTTAGGTAGGGTAGATTTACCGGCCTATTTCCCTCAGCTCTGCTTTTTCGAAATCGATCATTCTCTCTCTCTCCCTCTCTTATTCTCCAATGTATACGTCGCTCATGACATAGGTTTCAGAGAAGTTCATCTCAAGATGCAACCGTATATGGAAATATGTAAATGCATGAATGCACACCTGTATATCAATGTATGTATTCAAATACATACACAAGCACACACAAACACACATGTGTGTGTGTGTTTGTGTGTGTGTGTGTGGCATGAATATATATATAATACTAAGCATATCTTTTTTTCATTTCTCTATCCATTTATCTATCTATCTACTACATATGATATACATGATTCATACATTTTTTCAATTTTCAGTCAATGGATGAACCTTGGTGAATAAACCTTGGCATTAATTTTTCCCACATTCAAACTGTTATTTCAACAGTCTGGACATAAATCGTTCGTTACCAATATATATATATTATAAATGTATATACATTTATATTTCCTGTGTTCAATTACGTAAGATGGGCCTGCCGTTATCATAAAGTCATGGGCTGCCGGAGGCGATTCGTGCATGCATGTTTATATGAGACGACACACGAACCAACAGGTCAGTCTGCGCCATTGCACACACGTCGAAAAGCGTGCATCTGCGCATGCGCATGCCGGTTCGATTAACTTATGAAAAGTTATTAATGTTCGTTCAACTCATACAGTTTCCATTTTAGCTGTGCTTGCATTTTCGGTAATCATACAAACTCACAAAAGCGAAAGGGAGGAAAAAAACAATGAAATAAAAATGCCAATTTGTAACGGAGTAAACAAAAGGAAGAATTAAAAAGGAATAAATATAAACGAATGGTAATATTAAAAAAACAAACTGACAAAAAAAACAATATTGATAATAATGGCAACAATAGCAGCAATAATAGAATAAATAATAATATCAAGAAGAAAGAGAATGTAAAGAGGGAGACAAACGAAAACGAACAATATTAATAATAATGATAACAGTAACGGCAGCATTAATGGAAAGAAGAAAAAAAGAGGATGGAAGGAAAGGATATAAATAATATTAACAGTAGTTGTAGTAGCAGCAAGAAGAAGAAGAAGAAGAAGAAGAAGAAGAAGAAGAAGAAGAAGAAGAAGAAGAAGAAGAAGAAGAAGAAGAAGAAGAAGAAGAAGAAGAAGAAGAAGGAGAAAGCAAATGAGAGAAGGAGAGGAAAATGACAGAGGGTTGGGGAAAGCCTGGGATGATAAGTACGATGAGAAAAAATATGAGTATTAAAAATAATTGTATTGACTATAAAAACAAGATCGACGAGGAGGAAGGAAAAAGAGAACAAAAAAAAAAAAACAGATAAAGACGAAAAAAGTAAAGAAGAAAAACATGGGATGGAAACATTATTAAAGACATTGAAGAAAATTTCAAATTATGTAAAAAGAAATCGATCGAAGTATAAATATGGTCAAAATAAATCCTATTCATGACATCATTGGCGTTTTTCACGGGGAAATATCTAAAATAAAGTATAAGAATCTAAAGACATCTAGATTCTCCGGAATATACACGCTATACCCAATGGAAAACATCCGATATAGAGAGGAAAAAAACAAACAAACAAAAAAACAAAAAACACCTAGGAGCATCTATATTTTGGAGTATGTAGATGTTAAGCCCCCCAGGAAAACATCTAAAAAAAAGAATAAAAAGCATATCTGACACATCTAAAAGCATACAGATTCAGGGAAATATTTATGTTATTAATGAACCTGCCAACACAAGGCATAAGAACAGCCATTAAGAGCTTGTTTTCAAAGACTAAGAAAAAAAGCATTTTAGAAGGGGTCTTGTGAAATACTGCTGCTAATATTCAAGTCTGTAGACAAAACAGTGCGCCCAGAAGCACTAAAACACACAAACTCATGCACATATACCAAAAAAAAAAAAAAAAATTCAACCCGTTGGTATCTCTCAATCGAGGAAAATAAAAAAGGAGAAAACAACAAAAAAAGAAATGTGAAGAAAATGAGAGAGAGGAAGAGAATGAAGAAAATGAAAAAAATGAGAGAGAATAAAAGAAATGAGAAAAAAAGGAAGAAGATGAGGAAAATGAAAGAAGAGGAGGGAGAGAAAAAGGAAAAGAAGGAAGAAATTAAGTTTAAGAGAAGAAGAGGAGGATGAAAAAAAATGAAAATAAGAGGTGGATGAAAGACTTTGAGAAAGAGGACCAAGAAATTGAAGTGAGGAAGGAAGTTGAAAAAAATGAAAAGTAAGAGATAAAGACAGTGAGAAATACATAGTATGAAAATTGAATCAACTGGGCACCCATTACTCCATCAACTTGTGATAGTATTGCAGCTCACGTAATCAGTAAACAAGCGATAACCTTTAAATAAGATCAAGCTTTCCATTTTGCCTGAACCCCCACGAGAACAGAGCGTGTCCCACGGTCGGTTAAATATGGGGATACCATACATGCGATCGTGTAGGCAGGAAAACACTCTCTTCGTTCTCGTAACTATTGTCACAAAGAGATAAAAGCGCTGAAATTTTGTCCCAGGACTATTCTTGAGCCCTTTTTGTACTCAGACTGAAAGCAGTACCACGCCTCAAGGGGCGAAACTCACACCGGGCATGGCACCATATTTACTCCCGGCTAGTCTTAAATGGACACGTTTTATCCACAGTGCAGTTAGCCGAACACTTATTTACATAGTTACTGCTCCATTTAGATCAAAGAGACGGGGTCAATTTATTTGCAATTATTTAATTTCTAGCGACTGTGAAAAAAATTTAAAGAGAATATTTTTTTAGATATCTTTCATGCACTCAAATATCCCAGCGTACTTAGAGCTAGTTTAGACTGTTTTAGAGTCTCTGCACAGAAAATGCTGGATCAATTAAAAAAAAAGAAAGAAAAGACGAATTGCTGGAGCCATAGCCAACATAAAGGTGCTATTTATAGTTCGGTGTATGCAAAAAGTGCCACCTTGGTCTTAAAGTATCAAGTATCAAATTTCAGCTCAATCCGATCATCAATAAAGCAATTTCGTTGGGTTAAACTGCCGAATGGGTTATATGAGTAAATCCGTGCCACGCTCCGATGATAAAAATAGTATGTATGAAGAAATTATTATTATTATTTGCAATCTCACACCAGTTGCCTGGTGGTTACCGCTGGAGTTTGAGTGACAGCAAGTCTCCTCAAGCTTCAAGCCCTCCTCTCTTAGTTCTCATAGGCCACAGTTATGATGCAGTTTACTGTTTCACACCGGTTGCCAAGTGGTCATTGCTGAAGGCTGAGTGACAATAAATCTCCTCGGGTCTTCAGCCAACATCTCTTCTCTCTTCTGCCTATCATGCCAGCGCTGAGGTTTACGTTTTCGCTTTCATTTCCCTTCCTCTGTAAGGTCACTGCTAACAATTAGTGTTGCAGTCTTTATATTTCTAGCACTTTCCTCAGTATCCATGCAGTTCCTAGCAATTATTATTATTATTATTATTATTATTATTATTATTATTATTATTATTATTATTACTATTATCATCAATAATAATAATAATAATAATAATAATAATAATAATAATAATAATAATAATAATAATAGTACGAGCAGCGTAGCGGGTTGTTATCATCGACGCCATTCGCCAGTGTTCGAGCCTACATGAAAAATAATTTTGAATGCTGATTTTCCAGACCATCTACTCCTATTCACTTCATTTAGCGCCATTTCTTATCAAGACTTGTTAGGGAAATTAAATCAAGGAGAAAATGGTAATGGATAATAATTGTAACTGAAGAAGAGAAACGACCTTTAAAAGTGGGTCGGATAGGTGTTCAATTTCCCCCGGTTCATAGATCATTTTTCAAACCAAATTATAAACTGGGATCCTGAAAGCTTTTTTTTTCTTTTTTTAAATGGCATCTTCATCGTATAGGGAAAACTTCTGCTACATAATCTTCCTGATCGTGTATCATTCAAGCCAATAGTATATGTATGAACCAGAAGCTGTCCTAGACGAGCATGTAAGACCTGAAACACTATGGGACTTTGAGATAATAACGGATCACGCAATGCGAATGAAGATAGAAGATTTAGTCATCGTATAAAAAGAGAAGAAGAAGAGTCAATGAAATGAAATCGAAATTGAACAAAACACTGGTGAAATATCAAGATGTTTCACGGGGTATTATCCATAATCATTGTCACGTTTGCAGTTCGAATTGGCACGTCAGTGTGGGTCGCGTATGCGCTTGCACACGTGCCTGTATGTTTGCGTACACGTGTGTGTGCGTGCGAGTGTTTCTTCATAATCCTTTTCAATGAAAGCATAAATACTACGTTCTGATACTGGTGGCACTATGTACAATATGTTAGTATACCAAGACCTTGTCCAAGTTTTGTGGAAAACTATTAGACGCGTTTATGAGATGTACATTCCTGATAGCTGGCTCATTTTGATTTGAATCCCCAAATGCTATAATTGAGACTAGACAAATCAGAAATGAATCAGGACTAATTGAGACTCTCCAACCCATGGCGTTGCTGGGGTCTACGAAGATATCGAGAAAGGTGCTTATGATTCAAGAAGACTTACTATCACTCAATCTTCAGTGACAAGCATAAGACGTCTGGTGTTTAGATTAACGTACATGAAATTAGGAGAATAAAAATGATAATGATAATACCCCTGGTGAAATCTATAAGATACTACTTATCTGTATATTTAACATCCTATCTATAATGCAAATTTGCTCAAACTCTCCACTAGGTATTACCCTGACAATTGTGCTTCACGTAAGAACAACGATTGTAGACTTTGTATATATTAGTCTACATGGTTATAGACTATAGTTTGACGAACTTTCTGGGATTTTTGAAGCATAAAAACGTTTTAGAAGCGTACAGGAAGAAACGGTTCGAATTTAACGTTCCAGAAGCACTGTCGTTCAAAACATCTCTCATTATCATATCGTATTTTTTGTTTGCATAATAAAACCTAAGCAAGTCGATATTATTCTTTTGTACCCATTTCATTTGTTTTAATAAGGTTTAAATTTAGTTTCTAGTGTTCAGATATCATTGTGAACAGGATTGATTCTGGACCAAAACATTGCATTATTTCCAAATTCTATTTCCTTTCATAAAGCAAATACAATGTCTAATTTTTTATTCGGATATAGGGATGCTTGTCACAGGAGAACTATCAGATGAAAAATAGGTTAAACCGAATTTCAATTGATATTTTTTCCTCAAAAAAGCTGCATTTATTTCGCTAGCTATAATGACCCTACGGCTGTGAAACATTGATTCATTTCTCAAGGTTTTATGACCGTGATCTCCATATATTAAGAGCATAGGCTCCATATATCTGCAAATAACTGCCCGGAAGGCGGGTATTTTCAGCAAGTAATGATGAAAGCAACAAGTAAGATAAAAAAAAATCGAATATGAGAAAGAAGAGGTGGGATAGATCAAATATAGGAAAGAGAAGTTAAACTGAAAGGAGAAACAAGCAGAAGAGAAAAAAAACGAAGGACAACAGGATATTGAAAAACCAACGAGAACAAACTAGCAAATAAAATGACTGATAGACGAAAGAAATTCGCTGAATACTCCCAATGACGTTCGTAGCATCTGGCCTCTCTGCTGTAGATTCTGTTTATACTTCCCAACATTCTCTCTCCTACCCTCTGTGTTATTATATCTTGTGTATTATTCTTTTGGTAAGCAATAATCGTTCGTTTGGGTCTCAAAGAATTGACATCATGCAAGATATTGCATATTTACAACTGTACGTATCTAATTCACGCTTGATTCCGCGCAGAGCGAGGCTAGAGAAAAAACAAGTTAGTTTGTTGCCGGTGTGATGCATGAACGATGCACCGATAACGTGTTTGCTTCAATGTAACCTAACGAAATAAGTATATATATATATATATATATATATATATATATATATATATATATATATGTTTGAGCGTATAAGGCTGAATTACCTCTACAGCATCACAGCTTTCCTCGCCTAAATGGTAATGTAATCTCGCATTAAATGGGAGGCAAGTTTGTAAACGGATAAGAAAGCAATCAAGCAAGAGAGAGAGAGAGAGAGAGAGAGAGAGAGAGAGAGAGAGAGAGAGAGAGAGAGAGAGAGAGAGAGAGAGAGACATGGGGGAGAGAAAAGAAAGAAAGATGGAAAGAAATAGATAGAACCGAAAACAGAATCGGCAAACCGGGTTCTAGATTAGGCTCAGGGTACATTTTATTTTCTCTCAGCATTATTTACCTGAGCGAAGGCATGAATCCACATAATCAAGTATCTAAATAAAATATATCATCTTGCACGCCAAGTTGATTGATGGAAAAGTTAGCGAATGATCGATCTCTCGTGCAAATCGCTACCACGAAACTAACTTGCTATCCTTACAGCTAAAATGTAACCAATATATTCAGCAACACGGGACTTGGCCAGATTAGTTGGATAAAAGAACTGGTTATAGAATTGCCTGATCGAGCAGGGACGCGTTGCCGGCCGCTGATGTAGATTTGGTTGTTATGCATTTCATTTTAAATACTCATCACTAAGGATAGTAGGCAGTGCATTTTGTACTGTTGAAAGTGGTAAAAATATCAGGAACCGTGAAAACAAACTCTTACCAAAACTGTCAAAATAAATTGCTTTCAGTTTACATGTTGGTCTTGCTGGCTGGCTGGCTGGCTGGTAATGTA
>OY735228.1:34765651-34775651 GCA_963457665.1 Thysanoteuthis rhombus | reverse complement strand
AGAAATTCGATCATTTCATTCATATTCCGTTACACACACTTCTACGAAAAAGTTCATTCAGAACTATTGAAGGTATTGTTTCGACAAATAGAAAGATGAACAGACGCAACAAATCACATTTGAAAAAAATGAGAGCAATAAAAAAAAAAAAGAATTGAACAATGCTCTACCATGAGTAGGAATCGATCCATGGTAATCGCAGCCAGTGCGTAGGAACCTAAACCCAACAAGGTTTCGGCTGAAATTCATTGTAGAGTACCTTTTTGAAAATTCAATTAAAAAAAAAACCAGAAAATTCAAAATTCACTTCAAACTTTTGCAAAATTCGCGTTGTGTGGATGTATATAAGATCAATAAAGGGGACAAAAATATTGTTGGATCTTCTCTATAATATAATTTGTTACGTTACCCAACCTACCACGAAAATTCTTTGATATCTATTGATAACTCTTACAGATATTTTGTTGCCAAATTGAGAGACGGGCAGACAGGGTTGAATACATATATCCCATCTATATTGTTGACCAAAATAAAAAATAATACCCGAGTTATTAATTACGGAAATTGGGACAGAACTGTTTGAAGTGTCATGTTCACAATCATTCTCCGTTCCCCAGATGCGGTAGAGAAAACACTTTCTTTCATTGATGTAATACTAACGTTCTTAAAAGCTGCGATCAGCTACCGTATTTTACATTTGTAAGAGCAGGGATCACTATGAATGACTTACTTTTAAAAAAAACAAAAAAAAAAAACAAAACAAAAAAAAAACAAAACAAAAAAAACCCCAGTATACTTCCCGGTCTACCAAAGCCTCTACAGATGCTGCATACATGATAAATCTTGGATCTAATGGGCTATTGATCGGTGAAACACCAATCAACACGTTTCTATCTTAGTTCGTTTGCTTCAAAAAGCGTGACGAACGGCCAGACAAGCGCAGAACGGATCAGGTCAGTTTTTTTTCTCGAGATAAAATTTTTCTTTGAGACACGTGTTATCGAATGGTGAAAGCCATGTGCATTTATCTTCAATACTTCCCGAAATATGGGGAGATTAGTGACCAACGAGTTTGATAGGACAGACATAATACACAGCAACAAAAGAAACTGAGATAGTTGCACAAGGAACGCGGACACACACACGTACACACGCATGTATGTGTGTGTATATAGGCAATATGTTTTAATGAATGATAGTTCATGCTCAACCTCACATGGAGAGATCACAAGAGAGCACAGTATATCAGGAAGAAAAAGGTAGTGAGAAACATCATAGAATCTATAAGAAAACTCAAATGGCAATGAGCAGGCCATGCTGCAAGAAGGGCTGACAAACGATGGACATCACAACTCACAACATGGATCCCCAGAGATCACATGCGAAACCGAAGCCGACAAAATACAGGATGAAAAGATGAACTGGGCAAATTTAGAAAATACTGGCTCTGAGACGCCCACGATAGAGTGTGGTGAATCCCGAGGAAGGTGTATGTCCAACAACGGACATTAAAGACTGATGATGATGATGATGATGATGATGATGATGATATGTACACGTTAATATAGATAGGGACAAATTGAGATAGATTAATCGCTGAGATGAATATCGCTTGTTATATATATATATATATATATATATATATATATATATATATATATATGTACATATATATATATATATATATATATATATATATGTGTGTGTGTGTGTGTGTGTGTGTGTGTGAGTATGGACCGACCGGATGGATATGGATATCAACATATAATGAGAGATATGAACCATGAATAGGATTCGAGTGATCGATAGGTAGATTAAAAGGGATAAAACATAGATATGACCCAAACGATGTAGATATAGATAGGTCGATGGTTGGCTCTTTTCGTCTTGGCAAACGATTTTAAGCACTTTGAGTTGCTATGCCCGGGTGTTTAGTATGAAGGAAGTGTTGTGCCAAAGTTATAAATCGTCCCTCTCAAAAAAAAAAAAAAAAAAAGAAAAAAAAAGAAGACTGACTTCAGGTCCGTACCTCCAGATTTTGTGTCAGGGATTACTCCCTTACTGTCCACAACGTTTGGTATCCCCACAAGGACACTCATCTAATTAATGACGAAGTTTGACGTTGCTTAAATACGGTGATAGTACTAGAGATGATACGTACAACGTGATTTCTACGGATGGATGAATAGATATTTAGACGGTTTGACCTGGTTAAATTAAGGTCTGGTTTATCCATTGAAAGAAAACTGTTACCGGACACAAACTAAGTGACCAATCTAGCATACACTTATACTTCAAATTAAACCCCGACAGGGAACTTATTTTGAGGGTTGGAGTGAGAACAAAAGGAGGCTTTTTTTGACTTAATACTTAAATTCCCAGCCCTCTAGCTGGTACTAGGTGTATAGGTGAAACATACGAGCCAGCAAGCCATCCAGATCGAATTGAAAACTAAAGAAACCTATTTTAACCGATTTGGCGACAGTTTTTGTTTGCATTGTATGTGATATAAAAGGAAGTGACGGAGATACTCGCCATCGCAGTCAATAATTGTATACCCGTAGCGTTAAAATTCATACCGTAAAAAAAAATTTATCGGAGAATAAATATGGTCAGAATGAATTTCAATAAAAACATCGCTGACATTCTTCATTGGGAAAAATCTAAAATTAAAGTAAAACAATCGCATCTAAATTCATTTAGATTGACCAAAATGTTTATGACATTAATAAACCCACTAAAATAAAGCCCTTAAAAGGTAAAAAAAGCCTTTTTCCGCGAAAAATCAAAAGGAATATTTTTAGAAGAGGTGTAGTGGTGAGTCAATGCCAATTTTCAAGTCTGTAGACGAAACTGAACGACCAGGAGCGCTAAAACACACAAATAAACCCACAAACGCACTCAGATAGAAGAAAAACGAAAGAACTTATCGCTATCTTTGATGGCTACAGTTGTTCGATTGGCACAAAGGGGGAATTTTTAGTGAAACGCAGATCAAATCATGTACATCACAAGGGGAAACGGAATCTTTTTAGCGGTTCTCTTGCTCAACTAATACAAATCATATAAAGCTCGATGTTTTCTTGTTCTGTTGCCGTGTTTTCCAATATATTGTATTGCATTTAGCTTAAATATTTTCCTCGTTTTATCAATGCTACCAGGGTTGCCGAAGTAAGGATCATGGTTGGTATTTCTCTATATTCAGTTGTAATATATTTTTTCTCAGCAAACTAGGTCTGCATTTGGCATCTTGAAAACACTGCATTGTCAAGCCTCTGCAAGCTTCCCTTATTTTATTTACCAGAGCCATGTCTACCCTGTGTGGCGCCAGTCTGAGGAGCACAACTCCAGGGTTTTAGAACTGTTGACGTGATAGTAATTGTTGTTAATTCAAACAGTCATGTTTCCGGCTACCTGCTTTCAGAAATGCCAAAATCTTATTAGATTCTGTATACTTTGCAATTCTCTCTCATTCTTTTTTTCTCTCTATATATATATCTCAGTCTTTCTTTTTCACACTGTATGTTCCCTCTTTCCCCCCCTCTCTCTCTGTGTCTCTGTATCCATCTCTCTGTGTCTGTATCTGTCTCCCTCTCTTTCTCTCTCTCTCTCTTTGTCTCTCTCTCTCTCTTTCTCTCTCTCTCTATATATATATATATATAGATAGATATATATATATAGGAAAGCAAATTATATTTTATAGAGATCACTTTAAACCATATAAGGTGGCGTGTACTTGACCAGATCTATGACGGCTCGATTTCAATATTTCTTACCTGCTTTTAAATGCTAAGAGGAAAGTTCATTTTCCAATTCATCACTAGCTATGTTCTGCATCGTCCTCACGTTTATCGCTCTTATAATTTACACTATAGTGTTCCAAGCAGTTTTCATTTTTTTAAATATACAGTTTCGATATATTATCATTATTATTATTATTATGTTGTTATTGTTGTTGTTGCTGCTGCTGCTGCTTTTGATTTTGTTGTTTTTTTTCCTTCGGTTTGTCCCAGTTTTCCTTCCCTTTTCAATTTTCCACCCAGTCCAATATGATCATTTTCAATGTCTGGTTGCACATTTTTTACCACTTGAAAGCATTATTTCATCCCTATTGTTTAATTAAACTATTAAGGAGGGCAACAAATCGACTGTACTCCCTTAAAAGGAATCATCTTCTCTCAGTGGCAGGATTAGAAAATGGATTATTTCCCTTTTTCGGACAATACCTCTTCTGTCTATTCTGACGTCTTTTGGCTTATATCAGAGCGTTTCTTTTTATAAGAACCAGCAAAAAGTGCCCACCGGGATTATCAGCAAAGCGACAACTTAGAGTATCTTCTGCAATCTTTGTATGAATTACATGTCTATTCACACATATCTTGGAGAAAGGTTAGCGAGACATTTAAGAGGAGCTAGCGTCCATGCAGTTGACAGCACTGAGAATCGGATCAACCAACCTGGTTCAAACCTCACTTTTGTTGATGTCAGCGATACCAATTGAACGAGTTTATACTGAGCTTAAAAATTTACGTTCAAACCTATTGCTGCGGTAATGTGTCCCTGTTAGGAGCCACCGAGATATTCGTCGACTCTGGTTGCTTGGATCATCAGGACATGTTCGAAACATCGGTTCAAATCACAGTTTTGAACTTTGCCTGATTGCCTTTCTACACCAGAATTGACGGCAACGGTAGACGTTCCTGTCCAAAAAGTATGCCTGAATATGGCCTAATTCTAATACTCAGCCTGTAACCATATAATTGCGAAAATATAAACAGAAGAATAAGTAATCAAACAAATTATATATATATATATATATATATATATATATATATATATATATATATATATATATATATATATATTAACAATAGCTCAAAACATTATTAGCACTATTCACTTTCATCTTTTATTTTTCAATTCCGATTACAGCCTGAAAGATTAAGACGAAATAAATATCAAATAAGAATAATCCATAATGAATGCTTATAGAACACAGCAATTCTGAAATGTACATAAAAATAAAAATTTGTTGAAAATACTACTCCAACAAAGTCAAAAACGGCAAATAATCTATACAAGACTAAACCAAAAATTTCAAGACCAAATGCTTTTTAAAAAGGCTAGATTTGCCAAATTTGGCCATAAGATGTTCAAAGAGGTAACCCAGTGATAAACAAGTCAACATCTTTTGCTTACTAATCATCAAACTCATTCTCTCGTGGGCCAGACATTATCTTCTTGCTTTCCTAAAAAAATATGTCTTTCTCGAAGTCTTCAATTCTTATTTGTCAGGATTATTGTATTTCTCTAGGCTGTTTCGATTTCTTCGTCTTAAAAAAATCTCTTTTGATATTTACTAAGCTTGGCCTATAACTGAAAAAGGTTAAAAGAATGGAAACACATTGGAAGTAGGAAGATTGCGATGCAACAGTTTTACAAGTCAATAAAACCTTACTTCATGCCGTGGATATAAGCATCGAAATCTTCGTGTCTATCTGATCCGATTTATCTATTCACTCAAGTCAGGAATAGCATACAATCACTGGCAACAGTGGGAAAATGTGTTGCTACTCCTGTCAAAACAGCATGCCAATATACACAAGACACAATTTTGTGATGAAAGTATTCACCCATTCAATGTTAGTGAAGAATAGCCAATCTAGGGCAATCGTCTTGGTCTCTTTAAAAGTACACGCTTTTGGCACAAACACACTTATCCCAGCGTCATTCCACCAATCGAAATAGTCTGCAAAGTCCTATTTCGTGATCGTTATTATCTGCCTCATAGTGTTCTCCTCAATCTCAAACACAGACCGAAAAGGAGAAGCCAGAGGTCGTAGAAAGCCAAATCTTGTCTGTAGGAAGCATAAACGAAATGGATGGTGCAATGTATCACCGAAAAAAACCCCAACAAAACGGCATGAGACAAAGAATCGACAGGCCCAGTCACTATGAATGCGATGGAGTCACAGTAGCCAACCCCATTCAATGGTTTTCCACTATCAACTAAATAATGTATGATCACTCATAGATAAAACACTCTCTGATTGGTTTCCTTGATATATTAAGGCTTAACAACCGGATATGTAGATTTTCAGAATTGCTGGGTACTTTCCGGGCAGACTTTTTAAGTGGTTAACTTCACAAATACAACTTAAGGCTCAATGGCAAGAAAGTGGATTGGTGAATTTGTGTTACAATCATTTAAGTTATAAAAGCCCACCAAGCTCAACAACTGGTGTTCAAGAACCTGTCTTCCCATTGGCTCGTACTCCGACATCCGGTACCTATAAGGAGTACTCTGCTACTGCAGCTTCCTCTACCTTAATATTTCCATTCGGACAGTCAGAACTCTCGATGCTTCTTTAGTTTTCAAGTTAGTCAAACTGGCTGGCTAGCTATGTATGTATTTATCAAGAGTACAGGTGATATCAATGGAGGGCTGTAAATTTAAGCATTTACTCCTAATTAAATCTGAAGTAAACAAATTCCCGCACACCAATTGGTTTTAAGTGGGGGTTCGATATGCAATGTAAATGTATGATAAATTGACCCCTTAGTTGAAGTCCAGCAGCATTCTTGCTTGTTTTAGTATTTTTTAAAATTCAGACATTGTGACCATTGTACAATGAAAGACGAGAGGAGTAAATCATTAATTGTCCAACCCCTTTAATTCTTTTGATTGATCACTCCGACACTGCATGCTATCAAATTAGTTACAGACTTATTTTATTTTATTTTCATTTCATTCATTTCTTTTCATACATCTTTGATCTTTCATGTTACTGGACCAATAGGGATAAGGAAGATTCAATTACATCAGTCTTCCAATCCAGCAGTGTCTACCTGAATAGAAAAGTTAAAACTCTCCATATCAGGCATTAATTGAACAGTCATATTTTCAAGTCAAGTAATACAATTCTATTTATGACATCATTGGTGTTTTCCTCGGGGAAACATCTAAAATATAGTGAAAAACGTCTAAAAATATGGTATTGATAAACCCATCAAAGGGAACCCCCCTACCGAGGCAAAAAAGCTTGGAAAAAACGTTCTTAGAAAACGTCTACTGATGAGCTGATACGAATTTTCAAATCTTTAGACATACGGGTCTGGTCAATAGCGCTGGTATATAGAAACAAACGCAGAAAAAAATACATGCATTTAAAAAACAGTATAGAACTCCTTGCCATCTTTGATGGCTACAGTTGTTCAATTCCAGCTCTTCACCTGGGCTGAAACACCTGGGTTCTAACCAATTTTAAATACACAACTCAAATCACCAATAAAGTCCTTACCTTTTTTACTATTATTCAATTTTCTCCCTATGTTTCGGTTAATGTTTCTTTCAGCTTTTATTCACTTCACTATAGTCCACTCAGTTCTTCCTCCTGTTATTTCTATTATTTTTTCCTTCGATTTTATTTTTCGCTTCTTTTTCGTTATTCAACTATAGCTCCACTTTCATTTTTTTCACCTATCCTTCCTCCAATCAACACTTGGACTCTTTTTTCCTGCAAACCTGAACGAAAAAAAAAAAGAAAAAAAAGGCCAAACTCTGACTAACACCAGACGAAAAAGAAATAAAGCCAAAGAGAGTGAAAAGAGAAGCGCAAAACGAAAACCCAACCGAACGAATAAATAACTATAAAACATTGACAGTAGACACAAAGCAAGTGCAAACATACCCCTCGTGCTAAGATTGAATTTGTTTCTTCGATTGTCCATTGTGACTGCTGTCAGCTGGTCTTCAAGATGTGAGTTTTCGGAAAGACATAGGCCAAACAGGAACAGCGGGATTCTCGTTAGTTTTACAGTCAAAATTGGGTTGGCAATTTAGCAGTAGTCATGACGAACTTGAATTAACTGAAAAGGCAAATAGGCAAAACGTGGATACATACGAAAGTACTAACGTTCATGCACACAGAAGAAGCATTGTATTTAAATACGTGCAACATTTAACCACTATCAAATCAATGATGCTGGTAGAGAGAAAGCATTGAAACAAGAAACATGTCAACGATGCATCCATCATCCTTACGTCCATATTTGTGATTTTCGATTTGAAAGGGATTCTAATCGAAGTAGTAGTAGCATTAGAAGTTGTGGTAGTAGGAGTAATATGGGGAAGAAGAAGAAGAAGGCAAAGAAAGAAATCTATTCATTAGTAAAAAAAAACTAAAAACAATTACCAAAAATGATAAATAAGTATACAGCTTTCACCAATTTTTATCCCTTGGTGTACAGTTATTCAATTTGATTAGTTGTTTTTTTATGTATGGTACGTATAACATGTCTGTCATTTTCAACCATAGAATCAGCTGGAAATTCAAAGAATTAGACTGATTTAAGCCATTTTAAAGACAGGTTCACTTATCAATGACGAACAATACTTGGTAACAAGAGAAAAAACACAAGCTTGATACGCAATCAGTGTATCCAAAAGATTGCTCTTTTGATGACGTCACAACTTCTCATGACATCACACCTTTTCAGCACCAGGTAAACCCCCTCTTTTTGCTTTCTGTTGTTCATCGTAACTGGGGCCAATCAATAGATCAACCGAATGACCGACTAAAAAGTGCCTTACTGAGGTACGTGGGCACATTCACTTTATATATATATATATATATATATATATATATATATATATATATATATGTGTGTGTGTGTGTGTGTGTGTGTGTGTATGTGTGTGTGTGTGTGTGTTATGTGTGTGTGTTTGAGTGCAACTAACTGCAAAACAAATCCTAAACGAGATTGGATGCTCCAGAGTCGAACTGCACCCTGACAAAGCTCAAATATGGATATGAGGCCAGGTAAAGAAAAGCAAAAATTATTGACAGAAAAAATGTATCCATTCATAGCAAATATTCTACCCGGTGCAGGACTATCAAGGATATTTAAAAGTGCACTCTTGTCCTGTGGTGCGCAAGCTGACTGTTAGTTGACAGACATGACACTGCTCCTTTGCCGTTTGCTCCACCTATTTTATTTACACTATTGGTGGAGGCAGTATCTACTAATTCATTCCTTTCTGACCTCAGGAATGATTTTGCTTTCATAAGTTATCACTGACAGTGGCTTCAAAACAAAGACATGTATTAACAGGAAATTTGTGGTGTTATCAGCAATTAGAATTAGCATTATTCACTTTATCTATAATCTTGTTATATTTCTCACAAAGTAGCGTCATAACAATTTTAACTGAAGAATAATCATGGTCAGAATAAAAACTATTCATTAAATCAGTGGCGTTCTACTTTGGAAAACATCTGAAATGGAGGAAAGCCTTCGAGAAACATTCAGGTTCTGTGATTTATGAACGCATCAGGATGAGGTATCAAAGGGACCAATATATATATATATATATATATATATATATATATATATATATATATATATACATATATATACATATATATATATATATATATATATATATATATATATATATATAGAGAGAGAGAGAGAGAGAGAGAGAGAGAGAGAGAGAGAGAGAGACAAAAGAGTTTTTAAAGGGATCTAGTGGAGATGCCTGTTTTCAAGTCTTAAAATGAATCCTTCGCGGACAGTGGTGCTGAAACACGCAGATAATCGGAAAGTATCAGAATAAGACCCCAACCACGAAAAGGTAAAAAAAAGTTCCAGAAAAAAAAGAAAAAAAAAAAAAAAACTATAGCAGTACAGTACTGATGCTAATATCCAAATCTGTTGACAAAACAGTATGACCAGGAGCGCACGGATAAAACAAGCAAGCAAACGAACGCACAAACACACGCACGCACATATTAAAAAAAGAGATAGATCTTTAATGGCTGCGTTTATTCAACAGTGTTGCTATGGTGTCTCCAACTATTATCATTCCATCTCATTGTTGTGCCAAGTGGTAGGATGCTTTTATTCAAGAGAAGCATTCAAGAGTTAAGTTGTCCATCAAACGATAATCAGTGATTGATTTAGAGTTTAGATAACCAGATTTAGTTATTCGACTGTC
>OY735228.1:34715651-34760651 GCA_963457665.1 Thysanoteuthis rhombus | reverse complement strand
TTGCATATTGCTCAATCAATGTGATTAGTATTTTCATTAAAAAAGAACACATCTATATATCTCTCTCGAACTTCTCTCTATATATACACGCATTCACACACATACATATCTGCATATACACGCATAAACATGCACATACACACACACATGAATAAGCACATACACACATACATACTCACATATTTGAAAGAGTATAAAGAGACAGCAATCCGTCATTTAAACTATTGTTATAAAAATGATTAATAGAAATGATAGTGATTACTTTTTAAATACCATTAACACAGTTTCATTATAGTCAAACGATCTCGAACTACCTACTAAAAAACTGGTACAGAATGTAAAATAATACCCCACTGAATAAAGTTCGTCTGTTTATTTTTAAGGATATATATATATATATATATATATATATATATATATATATATATATATATATATATATATGAAATAAATAAAAAAAGATTAGATTATAGATTCCGTTGTATTTTATAGAAACTCATCACAAATGATCTCCGGTCATTAAATGGCTAATGTATTACTCACCGTAATCAACGTACATAAAATAAACAATCAAAAGAAACAAGACTGCTGCAGGAATCGAACCCGAGGCCGAAATGGTAGTCGCTTCAAAGTAACGATGCTCTTACCATCGAGCTAAACTGCTACCAATAAAACAAAGGCCCAAATAACCGTTTAACACCAAATAATCATCTCGATTTTGATTCCAGAAGCAACCCTATTTTCTTCAATGGTTTATTCTATTCATGTTGTCCAGGGCGAGTGATTCATCAACCGTGTAATGACGGAAAATCATTTCAAATAAGTTTCTAAATAGTATAACGTAATTTATAATCACCACCTCCAACACACACACACACACACACACACATATATATATATATTGTTGTATATTATCTTGGCCAAGTGATGCATCAACTGTGTAATGGTGGGAGATCATTTCAAAAAAGTTTCAAAGTAATATTACGCAATTTATAATCAATCTCTCAGGTCATATATATATATATATATATATATATATATATATATATATATATATATATATATATATATAGATAATGAGCTTGTAAGAAAATTGTTCTTTTGTTTGTTTTCACTCAAATGGGGTGATTCCATCTGTCGATTTACTTTCCTATTTTAATATAATAATGAATGTCACATCAGGGAAACACTTACAGTTAGATTTTCAAAAAAATATCGATCAGAATACTTGAATTTTTAAGAATGAATTACCTTATATATATATATATATATATATATATATATATAATTTTTGTCTTCATGAAATCAGACGACTTATGAGAAAATTATGAATGAGAAATATTTGGCGATTGAATTGGTCCGTCGAACTAACCATTCAGACGAAACATTTGCCGGGTTTCGAAAAGTGGATTAACGACAAAATCTTGCTGGACATCGGTCAGTTGTTTGGCCAGAGCCCAAAATCAGAATTTTGCTCGAAGCACATTTCTCAGGCTTCACGCTTTGCTGATCTTGGTTCTGGCTGACGGGTCAGTCGTGGCGGGAAAAAGAATGGCCGGGCAAGAGAGCTGGAGCACCTGGTCGGCCATTTTGGAAATGAGTGGTGCGTATGATTTTACCAAAGTTCTTTAAGATTATTATTGGCACTTTTATTTATTCATCAGGAAAAGAACATTTTTCTCTCTTTATTTATTTCTTCTTGCCCCTTCACCGTCCTAATACTACTGAAAGTCTTTCTTCCTCTTTCCTCTCGTTTATTCAGGCATTTCTTTAAGCATATATGTTCTCCTTCTTGTTCTTTCTTAACTTTTCCAAGAAACTGTCAACTAAAACTGTCAACCATAACTAGCAACATGGGTTGCTTCAGCAGGCTGACTTGGTTGCCAGCGGGTTGGCTAGCTGGTTGGCAGGCTGGTTGGCTGGCTGGCCGACTGGCAGGTTTGCTATGAATACATGCAAGTGTCACGTGTACAGACTGCACAAATACAGCTCCAGAATTGACGATTTAAACATTTACTCCTTACTTTATCTCGAATGAACTTTTTTTTTTAAGAAACGACTCACCCCCGATTAGGTTTTTAATGGGGATTTCAGTTCACAAAGTGAGTTCATGCAAAATTGATTCCTGCTTATTCTTTGAAAATTCGGACGATTTCGTGAAACTAACTCGACAGAAGGCAAGAAAAATTAACTTAGTCATTGATCAACTATTATTTTTGTGATTCTTTGACTGATCACCCCCAACGTGGAATGTTGCAGACATTGGTCACGTGACAGTTTCTATTGCGTGACTGACCAGATCTGTTACTTTTTATGTTTCTGCGATTTTCATTATTTCTTCTTTTGTCTTTGCTTGATTCAGTTGGACATTTCTTTTCTCCTATCTTATTTATTCTTCTTCTTTTAACATGGCGTCGTTTTTTTCTCTCTTTTTTTTCTTTCACATTTTTTGTTCTCTTTTCTTTCCTTCTTCCACTCTTTTTCAACGGTTTCACTTTTATCAGTTTTTCTTTATTCAATTCAAATTTCTGGTCACATTTTTTCCTCTCAATTTCTTTCATTACATTACCCTTTTCCATTCCTTCTTTTGGTATTCTTTCCTTTTTTTTGTTTTTGTTTTTCAAACACCTTTTTATCTTTATTTTATTCCTTCCAGTAATTCCATTTGTGCATCAATTTCAATTCTTCTTCATTCTCTCTTGGTTTCTTTGATTCAGTCTCCTTTTTTTTTCTTTCAGTTTTTCTTTATTTCTTTTGAATTCAAGGAGGATGGTCATTCTGAATCGCCAAAATGGCAACATTCCATTCCCAGGTAACTGTTTGGCTAATTATAACTCACTAGACCGATCGGACATTTAAATCGTTAACTACGACCACTGGTGCTGACTAAAAAAGTGTTTAGTTTTCAATCTCAGTCGTGACGTCGTAGATGGTTTTCTTAGTCTATCACAAAGTAGACTGCAAATCCAAAATATTGCACTAAAAATGTTATATCAACTCAAAAGACTTCGTTTCAATCTTTCAGATGAAATCGTTGTCGTTTGGTATTAGGTGTGGGTTGACAGATAGCAGTTTGACTCAACAACGGTTTCTTGGATATTTTCATTCTTTTAATAAAATGACTTATCAATACTGTTACCTGGAAATAGAATCTACCCAGTGTCAGCCATATTCTGAATTTTTAGCCACTTTTGCAGTTCAAAATAGCCAATGCCTAATATTTGTTCGAAAAATCCAAGAGTGTCAATCCAAAGATTGTCTGGATAAGAAATATACGTACCAATAAAGGAAGAAAAAAAATGAAAAAAAAAGCATAAAGAAAGAAATGAACAATAGAAGAAATTATGTAAAGTTGAAAAGGTCACTTAAAGACTAGTAATAACTACCAACAAAGTATATTTAAAGTGCCTACTGTGGAATACTGTACAACTGATTCATATTTAGCGTTCAATCCTCACTGGATGCTCCGCTTCTGTACTTTGCTTGGTAATTGTCAATATCGAAAAAGCCACCTTTTAGCATTTACCAAAACGGTGAAAGGCGAATTGAATCTTCAGCATTTTTTTTGTCTTATTTTCAGCGACCCAATATCGAAGCAGCATGGATTTTCTACCTATCTCTCCTACATTCAAGATTCCTGTAACCCCTACCACCCAAACCTACGACAATTCAGCCTAGAATGCCATCATCACTAATTTGGGTGTCTGGTGTCACTCAAAAATCAGTTACATTTAAATTCATGGTAATTGTTTATTCGCTTTACGCCCTTTACACTCTTTCACCTTTCTGAAGGTTTTGATAGGAACGTTCTACTTTCTTATGGAGGGGTGAAACTCCTTAAAATATCTATAAAATAAAGAAAAGAGGAATACTTTACTCAATGGTAATATTCTGAAAGAAAGAAAAATCAGATTAAACAGGTCTGAAACAAGGTAGATAAGAATTGCAGAAAGCAACTTCCAAAAATATAAAATTTTATAAGAATTATTGAAAGAAAGTATATGGCAAAAAGGAAGAAAAAAAGTATTTCAGGACAGTCAATAGAAACTGTCACTAATCAATGAGTTTTGGCTGCATATTGTGTTAAGGGTGATCAATTGAAACATCGGAAAAAGTGATGATCAATGTGTAATTTACTTTTCTCTCCTTCTTTGGACAGTGATCGCTAAAAAAGTTTAATTTTTAAGAAAAAGACGAGAAAAACGCGTGGACAAAAACTAAGGAACAAATTTATCATTGATATACTTTTAAAATACATTTCAATCCTATTCGAGGTGGGGGGTTCTAGAAATAATAGATAGAGAATGTTTAAATGTTCATCCCTCTAGCTTCATTGGGGCAGCTTATACACATAATACATACATGCATAGATGATCAGTTGGCTAGCAAACCAGCTGAACTAATACAAAAACTGGAAAAAAACCTAGGTTGACTGTTATGTGGAACTTTAAGTTGACAGTTTCTTACTAAAATATAGAAATCCAGACTTCTGCTAGCTAAAAACAAGAATAAAAAGAACGGCACCGAATGAAAAATCTCCTTCCCAAAATACAAGCGAGAGAAGAAAAAAAAACAAAAAAAAAATCCGAAAAAATCTCAGGAAACCAAAAATGATGAAATAAAATCGAAAGTCTCATAAAAAAAAAAATATTTAAAAAAAACCAACATCAGTATGGTGGACCAGAAGTCATTGCAACTCCATTAGTATTGACGACAGAAACAAAGTGGTGGTAATATCATAAAGCAAGTGCCACAGGCAGGTTTGAAAAGTCTTCTGAATAACTACTTAATTTCTCTGAGGAATTGAAGATGTCGCCTCTTGCAAATTGTCGGTGTAAGGCGCCCTGAGATTTGCCGTTGTTCGGTAACACTAATAATTCTTGATTCACACGCGTTTTGCATTCACCCTAGCCAACTGGTGTAGATATCTAGAGCTATTTTCTACCTGACGAGGTTATCGAGGTACAAAAAAAAAATATTTGTTTGCTAACCTTTTGAGTGCTTCCTACCAGACGCCAGAAAATACCGTAGAATGCAAAGGGTATGTTTTAAAAATACCAAATAAGCAACAGTGTCAGTAGACTCCTATACTTTTACAGCTCTTTTCACTTTTTGGTGTTAGCATAAACTGCTGAAGATTTGATATAAGTGTAAACTGTTGGAGATTATCGAGGCAATTACGTCTATGGCTTGGCTACTGTACCGAATATGAAATTATATTGATGAATAAATTGACTATTATCGAGTGGAAAGTAATATAAAATAATTTTAGTATCATATCATAGTTATTATGATCATCATATCATATCAGGTGGATAAACAACTGAATGGTTAACGTACCCAAGTGGTAAGCGTCAAGGTTTGTTTTTTTAATGTAATATAAATATGTGTTTTTAGTTTTTTTCCCACAAGATCAGAACTCTCTTACTTTGGCTCGGAAATT
The DNA here is from genome assembly GCA_963457665.1 of Thysanoteuthis rhombus. Taxonomy (NCBI): domain Eukaryota; kingdom Metazoa; phylum Mollusca; class Cephalopoda; order Oegopsida; family Thysanoteuthidae; genus Thysanoteuthis; species Thysanoteuthis major. Next base: position 34,755,208 of record OY735228.1, on the reverse strand, counting down.
CGTTTAGCATGGGATGGATTACACATTACTATTCTTTATATTACATACTGCACGTCTTTCACTGTTTACAGACTATGTTATGTGAGACAGACATGTTCAAGATCAAGACTCAACGGTCACAACTTGAAAACACAGAACTAAAGAGAGTAGACCTCTACATCTACATAGGACTTTACGAATCTTCACGTAATTCTCAAACGCAGAAGAAATCGAGTGGATAATCGTTCTCGGTCGGCAAGTTCACGGCAGAGTAAGCTCAACTTTCTCGAACAAGGAAATTCCATTAGTCCTAAAAAGAAGGGTATGCTACCAATGTACCCACCTGATGGTTACCAAAACGATTGACCCTAAAACTGCAACATGCACATGAGAACATGGGCAGATCAAAAGACAGCACAGTGAATTAGAGTAAACAAGGATCGGAGATATCATAGAATCGATTAGGAAATCCTAATAGCAATAGGCTGGTCATGTCGCAAGAATGTCAGATAACGGGGGACATCACAACTTACGATGTGGATCCTTAGAGATCATATCTGGGACTGTGGTTGGTAAAAGTTGAGTAAGAGATATACGCACCCACGATAGAGAGGTTTGGAAATTTTTGGGGAAGGCTTATGTCCAACGACGGACATAAAAAGGCTGCTGCTGCTGTTCTTTCTGCAGCTACTGCTTGTAATGATGATGGATACGCAGTGTAGAGTCAGCAATTATATGCCCAAAATGGATGTAAGTCAACCGAGAGAATAAGGTTGAGTCAGTCAAATGAAGAATGAAAATTGACATTTGAAATGCTGGCTTTTGAGACAGGACCTGATCAACAATCACAACGCAGGGAAGATCAATGGAACTATATATGTTACACTGTGGGGGGATATATATAGTAAATAGCTAGAACAAAAAGACATACAGAGAGACATAGATAGAAAAAGAAATATGGTTTTGGACAAACTAGGATCAATAACTTTGGAAAGACTTGGATTGATAGATAAGAACAGATGGGAATATCCGTGGATGATTGATTAAATCGTACAGGAACATATGTACATATGTATATATATATATGTGTGTGCATGTGTGAGTGTGTGCCAATATTTGTACGTACCTAATATATATACTCATATATATATATATATATATATATATATATATATATATATGTGTGTGTGTATGTATGTATGTATGTATATATATATATATATATATATATATAGAGAGAGAGAGAGAGAGGGGGAGAGAGGGGGAGAGAGAGGGGGAGAGAGAGGGGGAGACAGTTTACATAAAACGCTTCATTGTGGGAAAACGGATCGCAAGTATATCAGTCACATCATCATTACTACAGCGAATTTATTCATCACTGCGTGCTCCATAACGATGTCCGTTTGCCGTGCTAAATCTAATCGATATAGAAAAAATAGACCAATTGGGACGAATACATAAAGTTTGTCGCCGTGGAACAATGGTTAGCACATATATATATATATATATATATATATATATATATATATATATATATATATATATATATAGAGAGAGAGAGAGAGAGAGAGAGAGAGAGAGAGATCCTAACTGATAGCAATAGCTAGTTAGATATGAACAGCCGGCATCAGATCGATAGATACGTAGAGATTGATGAATATATACAGACTGCAGTCGATAGATCGATAGATTGATAGGAACAGGTGGAGATAGAGATATATATCTATATAGATAGATATGAACAGACTGTGGTGGATAGATCGATGAATAAATATGAACAAACTGTAACGGATAGATAGATAGAGGGGTAGATTTGATAGACATAAGTGACGAAATTAAATGGAAGTAAAGGTGGGGAAAGAGTAAAAATGAATGAATCGCTGAGAAATAATTTTTGAAGGTCAACTTAACCTCACTTAGCGTCTAGTTAGTTTAAGGAAATATTTTATATGGAACATCAATTACAAAAAAAAAACCCCTACATATAGCAGACATAAATAAATAACACTTTCCCAGCCATTACTTCAATCATTTTCTTCCCCCTTACTTTCATAATAGTTTAGGAATTCATTTTTCTTTCATTTTCTATTTATTTTTTTTTCCTTCGTTATTCACACCACCTTTCCGTGGCACCCAAGCCAATCTTCTCTCGATGACGATTTATTAATGCCAACAAGTGGGGCTCGTGGAATTAAATCGATAAATACACTTGCTGATAACATCGCCATTTTTCTTTCTCTGGCTTCTACTTCACGCCATCTTGAAAACGTTGCAGCGGCAACCAATACTACTTCGGGGAAACGCGCATGCGTAGTGGGTTTCAATAGTCGCAACCAACCAACCAACAAACAAACAAACGGAATAAACGAACACAGAAGGAAAGAAGGTATGAAGTAACGCAGAGAATGGATATCAATTCGAAAAAGAAAGTACGAGAAAATATAAAAGCAAATCGGAATAAAACAGCGTGAAACGTTAATAATAATAATAATGATTATAATGATAATATTAATAATAATAACATTTTTTCTTCTCCTTGTTATTATTATTATCATTATTACTATTATTATCATTACTGTTATTATTATTCTTATTGTAAAGACGAGTGAATATCTCTGGAAGACAACGAGTTGAGGATAAGGAATTTCAGAAAACTGAACATTATCGGTGTGCGTTATCTGAAAATACGAAAAATTTCCCCTTGAAGCAAAAACGATTTTAAAAAAAAACGATGAATAAATAACATATTTTAATATTTCGGTGCCAATATGTACGCGTGTATTTGTATAACGTCAGAAGAACGCGTTTATATGTGGATATTATCTCCTTCCTGGCTATATGTTCCGCTTTAGATGTACAAACGAACGAGTGTGATCTTCATTTTTTTTTCTCTCGCATGTTCGGTCCAAACTATTGTTGGCACATGTGTATAGCTGAATCTGTCTTCCTCTTCTTCTTTCTTTCCATCTTTTTTTTTCCAATTTGATGATTGGCTTTACATTTACAAATGTAAAACTGTCTCCCTGTTAGGGCACAAGAAAAATGAAATTAAGACAACGGGTCCAACACCTAAACATCGATTATTCGTGTTGTACGTCCTTCGAAAATTTAATTTGCCAGCATCTCATCGAATTTCCAGTTAGATCCCTCTTTCACACCTGGCTCTGTTCAATCCACTGAATTGAACTAATAATAGCTACTAGCTGTTTATGTAACACACTTCGAGTAGGATTTATTAAACAAAAACATCACTGTTTTCATCATTAAACAATACAGACGCAGTAATACAGGATATCCTGGTTGTTACGGTCAAACAAGAATGAAATCGCCTTACACCCTATAATAGCTTCGGTTGAGCAACTCACGGTGGAGTGATTGAGAGTGAGCTAGGCAAGGAAACCGAGTTCAATCTTCGTTTTGCAACCCATATTCAATAGTGCAGGGACTTATGTCACAAGTTTGGTTCGAGCATTAAGATCATATTGCAAAAAGTATATCTTTAGAATGTCAGAGTTCGTGTTTGGGAGACGCGAAAAAAACAAGAAAAAACTTTTGCTACTTTTTTTTTTGGACAATTTGCTGACGAGAATTTATTACATTATCATTTTCAAAAAATGTCGTATTTATCATAAAGTCGGTGGATTTGTGAGAAAAAAAACCCCTGTCCCCTAAAAGAAAACTGACATAAATACGTTGATATTTTCAGTGAGATATTGTTTGAAACAAGATCTTCATAATTTAGTACATTATGCGCCGTACTATTGCAGCTTGACAGACAAAACTAAAATTGATTAATATAGATAGGGCCTTGCAAGCAGCTCTGTTTTTACCATGCACTCTACTTTGAGATTCATCGTTTTTAGGTATTATTCCATAAAGACTAATGTGCACCTTTTCCTCCAAGAGATGATCAGCCACACCCAACTTCAAGGTGTAGATATAAATTCTGATGTACTAATCTTCCTTTTTCTAATCTTCGAAAACCTCTAGAGAAGAAATCTAGCAAAGACCCAATGTAGGTTGGTAACGTTTCGGTAGAGCAAGAACAAAAAATATCCCATTAGTCCTAAAAAAAAGGGGTATGAAACCAATGCATCTTCCCAATAGTCACTTATAAAGCTTAGACATGGAATCTAACCAAAGGATTGGCCCTCAAACCGAGAATCAAACAACATGTACACGAGGGAATCATGCTCAACATCACTCGGAGAGATCATACGATAGCAAAGTATATTAGAGAGGAAAAATGTCAGGTGTATCATAGAACCATGAAAAGTTCAAGAATCAATGGTTTGGTCATGTTGCGAAAATGGCAGACAACCGATGGACATCATACTCACAACGTCAGTCCTTAGAGATCGTATCTGAAATCGTGGCCATTAAAGTATAATATTGCGGTATGAGCTTGACAACATTTAGAAAGTACTGCGTTCGCAACACCCATGATAGAAAGGTCTGGTGAATCCTTGTGAAATTCTATATCAAACGACAAACACTAAAAGGCTGACGATTGTGATGCTGATGATGATGTAACTGAAAGACGCTATGGAGTGTTTCTTCCTCTCACTAAGGATGCACTAAACATTTTATTAATTAAACTGTAATCATTTCATGATCAGTTTGTCATTTTTCTTCTATTTTGTAGTTAAATAAACCATTGTCTCATTAGTTGTCTCGTACAATCCGCTGAAAGTCCATTTTCTGAGTTCGGTTTCATTCTCCATAACGTCACTGCATATTGTTTAGGAATGATTATCTCAAAGGAAAAAAAAAAGTCCTGTGATGACGTCTCATGGTGGAACTCAATCCTCAATGCTATCTTAGTTACTATTCCTCCCATATTATGACCAAATTCCTTGAGTATATATATATATATATATATATATATATATATATATATATATATATATCTGTGTGTGTGTGTATGTATTATAATCCCTTGAAAAATTACGTAAAATACAGTAAAAGACATACAAAAAAATTGACTGATATGTCATGTATTTTTGGAAAAATATATTTTTTTTATTTATTGTTTAAATCTGAAAAGCTTCTTAAACTATATATATATATATCTATATCTATATCTATCTATCTATCTATCTATCTATCTATATATATATATATATGTATATTTGAATATATATACATATATGTGTATATATATATATGTGCGTGTATGTTTGCATGTGTGTGTGCGTTTGTGTGTGTGTGTGTGTGTGTGTGTGTACGTTTGTGTTTACATTTGTGAGATACAGAGAGAAGCTGACCCACAATTTGGAGACTTTAAACGGAATGATCAATCTTTTGTCTGTTAAATTACCGAGACTTTCCCGAGTCTGAACGGACATTTGACACATCTCTCAAAATCATTCCACCAGGAAATAAAGCACCTCATTTTCTATCAATTTTTTTTCTGGATGTGACATTGCACGATATAAATTGCAAAGTTTCAGTCTTCACCATACATATATATATATATATATATATATATATATATATATATATATATTCCAAGGTTAGGAGAATTTGATCAGAGTGATCAATCTTTCAATGTCAAATTACCCAGCGTTTCCTGTGTCTGGCTGGGCATTTAACACATCTTGCAAAAACATTATACGAGGAAATAAAGTACCTCATTTCTATCAACTTTTTGGGAAGCTATTTCATGCAATATTGTTTGGGTATCTTCAATTCATTACACGCACACACACACACACACGTATATATATATATATATATATATATATATATATATATATATATATATATATATACATACATAGATGTGTGTCTATATACACGTTCTTACATGTTTACATATACTTATTTGTGAGCTCGTTTATTTCTCCCCCCCTCTCCCCCTTCTCTCTCTCTCTCCCTCTCTTTCTCTCTCTCTGCGCATATGTATATTTCACTGATGCAATATTCTACGGCGTTTGATGACAGAATCGTTCATTCATGTAAGTTCCTGGCGTCATATTCGTGTCATCAGTTGCTTCCCATGATCTTGCAGCACCTCCTTCATACATCGTGTAACCCATCATGGATTACGTTACTTGTTTGAGAATCTATCTTTATTTCTTTAATTCGTGGAAATCTCTGACCAGAAAATGAATCTTGCATTGACCAAAACGAGTGAAATTCCCAATGACTGAAGAATATACAACACATGTTGAATCCACGGGGAGGGATTCACTTAAAATCTCACAGGCACAAGAGAACTGTATTTCAGAGACTGTTCTATTAATTCAATCTGCTGACAGCTGTCCTTGATTTTGGACATTCATGACAAATCTAGTTTTCATTGCCAGTGATTACACCACTGACTTTTCTTTATTCGAGCAATGAGAGAATTACAAAATGAGACATGCTTGGTTGTAGCAAGATCAAACCCCACCCTAATTCCTTTCAAACTGAAGATGATTACTCCAACTTTTCTATTGTGTGTGTAATAAATAAATTCGTAGATATATGACTTGTTTGGCTGAATTGGTTAAAAAGCTGCCTAGCAATCAATTGGTCGTGAATTCGAAAAACTAATCTTATAAATCGAGTTCGCCTTACGTGACGGGGTTGGCAAACAGTGAAGAGTTTATTCCTGTAAGTTAGGTAATGATTGTTCTCTTCGTTTTTATGACAGGATTAATCAAGTCAGCTCTAACTTGGATTTGAGTTTGACGGAGTTCCTTTTTGGGGGTTTTGCTTCCTTATTACCTAGATCGAACATATAGTTCTGATTTAATGAACAAGTACGATATTGTTGTATACTTCCGCTCAATATTGTTTGAGCGTTAACAAGTACTGTGTATATTGAGTGTTGAAATGTTTGGCACTAAGTTTTATTCAGTTTTTGCTAGTTGACACACAGTCGATTGAGTTCACAAATTTCATGCTGAAATTAAATTCTTTCCACTTATATATTATTTCTATTATTATTCGGACTATCCTCATCTTGGTTGTTTTTCATAGAACAATTCGGCCTCTACGGCCTTCATCAGGTAGGTGTGGGGGAAATAACAAACCGAACCCTTTATTTTACCGACGGGGGTATATTGACTGCATTCCGCTCTTAAAATTAGTAGTATCATTATTGTCTCACACTGAGATTGAACCTAGAACCATCAGATTACTTACAGTAATTTTGTCTGATTCTGTAACCACTACGCTATGTGTCCATGAACGTTACATGAAAAACAAAGATGAGGATAGTCCGAATAATATTAAAAATGATAATAATTCTCTCCATTTGTTCGGATTTTACATAGGTTATTGATATTCAGCGTAACCTGACTCATTTGATAGATTATTTAACTACAACTTAGAAGAAAGACGATACAATGATCATCGAATGGTTACAGTTTAATTAAGAAAATGTTTAATGAATCTTTTGTTAGAGGAAGGAACACTTATCAGCGTTTTCCAGTTTCATCATCATCATCATCATCATCATCATCATCATCATCATCATCATCATCATTATCATCCTCTTTAGCATCCGTCCTTGGACATAAACTTTCCCCAAGATTCGCCACACCTCTCTATCGTGGGTGTCTCGGAGCCGGTGTTTTCTAAATTTGTTTAGTTCGTCATGCCATTTCATTTTCTGCCGATCAGTTTCGCGGGGGATCGACGTTTTGAGTCATGATATCCATTGGTTGTCTGATTTTTGCAACATGGCCAGCCCGTTGCCATTCGTGAATTCTAATGAATTCAATGATATTTCAATTTTTCCTTCAATACACTGTGCCGTATTTTGATCTCTCCATGTGATGTTGACCATGATTATTTCCTCTGTGTGTTGCATGGTTCTGATTCTCGGGGTCAATACTTCGGTCAGGTTACATGTTCAAGTTCCATAGATGACTATAAGGAGAAAACATTGGCTGTAGACAATTTTTTTTTTTTTTTTAAGAACGAATGGGATTTTCTTGCCTTTGGAGTTTGAGCTTGTGCTACCAAATGCTTGCTAAACTAGAATGATTCTTTACTTTCTTTCTTCTTTTTTAAGATTTTATGGAGTTCATTATCCTCAGTAAATGTACTGATCTACTTACTTCAGCCCTGCGTTTTCAATTCTAATTGTTCTGTCTTAGTTATAAATTTTTTGTCGTAAAGTTTTTTGCATTGGAGTTCATGTGGAGACCAAGCTTTTTGTTTTTTTTCTTTTAGTTCGTCTAGCATTAAAATCATCGGCAGCATTACCAAGAAAATTTTTTTTTCAAAAATTACAATGTCGTCAGCAAATCTGAGGTTACTTAAGTATTTCCTTCATTGGAAATATTTAGCACAATTAAGTGGAGGGCACATTATCGTTAACAATTAGAAACCATCAACTAAAACTGTCAACATAATTTTCCTGACTTTTTTTTAAAAACTTATCTTGCTTGCTATGTATGTTGCTTGTCAAATATGTACAGGCTGCATCGATGAAGCTAGCGGGTGGGAATTTAAGTATATATTCTTTGTTATATCAAAGTACGTTTTCTATTCTCTTAAAAACAAAACTTTCCCCTAAAAGGTTTTGGTTAGGGTTTCGAATTAATCATTTTATTTGTATCAGGCAATATTTACACTTGTCCTTCTGAAAACATTTTTAGTGTTTAACACCCAACAAAAGCCAACATAAGTAACTCATTCATTGATGGCCCCTTTTTTTCATTTTTTAAATTTTTAATACGTCAACCCACTTCGACATGATGCCAAAATATGTTGGTTACATGAATGATTCTATTGAGTGACTCACCGAATATCTTCATATATTATCCAGACAATTGTCTTTATTTTCATGGTTTTTAGCACAGCATTTCAACTTAACCAAACTCTGTCTATCCACAAACGTATCTTGTATCCGGCCTCTAGAATTCATTTAATTTGAATACTGAAAACGCCTAAAGCCCCATAAACGAGATGGTGGCGCGATTTATATAACCTTGGGGACTAACGCGTGTAAATGTTTGGAAAATCTGAGCCAAGTAGCCAGCAAGTCTACCTCTTTCATGTATTTTTAGAACATTACCGTCCTGTATTTTACGAAATACGCACAGAGTTCCTATTGTGTTAAAGTATATGCGTACCCAGCCTCAAAGAGAAGACGTGAACAAAGAGATGGCATTCAGAGAAAGAAAAAAAAAGATGCTCCGACAATTTTTCCTTTGAATTTTCTTCACTCAACAACATTTCTCATTTCCTAACCTACGCTGACAGACAAATGAATGTGAGAGTGATCTATTACATCGACATCTGTATATCTATATATCTACCTGTTCATAAGGAGATACGTACACATGTAAGAATGCATAGCAAGTCTGGTGTATAAATAAGTGTATTGCTTATCGGTCAACGAGAATATTCTCAATTTCCGATGTCTGCAATTTGCTTTCAGTAGATAAAAAAGTATATTTATCCCTCAAAATAGTTTCTCAGTGTAGATGCAGACATCACATTCTTGTGGAAAAGTGCAAAACGTACCACATTATGTTAGAACACACTCAGACACACACACACACACACATACGCTTACACACACATTATATATATATATATATATATATATATATATATATATATATATATATATATATACACACATATATATGATTAGACGAATTGGAAAATCTGATTATTATATATTTATTTCCAGTACCGCGTTTTTATATATATGAAAATAATCAGTTTATCCGATTTGTCAAAACATATAATATATGTATCATCGGAAATATTATTCCTCTTCAAGATATACGGTCGGGGGATCGATTTAAGTATTGGAAAAATGGGATGATTAATGAATGAATTACTTCTTTCGCCTTTTGTTTGATCATTAAAAAAGGCGCTAATTATAGGCCAATATAGGCATGAACACACATTGTAGGTTGACCCCCCACACATATACACTAGAGGCTATTTGAAATCATGAAAAAGTACAGAAAATTTGCCTTCGACATAATAAGGAGAAAATGTTTGAATTTTCAACTCTCTAGTTCCACGGATACGATAGGTACGTGTGAAACATACATTAATAACCAGTCAGATCAACTCGAAAACTGAAGTTGACAGTTTTGGTTGACAGTTATTAATTTTACAAATAGTTTGACCGCTCCCTTACCAAACTGAATCTCTTGTGCCTCTCTCCTTTTCACTCCTTCTTCTCATTTCTCTTGGAGTCAGGTTTGTATAATCATACCGTTAGCCTCGATATCCAATGACCTTTGTTCACAATCCTAAAAGTGGTAGAGAATATAAATACATATATAAGTTATATATAAGTATTATTAAGGTGGTTGAACTTATTGTTTTCGTTGTTTTTGTTGTAACACTATTTCAGCAGGTCCACTCTACAGCATTCTTCAAGTATATAATATTACTTGAAATAAAGAAACCGTCAGTTCTTCATAGATACAAGCTGAGACAAAAAAAAAGACACCCCTTTATTTCCATAGGGATTGTACACGTGTAGAAACTTGTCAAAGTATATCTGACCATCTTAGGAAATACGAAGAGTGCATTGACTGAAGCAAATTGTTGAAAAAACAAGGGTCAGGATAATCATCTGACAGGTGGAATAATAACTATACCACCTCTCAGGATTTTAGATAACTCTAAAATACTGAAGTAAGTGGAACAATATAGATAAGGATATTAGTTCGAATACTTCATAGAGTTATGACAATTCTTCACTCTAAAACTTTAGACACATGCAAAAAATGAATTAGAAACAAGAAAGACGAGGACACCAATCTGAATATTTCATGGATTTTTGTTTCATCTGATAATTTTTTAAACAACTTTTCTCTTTCAATCCCTGATACCAAAAGTTGTCAGTGGTTTGAAAAATAGTTGAATATTTCGTGGTAGTCAGGAACATCAATCCGTGACTTATATTTGTGATTCTTGTTGGAATGAATGTTAACGGAGATCTTTGACCGCAAGCACCTAAGTTTATTTATTTGGTTAGGTACTATTTTTGTTGATTTATTCATCCATTTTTTTTTTCAAGGCTCGCGGCAGTGTGGAAAGATGTTAACAAACCAACGGAAATGTAAAGTCGGACTGATAACGGTGTGATGAGAATTCATTGTTTGTAAGACAAAGATGGTTAAAAAGTGAAGCTGATACGTGAAAGGTGTGCGAATACGGAACGGAAGTCAACGAGACAAAGCAGAAGAGACACGTGGAAATGAAAAGAGAATGAAATAATAAAAATGAGGAGGAAAAAAAAAAACAACAAGAGCTCTAACAATCAAGAAAGAAACCAGAATTCAAGAGAAAAAAATGGACAAAACCTACAATTTGAGAAGAATAGAATTGAACTTCCAAAGCATATCAGCCATTACATAACCTTTATAAATACAGGAATAAAAATAAATAACTGGACCAGTGGACAGCCAACAGTTGTTTACAGCTAAGATTATCCATTATATCATAACTCTGCCTTTCTTCCCTTAACACTGTATTTTTATCATCCCTTAACTCTCCCAGTTCTCGTCACCGGTCAACCATTAATCCATTCTACAAATATAGATTCAAATACTGAACTTATTCTGCCCCCTCAGTAAACTACCTAGCTATCTTCTCTGTCCTTTCTCTTCCGAACCCCTTATTAAACCACCTAAAATTCTCTTCCCCCTTCCATATCCATTCAGACATTACCCAACTTTCCTCCAATCCCTACCTACCCTTTTATTTAACTATCTAGGCTCGCATTCCCGATTCCCACTCTCTTTGTACCTCCTTGGAAAACAAACCTCCCATCCTCCTCTCTTTCTTCCCAAACAAAATATTGAATATTCCCTATGAAATGAATATTGTAATTGAGGAGCGACTCGACTACGCCGGGAAAGACGTCAACATCTAATTGAAAGGAACATAGAAATCAAATTATCATGATCGGTGTAAGCGTGAACGCAAACGCAACAGTGAAGATTCGCAGAAGGGTGCAAAGAACCCAGTTTAGTATAATACTTCAGTGAATCAGACCTCCCGTTAAAATCTTCCGATTTCTCAGAAAGACCAAGTTATATACAAGAAGCCTAGTGTTCATATATGTACACTTAAATTCTCCTCATTTTTGACGGCTTGAAGGGGGAAATATACTCAATTCTGACTTCTTAAAAGGAAAATTTCCTTCTCAATTTACAGATGATTCTTCTGAATTTTGACTCCTAAAAGTGAATGACAAATCCGCCTTTTTTTATACTAATAATTGTGGAAGAAAAGTATTCCTGTGATTTTGAACCCCCAAATAGAAAAACCGTCCCCTTTTGATGTGTACCGTAAAGTGGAAAAAAGTTTGCTCTTGATAATGGCCCGAGAAGTGCAGAAATGTCAAACGATTTTAACCACTGAAAGTGGAAAAAAAAGAACCCCCCTCTCGTTTCTAGCTCCCAGCAAAACAGGATTTCTTCTTGGTCTTGACCCCTAAAAGTGAAAAAATTAAAAAAAGAATTTCCACTATATTTAGACATTAAAAAACATCCCCGTCGAATTTGACACTTAAAAGTGATAGCCTTACTGCACCCCATGATTTAGTCCATCGAAAGTAAAAAGAATTCCCGTCGATTTGGACCCTTCAAAATATAATAAAAAAATTTCCATTAGTTCCAATTCCTAGAAGTGGAAAAAAGAATACGCACCCATTCAGACACAAAAAAGTTGGAACGAAGAGATTACCCCTTCATTTCATGCCTCAAAAGTTGGAAGGAAATTCCATCGATTCTGATTCTTTTGGAAAAAAGACTCTCATGGAAAAAGAATTCTCCATCAATTCTGACTCCTAAAAGTGGAAAGGAGAATATCACTAAATTCATCGTCGATTTTTCTCCAAAGATATTTTACATGAAATGATTTTTTTTCTCTAATATCTCAATTTATTTCATTTGAAGTAGTAAAATAAGTAACGATTCAAATGAGATCGGAGTTTTTCATCCCCTACACCAGTATCAAATCCTGGTTAGAAAGTCCAGTCTATCGTGCAATTTATCCATAGCTGGAGTAGGAAAGATGAAGAGACAGAACGGTGCTTTTTCAAAGGTCACTAGAGCGAAGTTATCCCACGCTCCGCTCACTGATCCCATTATCCATGGCGGTAACAGTCTAGCCTACTGAATCTTGTTTCTTGATGAGCTACTTGAGGAGAGTGAGGCTGTAGCCAAAAGGTAGGACGTGATTTGAGTGTTCGCAATGGAAGCCGAAGGTTGAAGAGACGAAAGGAACAAAGATACCGTAGTTATAACATTTTTTCGTTTTTGTTTATTCCCCACTCTTTCTTATCGTACGTTACACCTCTTTGGGATTCTATAGCTCACAGAAGATGTCAGGATTGCAACGTTGTGAATGCAAAGTACTACGTTAGATACGCGGACTTGAAGAATCAGCTATGCAATAATCATTTCAGAAAGACCTTTCGTCATTGATTAACGTGTATCTAAACAGCTTATGTGTCGTTGCCGAGTGCACACGTTTTCCTACAATCTCTATGACTGATACACAAATATAATTTATAATAACAATGGTTTTTGATAGGGTAGGTTGATTTTTCACTTGAAAGAAAAATCAAGCTTTTACCATCATTTGTAGAAACATATTCAAATATTGTCTGGAAAATAGCCTGACCCCACCAACTCATTTTGCAAGATTTAGTCGAAATATTGCGCTATTTAACCGATAAATCCAAAGATAGGTTGCTATTTGATAAGTAACAAATAAAAGATGTATTCGAAATAAACTATTTTAACCATACCAATAAAATGTTAAGTGTAGGAGCCCTCAGGAGTTAATGAAAGTCTCATCTACTGAATAGACGAATGGGAATAGAGGAATTAGAATAGGGGAATAGGAAAGGAATGGGATTAGATGAATGGGAATAAGGGAATGATAAAACGGAAATAAAGGGATGGGTATTGGGAAATTGGAATTGTGGAATTAACACAAGGTTATGCGAATAGAGGAATGGGAATAACGGAATGCGAAGATAGAAAACTGAGTGCTCTATAGTATGGTTTCATTCAGCCCAAGTATTTCAGGTGATAATGCAATTGGGCGTTTTGCTCCCTGGGGGTAGTTCCTTCGGAGGACGGTAAACGGTAGGAATTACTTTCTTTCGATTTAATCTAGCCCAAACTCTGTGGACCTGTCCAAGGCCACGGTCCCAAAATCGATCTATCTTACTGCATATGCGTATGTATTTTATTAATATACGTGCATAATGCGTTTGTATTACCTCTTCTGAAATGTCTAAAGCAAGTATATATATATATATATATATATATATATATATATATATATATATATATATATACGTGTGTGTGTGTTTGTACTGTATATATATGTATGTGTGAAACGCTTTTTAGTCAATTTAATGATAAATTGCTTTGAAGGAATCTTTAAAATTCCCATTAAAAACAGTTATTTCATGTTGCTGTAAATAAAAAAAAATGGTTATAATCTAACTATTAAGATACGATCTTCAAAGCCCTAAGGGAAGAAAGTATCTGTCCCCTTTCTTCTAAGTTAATTTTGAAACCAAAGGTAAATACTGTCAAAATATATAGAACATATCTGGCATCAGAACATCACAACCAATACAGGGTTTTCATCTCTAGAAAGAAGTGCCCAAAAAGACATCAGTGGGAATAACGGCACGTTCAGTGAAGATAAGGTGGCTAATCAGGAAACATACCCAGTTTCTATCAGTTGTGGATTGGGGAAAAAGCAAAAAATAAAACGAAAAGCAACAAACATAGAGCTTTAAAGGCATTCGTTGCATGGAATTATCTCATAGCTTACATACCTGAATACGTAAATAAACTTATGCGAAGATAAGAGGCACACAATCCACGCATTGTCGTCATTAATTGAACCTCAGAAGAGACAAGCCAGTAGTTGCAGGCAATTGCTTATTTCAATTGTATTCCAACCCTCATTATTCTTGGGATTTATACATAGGCCTGTGGGAACCTTTTAGCGATATATATGGGAAATTGCTCTACCTTTTCCCGAGTAAATTCAGAAGTGAGGCAAGTGAATTAAAAAGTAAGCATTTTTTTAATGAAATCCTCAAAAGAAGAAGAAATCAAGCGAGTAATCATCGTAGGCTTCAAAGCTTTCGGTAAAACAAGCTCAATCTCGAAGAACAAAGGAATCCTATTAGTCCCCCAAAGATGGGTATGTAACCAATGCATCTGCCTGATAGTCATCTATAGTGTTAAGACGTGGAACTTAACCAAATAATTGACCCTGAGAACCTTGTAACGTGTGCATGAGAGAATCATGCTCAACGTCAAATGTAGAGATCACAAGATGGTACAGAATATTAGCAAGGAAACGGGGATTAGATATATAATAGAATCTATTAGATAACTAAAATAGCAATGGGCTGGTCATGTTGGAAAACTTTTGGACATCACGGACCACCCGAGACCATACGCGAAATTGCTACTGGCTGAAAATGCGATCGCGGTTAGAACTGAACCCACCCACTGCTGGTTCTACAACGTCAATGATAAAGAAGTCAGGTGATTCCTGTATTACAAATCTTCAGTGTGGCTGTAGACTATACAATATACCATCCTGTACCGCAAAGCAGGATCGAAACTTTTGCTTCAGACCCAGAGGCCGGCATTTTATCCCTGCTCTCCGCTGGACTAGACAGGAAGTGGAACCAAATTAAAGCGATTTTACTCACGCACAATTAGCCATCCACCAGAGAGCTCTATTCAAGAGTTGGAAGAGCATTGCTATTGTAGCTTATTGCATTATATTATATTGAAACTCAATTTTAAATGATCACCCGTCATTATATATATATATATATATATATATATATATATATATATATATATATATATATATATATATCCACGACCCCACTTAATTTATGTTTGCAGATATTGTCATATGGATTCCGTACGTACATTATAATGCAAGTAGCATTGTCTCATTCCAAATAAGAAATATTATTAATTGGAACATTAACAGCAACAACAGATAAAATAGATAGCTATTTTGCTCCTTCATCAAACCTACAGACCGTTTATTTCATGCTCCTGGACAATTGTCCATTTCTGATTATGAGAAAATCTGGAGATTAGAAACTAATAAAATTTATGTTGACACCAACAGTATCAGCCTGTTTAATACAATTGATCCTTGATCGACCTTGGAATGTATGGAAGGGCCTAATCAACCTTAAAATACTGATTCAATAGACTTAGAAAAATCAATTATCCAAGTGGAGAAGTTGAGGTCGGGTGTGGCAGGAATTAATTCCAAAACATGTCGGCACTTCTGGAACGGAGTTTGAACAATTGATAAGGAGCTTCATTGGAGAGGACTAAGAAGGCCGCCAACAAGGAAGTCTCAAATGGAATCATAAGTAAAACATAAGTGTTTAATTCCATGTCCAGTGGAATGCAAGAATTGTTCCCTACAATGTATATATGTAGGTAATGGGGTTGTACATCAATATATATATATATAAATTCTTCCCGAAAGATATCTAAAGTCATTTCGATTTCACGTAAATTAATTTAATGATCGAATAGTGCTTTATCTAGAGGGTTGTTACAAAAAAGAAACAGAAAGTAACCAAAAAAAAACAAAAAAAACCCCAAAAAACCAACAATTTATTTTATCATAGTATTAAAAGGAATAGGGTGCAGGCTTGTAAATAAACAATAGGGAAGGAATAATCCAGGTCAAATAGTAGCAATATGGGGCCTGAGTATCCATCAAGTTTTCGTGGTCAACTGGTTCAAGAGCCCCGGGGATGGCTTGAAGTTGTTTCTATATTAGAATCCAAAAAGAGGTCCTTGGTAAATCAGCTGATGATCCATACAATAAAATTTGGCAGATAACATTAGGGACCAAATTCAAATGAATGTAATAACATCAAATTCGCTATAAAACATGGGAAATCTGAACACAATACATCAAGAGCGGTCAGGAGATAAATGGCTCGTATAACATAACATGGGAAGATGATTCAGGACTGTATACCATTTTTAAAGGCAAGATTCAAAGAATATATATATATATATATATATATATATATATATATATATATATATATATATATATATATATATATATATATATATAATTGAGTCAACCACAGACGGCTGTTTCGTTGTATTACAACTCTTCAATGTGGATATAAACTATCTATTATCCTATCCAGTACCACGAAGTAGGATCGAAACCTCTGTTTCAGGCCCAGAGGCTGGCATTTTACCCATATAATTGGCATAATTGACCGTGGAATCTGGGAATCGTTTCCCTAGTGAAATAATTATGTAAGATTAAGGTAGTCATAATTTTCTTCCAAATCATCTGTAAGAGGGCTTGACAACTTTTGTAAGTAAAATTTGTGTTTTAGGATGTCTTGTAGTATCCCCCCCCCTCTCTCTCTCTCTCTCTCTCTCTCTCTCTCTCTCTCTCTCTATATATATATATATATATATATATATATATATATATATATATATATACATAGTCGTTGGAACTTGTCTTTAAAAATAGTACACAGTCTCAAATCATCTTTATATATATCAGGTGTATTTTACTATATACATATTTTTTGTTGTTAAAGACAAAAATAATAAATACAGTGTCTAAAAAATCTGTTCAGGAAAAAAACATCCCCCTAAAAATATTATTGCAAGATATATTGAGACCGTCTGATCGACAGAAGTAAATAGATTCAACATATAAAGATATAAACAGCATTGCATGATAGATCGATAGAAATTATTTAGATTGGTTAATAGATATATAACTAGTACTGATAATGTAAAAGACACAAGCGTGATAGAACTATGTGGCATAAAGTTCCTAATTGGTCTGAGTCAGTTGTTTTAGATCCGGGTTCATGCCTGTTCACTGGAGTCGAAGACATATAAACGACAGATCGTTACTACTTCCAGCAGCGAGCAAATAATTGGAAATATATTCATAATCATGCAACGTAGAAATATCTGTAGGTTTTAGGTTACATGAAGCATTGCAATGATCGTATTTGCAGATGAATTGTGGCCGGAATCAGTGTTGCCAAGTTCATGCGTTTATTAGAAACTGTCAAGGGAAACTGTCATCAAAACTGTCAATACAGGTTTCTTGAGTCTCCAAGTTGATCCAGCTGGCTGACTGGCTGGCTTTGTATGTATTTATCACGCGCACAGGCTACACCGATGGAGTTATAGGACATTGACTCATTTCATGTCTAAAAAAAGCGTAGTATTTCTTTCGAATTCATGTCCCTAATGGTTTTAGTTAGGTGTTGAATTTGCAATGAAAGTTTAGGTTAAATTTGGTCCTTATTTTTTTGCCATGTCTGTTGTTAGGAAATTTTAATTCCATCACATCATCGCTCTCCATACAAAAAGCGTAAGAAGTAACTTCTGTGAACTTCCTTTCTTCGGAATGTTAATATTGCATGTTGTTTTGAGTGAGTAACTACATTTGCATATAAACTCATAATTTTTTCCCCAATTCTCAAATCGATTGTGCGGATTTTGGTCTTTAATTTTTAAATAAGAGAATCCAGCCTTACCAGTATAGATGGTTTTTTTACAAATTCGTTTCAAAATTTAGGGAATGGCTTCCAAATTAGAATAAAAACAAACAAACGTCCGAACTGGTATAACTGGTACAAATATGTTGAGAGAGAAATGGCCGTAAAGGTCTAGAAGAAAATTTGCGAAAACGGTTCTTTATATAAGAGAATATTCTCAAAATCACGTTGAGGATACAAAATGGACCACGAAAGTCCTCACTGTATCTCTCCACAACATCGACTTCCGAAGACGAGATATCACGAACATGACGTTATTGGTATTTTTTCAAAACTGCACTGAACAGCAATAACTCCAACTGTAACCAAATATCCAAAATGGCTGCCACAAGAACCTTCCAGCGCTGAAGTTTTCCCGCCTTTTTTTCATTCGTAGATTAGCACAACTATCATTTCCTGCTAACGATAGACACGAAAAGAGGTTACTGTCCGAGTTAATAGAATTAGCATTAGTTGGGTAAAGGTCCTAATGAACTGCCCCTGGCCAAGCAGGAGAAGAAGGGGGGAGGAAAGAAAGATAGGGAGATATAAGAAGAGAAAGGGACAGAGTGGGGATGAGGGCTGTATTTGTTGCCCTAATTGAGCCTGGACATAACGGGAGGCCGAACTGACTTGCTAAGGGTATTCTTGCTGCTGTTTATACAGATCCGATTATATCCGATTAATGTTGAACCTTAACCGTCGCAAACCTAAACTTTTCCCTTCTGCCAAACATTACGGACGCTCCTTAACATGTCTTGCCACCCGACCGCCTCTTTCGTCCACCATCAATCTTATCAAAGCAACAGCGAAATCAGATCGCCTTTTGTTTAGTTACCGTAATGGTTCGCTTGGGTATGTCGGTTCGTGGCTAGCTGCAGGGAACACCCATTTTCCTCTATCCCCAGATTCTCTCTCTCTCTCTCTCTCTCTCTCTCTCTCTGTGTCTGTTTCTCTCTCACTTCCCCCTCTCTCTTTCCTTTCTTTCCTCTTTCAATACAGGAACCACATTGCCATAAGAACAGATAATTTGCTAGGAACAGCGTTCCCAGTCTCTGCCAATGATGCTTTGTTTGGGATTTCGGGTCTTCGCTTCCCGACATCTGCGGCCCCTATCGGCGATGAATATGCGTGGTGTTAACGAATTCGAGTTTCGCATCCGGAACAACGTTCGTTAAATGAGCACACACCCCATTGACGGTACGGATACTCAGATGTCTAGAACAGTAATGAACGTGGAGTTAACGGAGAGGTTGTTATAACAAATATCTACAAAAGATTATTATGGTGACGGGAATTTTGTAAACTTTTTCGCGCTGAGTTCGTATGATTAGTTAGTTATTGTGAACGTAGTTTGATAAATAAATTCTATTTTGATGTTTATCAGCTTAGTGCATCAACTTTTATGTTCATACAGATATGTAAACATGCAAACATATGTTAATTTTATGTATATATATATTGCAAAATACACAAACAAATACACACGTATATATATATATATATATATATATATATATATATATATATATATATATATGCACATGTATATTATAATAATAATTAAATAATTGTGTCATCCACATAATAAAAATTATATAATCGTGTCAATGCAAAACAGACACACATGCATATATATATATATATATATATATATATATATATATATATATATATATATATATACACCCCCTACCTTGACACACTCTGCCCTCCCCAAGACCAACTGCTGCTGCTTTACCAAAATCCCAATACCTGCTGGTCATTCTTACATTCAGCAGGAGGCCTCTAGTAGCCCTGACAACAAAACTTACCCACAATGCATAGCCCCTGGCTGTGGACTCTGGTTCCACATGGTACATTTTAATTCACACTCATTGACGGGTTTTCAGCGTCATTGTCCAAGGTGGATAATTATTCGTTAATTTCAGGTGGCTGGATAATTTCTCGACTAACATTTTGACTAATGTTTATTGTGTTTGAATATTTCCGCTATTGAGAAATTTGAGTAATTGTCGGGCATGGTTATATCTAAAAAGTATAGAAAATGCGCATTATTTCCTTCAAACTTCGCTTTAGCGCCCAAGATAGTCATAATTTCAAATTAGACGATGGGCGAATTCACGCATTTTAATCATGTATAGAAAGAAAACGTTTATATATGAATACAACTGTCCTGGTCACAAAAGCAAAGTTTGGAAGGGATCATAGCTATTTCTAGACGTTTCTATATTTTTACACGAAAGCAATTAGAAAATAACGCTGACTATCAAGGAACAAAAATCGTGTTGAATAGTCATTGGTGGCAAACTCAACTCGAGGGTCACCTTGTGGGTGTAGTAGGTTAGCTGTCCGACATGTCTCAAACTAGTATGGCTTAGTGCCAGATTAAGGTAAGATCAATATAGATGGACGTCGAGCTTGTTAACAAACTCATCTTTAATACCAATTTGATGGTGCAGGTAGTTGAATCCATACTGGGTGCCAGGCAACAGTGACCTTTTGCAGGATCAATAGGAGCCGTTTGAATAAATAAGAGAAATTGCTTTGATGATCATAATGAAAAAAGAAAACAACAAAAAAAGAACTCACGTTGGGTACGTTATTCATTGACCATAGCCTCGTTCTGGATCAATGCCACAATGAATAAGCACCTGGTGGGAATCGAACTCGCTTGTTTGTAGTAATGATCTACAAAACCAATTTGCTTACCAGTAAACCAATATGGGGTGCCACTGGTTTTGTCAGAGATTGCCACACCAGTGTATATAATTTGGTGGCTAGACTGGAGTGTGATTAGGGAATATTCGGAGAAGAGTCTTTATCGTTGCCTAATGGTTAGACAGTCAATATGGAAAAATCACCAGAAATGTTCAACGATTTCGATCCTCACAGGGTATCCAAGCTCAGTAAATACTAATATCACAGACCAATTCACAAGTTCCATGGGTTCAATCCCCGTTGGGCGTTCCATACCTCTGATTTGCTGATCATCCAGGTTTGAATCTGGAGGATAGTTGTAGTTGTGATGCCAGTAGCATTGCTCTGCGTAATCTGAACAAGAGGGATCAAGGTTCGTGCCTTGACCAAGACAAGTGTTCTTAGGTCCTTTCCACAATAGTTGACCGACTATGTATCACATTTTGGTCTCCCAAGGATTTGGATAAATAGGAGCTTAATAAATAACTTAAAGTGTTAATTTTGTGCCAGGTAGGTGTCTTGGGTTTTAGGGGTGAGCAAAAATTCCTAACAAAACAACTTTGAATAGATTTGCACTCACCTTATTCTGAGTTGAGTTTAGTTAGGCACGAGGCCACAGTAGTCAAGCTCCTAGTGTAGATCGAACCCATTACTCTGTAGAATGGTCTTCGTTTACTGCACATAGCTTGCTAACCATCGTGCTACAGTCGACGCCCGTGGTTTCGCTGAGATGTAAGACATTCTACCTAGTCGTTAACTCCATGTCATCAATACGAATCGTATAATCCGTTGTGGCTGGGCTAAAACTACGAAAATGTCTGACTATTGATAAATAGCATTTTGATTATACGCTTTCTGCCGTGTATTTTCTTTCCACCTCGGTAGACCGCGTGATTATCAAAGTGAACGGCGGCGACGATTACTGACCTACCTACTCGTTACATGTGGCCTCACAGGTGAATCGCTGTTCGCTCTGTTGGCCTCTTGATGTAAACAAATGTCAGTGCCTGACCCCCATGTTCATTTTAACGTTCGTCTTGCTCTTTTGTTTTACCGCATTCTTTCAACCACTAGAAACCGCCAACCAAAACTGTCTACATAGTACAGCATAGGTTTTTTTCAGTTTTCAAATTGATCTGGCTGACGATTCGGCTGATTTGCTATGTATGTATGTATGTATGGATCAATCGTACAAATGAACTAGACGGCTGAAAGTTTAGATATATATTCCTCATCAATCTAAGAAAATAACTGTTGTTTTTTTTCACATGAAAATATATATCTCCCTAGACGGGTTTTAAAAGGGTGTTCAATATTGGTTGAATATTTATGCTAAATTGGTTCTCCATTTTGTTCCTGGCTACAATCCGGCTCGTTCTTATTTTGAAAATTCTGACTTATCAGTGATCACTACCTAACTAAAGGCGAAAGAAGTAACTTAATCATTGATCACCCCTTTTCTCATTTTTTTCTTTTTTTTTTCTTTTCAGGGATGACCCACAATATGGAGTGCTGCCAAGAGACATTTGCTATCTAGGGTTTCTATTGAGTGACTAACCAGGTTTACATTTTTTTCCCCGTTTAAGGACTGCGGGGGCGGGAAAAGCAGGGTAACATTATTTGTCGCCAAAAGTTGTAACGCTTTAGCTAATAAAGCATTCCTTCTCATCTATCATATTCGAAATGGATTCACCCCGCCTCTTTCCAGGGTTGAAAATCGTGTGAATCTCTTTCTTTGCTTTTTTTCTGCTTATGCGCTGTTAGGTGTGCATGAATGGTAATTACAATTCTTGTTATGTATTCTGCATAACAGGAAACATACTGCAAATAAGTGGTATACTCTAATGTATACTCACACATGTCTGAATTCCTTTCACTCTACATTTATACACATGCTGATGAAAGTGACTATTGGAAAGTGGAAAGAAAAACTTGACAGATAGTAAGTGTTACAACTCAGTTTTTGAAAAATTATTCAGTGGGTGTGTTTCGATGCATTTTGGTGGGTGCTAGCCATCATTTTCGGAGAAATGAATCGAAACATGTACATGAAATGATTAAGATAAAATGAAATATAACAAACTTTCCCTCAAGTTTTTTTTCCTCCACCTTCCCATTGTTTCTTTCATTAGCATCACGTCCAATCTTCTTACATCCACAATGCAAACATATACACATATAAAAGAAATATCGATGCATACACATGCATATATGCTTACGTACGTACATAAATACATACATGCATACTTTCATTATGAACATATATGTACATGCGTGTTAAATTATCCTAAGTTCTCCGAAATATAGGCTATTTCATCTAGTGTATATATATATATATATATATATATATACACAAACACACACCCTCACACATATACATATATAAATATCTATATACATATATATATACACACAAACACACACACACACACACACACACATATATATATATATATATATATATATATATAGGACTGCCATAATGTAGAGCTGCATTTACTATTGAACTAAACTACCCGCTCGTAAGTCGGAGCTCTAAATAGCTGCTCTATGTCCAGATTTCATCTTGCACGTTCACTGTTCATATCTGCTCTGTTGTTTTTCAACGTGGATGATTATTCTATCAACGAATGGATATGTAATCGTAATTGTGTGAGTTACATGATTTGAAAATATTCTCTCGATCATTGCACGGTGAATGCATCATTTGACTAGACAGCGTAAATAGATGGAACAATTCAAGGACATGGTTGTAGCAAGAATCGAACCGATGGCTGATTTGAAGAGCCCTTAATGTGGACGTTAAGCAGTTATTGGGCCTTCCGACTCATTAGCGGGCTTTTTAGCTCACTGGTAAGAGTGGCACTACTTTAAAGCTGCTTCCTGTCATTTGCAGGTTTGATTCCCGCGGTAGCCTTCTTTTTCAGTTGTTTAGTCTATATACACCGTCTAGGCCGAATAATACTTCGTCGGGTAATAATGGGAGGTCATTAAGATAGTTTCAAATTACATAATACACACACACACTCACACACACACATATATATATATATACATATATATATATATATATATATATATATATATATATATATATGTATATATATATAATGTGTGTGTGTGATTCCCTGATCTAAAAACGTATCATTGTTTGAAAGATTGAAAATCGATCCCCTGGGATACCAGGGTGAATTGATGTCACGGTCACTGGATCACTAAAAAAAGTTCTCATTGTAAAATCAGTATCAAACGTCTTTGGACTACTCTGGTCCTCCAGAAAATGATGAATACTCTCATGCATAAGCATCATTGATTTTGAAATATTTGGGTGACAAAACAAATATGATATGCAGCAACCGTCCATTAGTGACAAAAAATAAAATCAAAACTGCGCGCTTGAACCAACGTAGACTCCAAAACGAAAAAATATATTTTTGAAAAAGGAAATTCGTTCGCCTTCTTCAATTTGAATGTGAAATTTGAATTTGTACGAAAATTCTCTGCAGGCACACCAATATTCAATCGAATCTATCTACAAAATGACAGAAGGCCCGATTCACACTTACTCTAAAATGTTTCCTATCGCTTTAGTGTACGATGAAAATTCAATTTTTTTTAGATAGAAATATAATAGTCACATAAGATTATCTTGTCCCATACAAAGCAGGCCTACCACGGACTAAATATTGTATGTGTGTGCGTGCGTGTATATATATATATATATATATATATATATATATATGTGTGTGTGTTATTCACGCACAGCTGTTTCACTGTATTACAACTCTTGGCTATAGACTATACGTTATCCCATCCAGTACCATGGAGCAAGATTGAAACCCACGCTTCAGACCTGGAGGCCGATATCCTACCACTGCACAAAGGAATAGGGCAGTTAATAACGCTGAATTCAAGCGATATATTTATTTAACCAAAATTCCCCATCCACCAGAGTTCTCTCTTCCCATGGATGATTTTAAGCTATATATCTATTTATTTAGAGTGCTCTATTCCTATGTTTGAGCATTTCATAAGCTTAAATATATATATATATATATATATATATATATATATATATATATATATATATATATATATATAATACTATTTGTAGCTTTGGAGAGATTGTAAATTTGTCAGTAACTTACTTGATCTTTTATGAACACCTAAACGGTTAAAAATTACGGACTGAAAATTTGGGCACAAGGGTAACTTAACACAAAAATGTAAATTTAGGGCCAGGACCATCTTCACATTTTCAAAAATCATGAAATTAAGAATTTTTGTCTGGAGGGAAGCATCAGCCATGTCAATGCTTAACTTTGCCTTAAAACACGATAGCACAGACCTTTGGGTTGATCATCAACAGGTTCTAAGAACCCATAAGACGGGGGGAATCCCCTCCTAATTTTGTTTGCGGAGCCTAATCTCCATATTGTTCGCAAATTGTTCAACTCACGGGATATGTACTGATAAATGCTTCTTTTCCACGATGTCATTCTGTTTCGTCGACTGGTCTTCTGGAAAAATCATAACGTCTTTTTTCTTCTCTCCTTGGTCAATAAGCATCGTGTTTTGCTACCGGCATGAACTGTGTGATACGTCGGTAAGCAGATGATATAAAAATGTCCGAAATTATATCATTTTTCGGTTTCTTAAAGACCTCGTCAGAATCGAGCTCATGATATCTGATAAGTAGAACTTAGGACAGTAGAAGCAGGATGGACATGAAGGTTTTATTATAGAAGGATTGTTATACTTATCCTCCAAAATGAATAACTCTTCCCTGCTTATGAAATTAACATTCAAATCTTTTTTCGGTTGAAATACTGACCTTTGTCACTAGTGCTGAATGCACAAATACTCTTGCCACGTAGCTACTATAATGGAGCTCCAAATAGATCGAACTTGCTAGCAACGAGCTATAAGACTACAAAGCTAACCAACGTACGATGGCAGATGGTTTGGGGTTTATTCATACCAAGATTTTTCATGATCAAATCCAGATTAGTAACACCATCAATTATGGCTCTTTATTGCTCATCCCTAGTTTGCACTTTATTTAAGTTTGACGACTGTGCATCTTATTAATATGTCACAATTTCGTCGGTCTCTTCACAGATTTGACATTTATGTTTTCCTTGTGTCCTATGTGATTTTGTATCGATGGTATTTGTTCTAAAGCACTTATTTCATGCGGCAATTACCCGTGGTATTTTCTCCCTCCCCAAACAAAATAATTATTTTATTATGCCATGCATTTGCAGGTTCCCACCAAATGTCTGGCGAAGGTTGCTCAAGATTGGGTAAGGGCCAGTCACCTCAAATCTCCACCAGCATGCTCAGTGACTTTGAACTCTACTAAAAGCCTTAACCGGGACTAAAAGTCTGTTTCGTCTAATCTCGCCTGTAATCTTATGGCATGATTCCAATCGCCCAAACTAATATAAACTCTGCTGTAACGTTCATGTTCTATATTTTTTTCTCGACTCAGCAGCAAGATCCTTGTGATTTCAAAATTGTTTGTTTCCTTTTATCTTCATCAGGTAGTCTGCTGTCAGAGCAACTAGTGTGGTCTGGCTGGTAATCTTTTTCTTGGTCGTTAATATCATATCCGATCTCCCAGTCTGGTCGGGGTATCGGAGTTCCAGATTAATCACCCTTATTGTTTTCTGAGACAACGATTTTGAGCTGATATCATTTGTTCACATAATTGAAAGAAAGTTGTTTGCGTAATTCACAATGGATCGCTGTTCCTAATACGTGGTGTCTGTTTTGCATTCCTTTTCGGCCAGCACGCTATATTCACAAATGATACCATTTTTATTTAAATCTTTCACTTTACAGATGCAGCCTTCTCCTTGGTCGAATTTTCATGGCTTATACTAAAGTTCTAAAAGCTATTGCATCAAATTGAGTGACAACAAGTATCCTAAAACCTCCATCACTTTTCGCTGTATTTTTGCTGGTCATAGGTCATAGTCTTGACGGTTTCAAGTCTTTATTGAATGTAAGTTTTTAGTGTTTTCCAGTGTGATTCGTGATGCGTCAACTATGTGGATTTCTGGTAAATATCAAATAGAATATAGTAACAACAAGTAGTTCTCACCGTATTTCAACCATTTTAATTAGTAGTTGTGATCTAAAGGGTTTGGGGTTTATTTGTAAATATACTGTCAACCATATCTGTTGCTACAACTGTCAACATAGCTACCTTAAGTTTTCAAGTTTGTACGATTGTCTCACTGGCTGGCGATGTATGTATATTACGATTACAGACCGCAAAATAGTCCTAAAAGACTTAAAATCCAAATATTTAGACCCTTTTAGGTCTAGAAAAAACCCTTGTTTTTTTGATAGATTTTAAAAGGGCGTTTAATTTTCAGCGTGAGTTTATTTTAACAAAATGATTACAAGTATACACCCATCAGCAATCATATCTATTGTTTTAAAAAATTCAGAATTTTTAGTGATCACTGTCCAACAAAATCTGAGAGAAGTAACTTAATCATTGACCATGCCTTTTCCAACTTTTTGAATTGATCATTCCGAACACGACCTGCTACCAAAAGACGTTAGTCATGTGAAAATTTTCTATTGAGTGACTAACCAGACCTGTCATTGAATATCACTACTTCTATGAATTGTAAATGGAATCGTTTATCCAAATCCATCAATTATACGTATGCCATCCACTTCCATGATGGTTGTTTTCATGGGAAAGCTTCTATTTTTCCATTTTTCAAGCTTTGTTTTCACCTAGCAGTTCATTAGAACTATTTGACGTATTTAATTTCCTTCATTGTCTTAAGATCGAAATCGAGGACACAGAACTCGAGAAAGTAGACCACTACATCTACCTAGGGCAACGAATCTCCATGAGACCCTCAAAAGAAGAAGAAATCAAGCGAAGAATCACACTAGGATGGCAAGCCTTTGGCAGAGCTAGCTCAACCTTCAAAAATAATAAGATCCCATTAATCCTAAAAAGAAGGGTGCATAACCAATGCATCCTCCCAATAGTCACTTATGGAGCTGAAACATGGAACTTAACCAAGAAACAGACCCGTAAGCTGAGAACCATGCAACGTGCACATGAAAGAATAATGCTGGGCCTCACATGGAGAGACCACAAAACAGCACAGCACATCCGGGAAAAGACAAGAGTTAGAGACATCATAAAAAATCTCAAATGGCGGTGGGCTGGCCATGTTGAAAGAATGGCTGACAATCGATGGACATCACGACTCACAACATGGATTCCCCCAGACCATATGCGCAACCGAGGCCGGCAAAATGTTAGATGGATAGATGAGCTAGACAAGTTCAGGAGGTACTGGCTCCGTGACGCCCATGATAGAGAAGTGTTGCAAATCCTGGGGAAGGTCTATGTCCAACGACGGACGCTAAAAGACTGATGATGATGAATGATTGTCTTGTTCAAGAGTGTCATATCCAATAACCTGGGAGACTCTTTCCATTCCCACAGTATTTTTTTTCCCAGAAAAGATATTTTTTGGGACTCATTGCATTGTTTTCTTTTGTCAAATCTTAGCCACTCTCAGAATTCCAAAAGAATCACCTCACAGTTCCAACCAAACCGGTCCAGTTTGTTCATCGATTCATTTTTTCTGCAGTCACTACAATATTTATTTTTTCATTGTCTGCATAAGCAGCTTGCATTTGCTTGAGGTTGATAAGACAGCGATAAGATATATACAGCCTAGTACCTGGTGACCTATGTCCCAAGCAGCAGCTCCCGTTGCATCGAAATAGATAAGTTGAAGAACACGCCCTGATTGACATCGGTGATTTCTGGGCAAACCTCAGTGTGAAAGATTGTGCGGCTTACGTCATTAATTTTACCCTCGTATAAAGACAAGAACACAAAACATCTTTTCTATTGACGCGATATTTGTTAATTTACTGCGGTTTATTAGTGTTAGAAACCGTCAACTAAAACTGTCAACACCAGTTTCCTCAGTTTTCAAGTTGGTCTGGCTGACTATGAATGTATATCGAGATAGAAGACTGAAAATTCAAACACTTATTCCTTAATATATAGAGAATTTTTTTGTTTTTTGACGTACAAAATAGGTTTCAAAAGTGGGTTTCAGTTTGCACTTAGTTGATGGTAAATTGATTCTGGGTTCATGTCCGCTAGTTCTTTGAAAATCCAAACCTATTTAGCGGTCGAGAGGAGTAACTTATTAGTTGATCACCTTATTTTCGATTTTTTAAAATTAGTTACCCCCATATACAGCACGCTGCCAACAAACATTCGTCACATTACAGTTTCTATTGAGGGATTAATCAGAACTGCATCATTATCATTCCAGACAGAATTCAATGAAAGCTCTTCTTGGCCGTGACTTAGAGCTGGAGTGTAATTGAAACGCCAACGATTGTCTTGTTATTGAAGTTGTTTCCAATCAAGTTGAACGTCATCCACCATAAATAAATAATGGGAAGGTTATTTTCGCAAATCATCGCTGGAAAGCCTGGTATCCTCTGCATGTTCTGCTATATAATATATCAATCTCTATTAAAAAAGAATTGCAAGGGTTCATGATTCTCATTATTTCAAGATATTTATCACCTTATAAAAGCAAACATAAATAGAATGTATCTTGTACACAGATAGCGGTTATCTATGAAATGAAAAGAAATTCATGTTAATATAAGATCAATCACAATCCAGGCAGAGCTGTTCAGAAATGATTTATTCGAAGAGCGTTCAACAAGGCCGTAGACTGACACGTATTTAATAGCTGAATTTTCAACCTGAATTAATTGTAAAATATTCGGTTTATGAGATTGATATCCATCTTTGAATTGGAGGTGGCGATAAGGAGGAGGATTATGCTGAAAAATTCGTTATGGAAAATGAATGTATTTTTTTCATTCACATTATCAAAGTACCTACCTTTGTGCAGAACTATTTATACTGTATAACCCCCCAATTACGTATGTTTTTCTTTATTGTTCACAGTAAGGGCAATAATATCGAACACTTTTATCTCCGCCATACAAGATCAAGTTCAGGACTATTCATGTGGGATTAATTCGATGTTTCGAAGACGAGTCTTGACGATGTAACGTTGCTAGAAATATCGATCTAGTTACTTATACAATTGCATCGAATGCTTACATAAAGATGGATTAGGAATCACATTTAAATGTTCAGCCAATCTAGATTGATTTGCATCAATCGTACTAATTCTTCCATTCGTATGCCTTCCGAATATTTTTGTATCAATCCTTCAATAATAAACATATTTGATTCTTATTTTGAATGTGTTGCCGTTTCTTAGTTGTTGCGCAAGTACGGAGAAAGGTATTGGATGAAACGTTTGATCCCCCGTACCGTACGAATACTTACGGCCCCGGCTGTATTTTATTCATTGAATTCCAAGGTGTCGCATTTCATTGATGTTTATCTTTTATTTATTCAAACTCATAGTTCCATAGCTTGGGGTGGATCGAATGCAAGTATCTGACATGTTTGAAGAAGATTATATTCAACAGAGAGTCCTCAGTTTGTCATCCTCAATGCTTCCATGACTATCTACGAATGATTCATTTCCATTTGAAAACCCCCGGATCCACTTCTGAACACTTCAATCAATAAGTTCACTTCCAACAAACACTGTACGTATTCCCAGCTATTTCTACCGGTTTTGTTCTCATTTGAAATTCAGGCCTTATACAACTTTTCACAGTAAACCTTCGGGTCACCATATGGATTTTACTGGTTGATATTATAGGTGTATTCCTTTGGACGTCATCTGGTAGTGAATGATGCAAGCGGGCTTCATGCAGCTGAGTATTCTTACAGATTGTTCTTCATGGGATTATCTTTTTTCTTAAAGGTGGCTCGCCTTCCATGACTATTGCGCTTGTCGTAGAGTCACTTCCTATTTACAAAATTTCTACTCGCCATTCATTCTGGAGACCTCCAGTCTTTTCTTCATCTAACCTCTCCCCACTCCTTCATGTTATCTGTTCTCATTCTGATGAACCTCAACCCTTTCTTCATCCAATTTTTTCGCTTCTTTTTGTTGTTCTCCCCCTCTTATTCGGGAGATGTTGAGCTTTTTACTCGTCCTTTGCTATCTGTAGAAATCGGATCTTTACAATCCTGGTGCATGCAAATACAAATTCAATCATATCATAAAATTGCAAATCAGACTGGAATTTTTTGTATTTTTTCACTTTAGAGCATTTCAACAGTATGGCGCTAACGATATTCAGGTTGCAATGTGCTGCTTTTTACAGTATCAACATACCCACAAGTATTTTTGGACCATTATAATATAGATATAAAAAAGATTGCCAAAGATAAGACTGACCTTTTTAGTCAACACACACACACACACACACACACACACACACACATGCAGGTAAATTTCTGAAACTGATTATGACATTCAAAAGAGTATTAATGAATTGAAAATAAATGAGACTTGACATTGCTTTTTCTCCTTCAAAGTTTACATGGATGAAAAATATATCGGACTGTAATATGCTTAATCTGATATGGGTTTATCTACAAATTTGATTAAAGAAAATAACAAATACCAAGGATAATCCTCTGAGCACTTGGAGTGACCAATAGTTTCCAATGGTATATAACACATTCAAAACTTGGGGTTGGAAAGAGAAGATACAGATTGCAACACAATGGAAATATATAAGGATAATGAGAAAAATACTTGGGTATTGAGATGACTTTCTGTCACTTGATCTTCATTGAGACCCACCTCATAATACTATAGAGAAAATAGTTCAAAGGAATACTTAGGGGTACACTAAAGTGGTGTGGAAATATACTGTCACTTGACCTCCTGTTGAATCCACCAGTCACTTCAGGAGCAAGAACTAAATCGGGGCGTATAAAAATAAGTGTGGTTATCATAAGTAATAAGATTGTTTGAGCACTTCTTTATTTGGAAATACTTTTTTTCAGAAGTCAGATATGTTGAGGAAAAAAATTAATGACAAGGTAAGAGCTACGACGCTTAAGAAATGACGTCAACAGGTTGTGAAGCAAGGCAGTAAGGATGAATGATGATGGCTGATCAACCTGGAACACGATGGAGATTCATTTGCAGTGGACGAAGAGGACAGACCAGAAGATTGCCAATGACAACGAACACCTGCATAATGACTGACGGAAGCAGGACAAACGGAAAACCACAGTGAAAGAACAGAAGCCAAAGATTGGAGAAATCCGAAGACCATGAAGAGTCCCAGGTTGGAACAAAAGGAACGAATGGATAGAGTATCAACTCGGAAGAAACCTTAATGATGAAATCAAATCAAAATGAACAGCAGCCCAAAAAGTGATTAACATAATAAGCCGAGTTAACACTTGCAGGACTAAAATATTAAACCGCCTCATGACTGAATTGAAATGGTCCAAGAACGGAATATATATATATATATATATATATATATATATATATATATATATATATATATATATATATATATATATATATATATATATATCCAAGCAGGCATACAAACCTAGGAGTTAAAAATCGTGATGGCTGGGAGGAGAAGTTTATGTTGATACATATGCCAAAGATGACATAGGTTATTGGTGAATCCCGTCGACTGAACCCTGATAAATGCAAATGTGAACTTTAATAGGTGGAAACAGTCATTCAGAAGAACTTTGATAAGCAGTATGAATATAAATCCGAAACTGTTTTCTTGAAGAACACGTGTATAAATAATCAAGATCAGTGATGTATAGAGGAACTCTGTCTGGTCGATAAAACAAAGCTTAAAGGTTAATGAAATCCTGTCGAATGGTTAATTCAGCCAATGTCGCAGTACAGCGGAGCAAAAAATTCAAAGACGTGAAGTTTGAAAGCGATGAGGATCTGGCTTTGTATGAGTAAAATCTTGAGAACATTACTACACCAATGAATTGATCAGTGAGAAGTTTTTTTTTACAAAAACATTACTCTTAGATAGGTGCCCCGAGTGCGAATATATATATATACAAATATATATTTTTTTCACTCATTCAGAATTCGATCGATAATTTCCCCTGGCCATTACAAATGATGGAACATTTAGAAGAAGACCATGTCTTGTATCCTTCCTCTTTCTTGATGAAGCCAGATTTGGTGAAATGGTGAAATAGAATAAAGGATATCCTCTGTAAAGCATAGCTCTCTGATATTTTCATTTCGTCTCGTCGGATTAACCATAATCGACACTGATACACTGACCGCGCACACAAACGTATATATATATATATATATATATATATATATATATATATATATATATATATATATATATATATATATATATATTGTGAGATTACTTATGTCTTCTTATCTTGTAATCTGTGTGCATTAAGACGTGGCGAACTGAATCATAATTAATTCTTATGGTTAGCGCGATAATGCTGAGACGGAACGATTCATTTCTTTTCTGTCTAGCCATCGACAACAATATCAGTTTCCTAATTAGGTGCTCACGATGTACTAGTCATAAAAACCGGCTACAGGTCCCTAAATTAGAGGAACTCTGACTCAATTAGATTCGGCTCAGTTAACATTAATTTCATTACCATGTATCTCTAGAATATCTTCTATTAATATCTTATACAACGATCTTACTAGCAACGTGTGGATATATACACTCACACTCACACAGACACACACATATATATAGAGAGAGAGATTAAAAGATAAAGACAGAGTATATGTTTATGTAAGTAATGCAACACACATGGAAGTGTACTCACATATCAATTATGTACGAAGACATTTGTGCTTATATGTCAATAATATATAAATATTTATACATTGAGGTTTATACACGCATATTGATTTCTATAAACGTCATACATCAACTTTGTTTCAATATATATATATGTATATGTATATATATATTTATATATTGTCTTATTTTTTCTGTGTGTTCATGCAAAAATTACATAAAAATTATAATTAGATAGTGAAACAAAAAACAGGAGTTACATCTCTAATTCTTTTCGAATTTTTGATGCATTTTGATGGTTGCCAGCCTACTTTTCATTAGAGATGTACGCTGTTTACATGTATAAATCACAACACGTAGGTATCTTCATTCCATTTATCGAATTTCAAACATGTAAACAGCATAAAGTTTCCTCTGCACGAGCAGCAAGTTTCTCTGAAAAAGGTGACTGGCAACCATCGAAATTCATCAGAACATGCCAACATGATATAAGAAAAAATGTTTTGGTTTTTATTTCAAATTTCTTTTCACCTTTGAATTGTCATTTCAACCAGCATTCTGTCAGATTGACTCACACAAACACGACACACACACACCCACGCATACACACACACACACACACACACATATATAGATATATATATTGCATGTAGCTATACTGTCTAGACATCCCATGCCTAAAATTGTAGACAGCCATATTATCCCGATTCTCTTCCAAAAATAGCCAGCTTAGTATCTACTATCTGTGGATGGTTCGAATCCTTCGGTCCAACCACAGGCAAGCCTTATTGTCAAGATATTCGTGCAAAAGGGTGACAAACCTTGACACCAAGTGCCCATCTCCCATGAGAAAGACACTCCTGTCAAACCTACGACCTTGGAATCCTGTTATCATGCAAACCCTTGGTTTAACGCATGGGTTGGCCTTGAGAAGCTGGCATCGCCGGGAAATATCCATTGCTCGGATTGGTGGAGAAATCTGCATATAGGCCCTGTTGTCTATGGTCCTACTGCCGTGACAATATATCCCAACAATCTCCGTCTGGGGGACCAAGCCATATATATATATATATATATATATATATATATATATATATATATATATATATATATATATATATATATTCTGATAGGTATTTGTAGCTCAATATATGTAAGCATGTATTTCTCATACATATATATAGAGTGTATTTACTGAAATATGTGTTTGCATGCATTGTTTTAGGAAGCCGTACGCGCTGGTTACGTGCAGTGTGCAATGCAGATAGTAAAATTCTGAAGTAGTGCATTCTCCAGGATTCTTTGTTGAATTTTTGAAAAAATTGTTTTGTATGATAAGATCAATGTATAGGAATTATCTGACATACACTGATAACACTTTCCATAAGGCAGTTGTCGAGAGAGCGGTATTTTCAGGGTCAGTTTTCATATTAACATAGTATCCCTTATTCCCTGCTTAAAGACTACGCAAAGTGTGATTATATCTTACAAAGAGCATCAAAAAGTTTTATATGTAAACATAATCATAAAAAACAATGAATTACTGCAAAACAGGATGTCAGTAGAGTTTCGGGAAAATAGCGCATATGATATTTTTTTGTCATATTTTGTATCTGCATCTCCATGATATTATTGCCTGCCTCAAGCTTACCAGCTGACTACTTAGGGCAGCGTTATGTCAAGACGGCTTCCTTTTGGACGCAAGTTCGATTCCTGCTGAAGCTCTTTTCTTCACTTGTTCATTTTATTTACGTTGCTGAGGCACTGACACATTCACCATGTAATTACAGAGAAATGAGTTAAAAAAATCAAGGCTTACATATATATATATATATATATATATATATATATATATATATATATATATTATATATATATATTAAGGGAATATTTTAAATGTCTTCGAATTTCATTTCATTCAGTTCTCCATTGATTTAGCGTGAATGTTTCAAGAATCTTTCGAGGAAATGTAATATTCTTAATTTTGGCGTGGGTTGGTTTAACAGTTGGTGGAATCATCGAACCAGATAGAATTATGGTTGATCTTCATCACGTTCAGTTCGCACTAATATTCCTGGGAAAAAGCATGGAGTCACTTCTCTCTGCACTTTGTCTCAATGCAAAATACTTTAACACAACTATCCTAATCTTTCCACGTCATGATGGTTGATAGAAAACGATGTGTGTGAGAGCTTTCTGGAAAGGCATTTAACCGCTTTTCTCTGCTCTTCATCTCAATACCTGGTGCTCTGATAGAATGATCAATGTCTAGCATGCAACGATTGAAGAACACAATGGTCTGTAAGCGAGCATTTAGGCCAGGCATGTACATGTAACTAACAACCACATAGTAATACATGTAGAAAGTTGTTACCTTCGTTTTCAACCTCGACTGGTGCCAATGTATTTAATGATACGATATTAACTGTGTTGCGAGACTTAGTGGTTTTTAGATGAACA
This sequence comes from Thysanoteuthis rhombus, assembly GCA_963457665.1. Classification (NCBI taxonomy): domain Eukaryota; kingdom Metazoa; phylum Mollusca; class Cephalopoda; order Oegopsida; family Thysanoteuthidae; genus Thysanoteuthis; species Thysanoteuthis major. The sequence goes on along the minus strand of OY735228.1, from coordinate 34,718,778 downwards.
GATTAATCTAACGCAATAAAAAGTGGCGGTTCAATCGAGACAAAATAACAATTGGTCGACGACACTTAATTTAGAGCAATATTTAGAAAGTAAATCCGGCGGGTTGTTAGTGACTGTAGTCAGCTGGACATCACGGATAGCCGACTTTTCATGTAATAAGCAAATACACACACACACACACACACACACACACACACATATATATATATATATATATATATTTATATATATTGGTGTGGATAAAGATTTGTTCAATAATATTAGAGGGACAATTTCAGAAAAAAAGAGATTTATTTCCTGGCTCAGAACAACTGTCATCTCCCTGGCAGCGACAGCATCCCAAATTAGGGGCATGAAATTATCTGACCTCGAGTTTTACAGCTTATCCCTTTGAATCACAACAACACTTACCAGCACCACATGAAAACTGACATTTCCCTGTAGAGACACTCAGATGTTCATCAATCATCTAAACACTCATTTGCCGGCTTGGGTCTACACCAGGATGTCATCTGATACTCATTTAGTGACCTCACACACTATCCAGCGTAGTTCTGATTTCTTCATACGATCAGAAACCACTTAGTTAATTATTAATCCCGCCCATTATAAGGCATGGACCTTATATAAACATACCATCTGTTGTATCCCAAGCATACTTCCTTGAAAAAGTAAATATGTAGTGGCCAGACGTGGAAATAGATATCATTTGTACAAAGCATTATCTTCTGAAATTAGTATACGACGCGAAAAAATTAAGTGCAAGGTTGGTGATCTTGCAAATATTGTCAAATGTTTCGGTTGAATATGTTGATAGAAACTCGGAGAAAAAATTTGTTGAATTACTAGTATTCCTAGAAATGTTATTATATGTTGGTTAGTATACAGTCCGAGATTCGAACCACCAAATCAAGATTCAATATTTACACTGTGAACACTCAATAGTAGTGACTCGAAAAACAAATTTCACCTGTTATGCTTATAGATATCCGAACGTCAAACCCGCGTTATGTGGGAACCTATGCCAGTAAACATGTTTTACAAGCGATTAAATGATGAATAATGTTTTAAAAGCAATTAACCCTTAAATTGAGAACCATACAACGTGCACATGAAAGAATAATGCTGGGCCTCACATGGAGAGACCACAAGACAGTACACCCGAGAAAAGACAAGAGTCGGGAACATCATAGAATCCATTAAAAATCCCAAATGGCGGTGGGCTGGCCATATAGCAAGAATGGCAGACAACCGATGGACATCACGACTCACGACATGGATCCCCCGAGATCACTTGCGCAACCGAGACTGGCAGAATATTAGATGAAGAGACGAGCTAGACAAGTTCAGGAAGTACTGGCTCCGCGACGCCCATGATAGAGAAGTGTTGCAAAATCCTGGGGAAGGTCTATGTCCAACGACAGATGTTAAAAGACTGATGATGATAATGATGATGATGATGATGATTATGAAATGATAGAATAACATCCATATACAATTCATCATACCTTAAGGGGAGGTGGTGTATATTATCTGCAGGGAGCTATGTTTATACAACGATTCAGTTTTTAAATCCCCGAAACCGGTACATGGTAAGCTACTGATGATCCCAAAGATGAACACATAGTCACCAACACATTACTAGGTAATTTCCGATATCATCAGCATCATCAGGTCGAAAGCTCACCATGTTGGTAAAAAACACCCACAAAGCTTCCGTTTAGCGAAATGTAATTTCGGGAAAGTAAGGACAGCCAATACACCCAAAGACATTGAAAGGAGATCAGCGCGAGTGAAAATTGTTTCTATCCCTTATACAACGATATACATTTGAAGCATTTATCCTAGGGTGAGGGAGATCGACGCATTATTGTCGTTATACGGTGAATTGATGTCCCATGTTTTTCAGAAGTGAATTAATGGAACTATTGGAAAAGAGTGTTAGGTGTCAGTTCGGTACATACAGATTTGAAAAAAAATCTTCTAAGGTTTATACCAATTTGTCTCGTCTTAATACATCTTTTTTTCAAGTTGTTTCTCTTTATTTGGCTCGATGCCTAGAAGGTTTCACTGAAATTCTCGAGTGCTTTTCGGCAATTGCAGTGAAATATAAATTAACCTTGATTTTATCCTAATGTATTTCGCTTGTTCCGTTCGATTTTCATTGGAATAGATTTGAGAGGTTGCTGAGAGTTGTTGGGGTTTTTATTCAAAGGTATTCGTTTCGCTTTTGGGCGAGGTTGCTATTCAAAAAATCAATGCTACATTCAAAAATCATTGACATATTCTATTATTCGTTCATTTTAAATATACATTTTTTCCTAATTGACAATGGTTCTGAATGCTATAAACTACACTGTAGGTAATAAATCACATTTAATAAATACAAATAGAAGTAAAGAGTATACTCCAAGGAACTAAAATCCATTAATTAGATAGTTATGAGACAAATCGCTGAAATAACTCTGTTCGGATTAATAGTGACTTGTATGACATACGGTCGTGTATGCTTTGGGACTATGTATGAAAATTGACTCATTTTTTTTTGTCTTTTTCAGCATGATGGGACAGAATGTTTATGATAACTATATATATATATATATATATATATATATATATATATAAAGGCGAATCAGTTATAGTAACATGACACTCCAGCACTGTCGATAAAACATCTCCCTTTCAACTGTGATTTTGAAATAGCTTATGTCATACACGTAGTTTGTTATATAGGGTATTATCATAATGTATTGTATATGGATGCTATATTATACTATACAGGTTTCATAGAAATATATCCATTTATAAAAGATCAGTAAGTATATCAACAGATGTGACTCATTGTGTGTGTCACTTTTATTGGGAATATTAAATCTGTTGTGTCGGTATAAATCCCAGGCTACATGCAGATCAACTAATGTTATCGTTTTTATGAATATTACTTACAGAAGAAAAATGTCTGTGAGTAGAATTTGACGATTTTCCCCCACTAACCATAAAGTCAATTTTCCTGCATCGTATAGTGTCTTGCTTACATCAATTTGTTTCTTCCTTTAAATCATCAAATATATTATCCGTATATATATATGGTTGAAACGCAACCAAACCACTTTCTAGCCGCTAGTGA
>OY735228.1:34705651-34713151 GCA_963457665.1 Thysanoteuthis rhombus | reverse complement strand
TACATGCATACATATATATATATGTGTGTGTGTGTGTGTATATTTTGACTATTATTTTCCAACCATATAGTTTGTGAAAATAATCATATAAGTGACATATTTACGCGTTCAGTTGTAATATTTGCTTGATATTGTTTTGCAGGCATCTGTCATTACTTTCAGCAATACATACCAGATCACAAATGAAAAATCTTCCAAGAAATGGACAAAATGGCATGTGTCCTCTTCACTGGACGTTTTTTTTATCAACATTTTCTTCCTATGAGTTATTATTTCTCCCCAGTTATGTCCACAATTTATGGTCAGGTACATTTGTGACGCGCTACGAAACTCCAACGTTATCTATCACCACTTTTGTTGGGAATTTTCTTTTCATATACCGTATTTTCTCTATCTTTTTACCGCTTTTAGCTAAAAACATTTGCATCAAGTCAACCATATTAACAAACTCACGTATTTTTGTATCAACCATTTTTCCTTATCTCTCTTCTTCATCTTCTTTCTCTTACTTTCACTTTTGATTTTATGCGAAAAATGCTTAATCTTAATATATATATATATATATATATATATATATATATACGTGTGTTAATAAATAAAGATAATATGGATAAATTAACATTCTCCTTTACGTTTTTTTCCCATTACTCCTTCTCCCCCCCCACACACTTTTTTGGTGGGAGTTCCAAGATGAAGCTTTGTCACGCTGCGATGGAGACCACGCATCGTGGAAAATGCGAGTGTCAATATCAGGTCGGCCATATTTTACAAATGCTCTCTTTTCCACACTTTTGTTTGTCAGTGCAAAGGGAGGCACAGGGGCGCATGCGCTGTGCGTCGTACGCATAATGGTGGTCTAATTTTATGCTGTCGCCCCGCATAAGCCTAGCGTTGTACAATTTCACGCTTCGTGTAAATGAACTGCTTATCGCGACGATGGAAATAAAAACAATGATTAAGGAGTGATCTGCTCTGAATTATATCATTGCGTGACAAAGCCGTGTCTGACGCAGAATATTCGGCGTTGCGCATGTGCAAGAATACTGTGTAGTATATCTATTACGCCCCCGATCATGCTATGCTGTATTGCCGATATGCATATGTGAGTGTATTCATTTTCTTGGAAATGTATCGACCATACTATAACGATGCATACAAGCAGGCTCCATGGAAATTCCTCAGTGCATCTTTGTTATTTAAAGAAGAAGATACGGTGATTTGCAAAGAAAAGGAAAGGTAATATTGGAAAGTGGGAGAGGGGCGGTAACGTTTGTAACCATTCATAGGAAAAGCCGAACTCTTAACTAGATTCAAATACAGTCGGTGTAAAAACACAACCCTAATCATTATTAATGATTATTGCTTCGTATGTCATGTTTGACAAAAATGCAGAGGACAAACACACAAAAACCAAATTCGAAAACGCAGACCTGGAAAAAAGTATTTACCTAAGACGAAAGATCTCTATGAAACCTTAAATAAATAAATAAATGAATCAAGTGTCACTCTACGTAGGCAAGCTTTCGGTAAAGCCAACTAAACCTTCAAGCACAAGAAAATTCTATAGTTCGAGCTAAAACATTGACCCTAACCAAAGGATCCCCCCCAAACGTGTACAGGAGAGAATCATTCCAAACAATACATGAAAAGATCACAAGACAGCACAGTATATTTAAGAAAAAAACAGGGTCATAGGGATATCGTAGAATCCATTAGGGGGAAAAAAACTCTGATAGAAACGGGCAGGTCATGTTGCAAGAATGTCAGTGGACATCACGACTTGCAACGTGTATCCCCAGAAATCATATTCAAAACTCTCGCATCCGAAATATAAGGTGGCGTGACGAACTAGACAAGTTCAAATAGAATCGGTTACACGACGCCCATGATAGGAAGGTCAGATGGATCTTGTCTAATGACAGACGCTAAAAGGCAGATGATGATGTTGCTGCTGCTGATACTTCCAACTGCAGCCTGAGTTTGCTTTGTCATTATACCACACACACACACACACACACACACACACACACACACACACACACATATATATATATATATATATATATATATCATTGAAATGAAAGAAATGCATTCTTTTCAATGAATCATAATAAAAAGAATGTCTATGTTACTAGCTAGTAAACAGATGTTGTTGGTCACTCAATGGAAACCGTCATGTGACCAAAGTCTGTTGGCAGCATGTCACGTTAGGCGTGATCAATAGAAAATGGATAAAACGGGGGGTCTAATTGAGTAGTAACTCTTCTCTCTGTTTTTTGGGTAGTGATCACTAAAACATGTCTGAAATTTCAAAAAGAAAATGAAATTGAATTCCTTGCTGTAATAAGGGGAGTACATATAAAATTTCAGACATCCATCTCCATTACTGCGGTTCGTTAACTAGATAAATACATAGCTAATCAGCTAGATAGCCAGCCCGCCAGCCAGCAAGATCACCTTAAAAACTGTAGAAATCTATGTTCATGCTATATATATGGATAATGATAGTTTTGATTGATAATCTTTAATGAACGAACGAGCAATCACCACATATGATACCGGAATGAAAAGAGAGAGGGAGAAAGTGATGATTATTGCTTTTGTCTATTGAATTTTCATTGTCTTCATTTCATAGACTTCATTATTGAATTTTAACCCTTTTGCATGCGTTTTGCACGATAGTAGTGCTGGTAACTTGAACTACTCGTCCTACCAATTTATTTTCTACAAATAGTATATAAAACGAGAACTACGAACCTATCAAGGACGATACAAGATTCTGTATCGGAAATATCGATCAAGATACGAGATCTCCATCAATATAATGCAAGATTAGTACGAGGCGATTGAAATACGATGATGTACTTATAAAAACTACTAAGGTCATCTATTGAAAGCAGTGACACTGAGACTCGGACTGACAACGATTTATGAGCTAAAGAATTCAGTGTACCAAAGTATAAGTGTTCAGAGTACTACTCGAGCCCATGGGTCCTAGTCTGAATATATCTATTAAAACCAGACGTGGACCAAAACTTGTTTCAGTAACACATTGGTATATCATATCTAAAACACCTACTAAAAAAGAAGACAATTTAGCTTCAAAGATTTTCCTAAACCACCGATGAAATTTAGCAATACTGGATACATAACCGCTGGAGACGAGATACAAAGACCGGTCATGGGTATTATAGAAGTATATTCAACTATTAGAGTCGATATAACAAAGGACAGATATACATTAAATCATTATATACGTTTAGTTATTATAATTACTTAATTGCTTTTGATATTTCATTCTCGAATGATTGATTTCTTTTAATTATTTAATCATATCAGAAGATTTTGGTCGGGATGTTTTAACATATTTGAATCAGTCAATTATCAAAACATGATCTCAAAACTTCTTTGGAGTTTACATTATAACTTATTTAGGGATAGAAGTCCATTAATCATAATTTATTTATTTATTTAGAGAGACAGAGACAGATACAGAAAGCGAATAGATTGCAATTTATTCAAAGAGTAGGAGAGATTTTTAGGTCTATGAAAAGATGCAAAGATAAAAGAGCCAGAAGAATGACTGAATGAAGGAATAAAGAAAGAAACAAGATATAATATACGATGAGTAAACATGAATGAAAATTCAAACGAATGCAAAATAATCGAGACTTTAAACGAATGAATAAAAATGTTGAAAAAGAAATCAGTAACAAATGAAGACAAAATCAAACATAAATAATTTAGGAAGACCGAAATGAATTTTGTGAGAAAAGAAAGAAATTTGAGTTGTGAAATGAAATGAATTAAGTTGGAGTTTTTAAAAACTGGATCAAAATGAAGGAGACAGCGGAAAATTAAGTGAGGAAAAAATAAAAGAAATACAGACAATAAACTTGAGAGATCTGTGAGGAATGAGAAGGAATAGAGGAGAAAAAAATATGAATTCAAGTATTTTTTTGAAAGATTTCTTCGTACCTATTTCTCATAGTACGAAGAAGTGTGGAAAGGAAAATCTAAGAAAGAATGAACGAATAAATTATAAAAATTAAAAGGCGAGAAAATGAATGAAATAAAGTGGAAGGAATAAAATGAATACAAGAGAATGAGAAATTGATCAGAAAATGAGGAATCAAAAAATGAATGAAAAATAGAAAAAAGATCAGAAATTTATCAGAAAATGAAAAATAATCGTAAAACACATACACACACACACACACACACACACACACACACACACACACACACATATATATATATATATATATATGTATATATATATATATATATATATATATATATATATATATATATATATATATATATATATATATATATATATAGTAAAAAAATAAAGGAAAAGACACGATAGAGATAAAAAAAAATATTCTGGAGTAAACGAGAAACCAGAAAAACCTTTGAAATTCAATTTGATCGAACGTAAAATCTCGAAAAAATCGAATTCCCGAATGAAAAAAATGAAAAAAGAAAAAAAACAAGTAGAAAGCAAAATTCAAGGGGAATATATTGAAAAATGGGTTTAGTTATTCACTCGATGGAAACCGCCCTGTGACCAACTTCTGTAAGTTACCAGCCATGTTGAGGGTGAACAATGTAAAAACTTGGACAAAAACGGAGATAAATAAATAAGAAACTCTTGATTCTTTTCGGATAGTGATCATTAAAAAGGTAGAAATAAAAAAATGAAAAAAAACAAAACAAAAAAAAACAGGGATTGGACACAAATTAACGCCGATTTAGCATAAACACACATTGCAAATTGACACCCATACCCGACTCAAAAATATATCTAGTGTTTATGGGGCTTTACATAAACCCTCACACGCGTTTTTTCTAAATATATTGACGAGTAAACATTCACAGTTCCAGCTTTTTAACTCCATTGATGTAGCTTATACATACATACATACACACATACATTGACAGTGAGCAATCCAGGCCAGCTCAAACACTGGAGAAACCCATGTTGACAGTTCTGGCGACAGTTTTCGTTGAAGGTATCTAAAATTCAGGAAAGGAGAAAGAAAAAAAAATATTGAAAGAAAAAGTGAAAACAAAAATAACCCTGAACAGTTCTCGCGCGTTAATTGACGTGTTGCATAACTGGTTCCCAGGCGAGGAAGACACATTAAAGCGTTGATACTGGAAGCATCTTTGTTTACGGAATTTTGCGTAAATGTCGACAAATGACATTTACGTCATGAAAGGCACATATAAAGCGACAGCATTTTCTTAAGAACGATTTCAGTAATAGCATCATTGAGCAGACATGTTTTCTGTTGTCGTCATCATTAGTGACGTGGAAGGAGAAAGGCAGGAGGAAGAAAAACTGAAGTGTATGCAAAGGAAGGAAAATCAGGAAGAGATGCAGTTTTGGGTATTGAAATATGCATTGCTGAGCATGTGTGTCTGTTACTATGAGTCACTATCGACATATATCTATCTATCTCAGCCTGTTATTATCTATCTATCTATATATCTATCTATCTATCAATCTATCTTTCTATCTCAGCCTGTTATTATCTGTCTATCCATCTATTTATCTCAGCCTGTTATTATCTATCTATCTATCTATCTAACTCAGCCTAATATCTATCTCAGCCTGTTAATATCAATCTATCTCAGCATGTTAATACCTATCTATCTATCTATCTATCTATCTATCTATCTATCTATCTATCTATCTATCTATCTCAGCCTGTTATTATCTATCTATCCATCTATCTATCTCAGCCTGTAATTATCTATCTATCTCAGCCTGTTATTATCTATCTATCCATCTATCTATCTATCTATCTATCTATCTATCTATCTATCTATCTATCTATCTATCTATCTATCTATCCATCTATCTATCTCAGCCTGTTATCTATCTATCTATCTATCTATCTATCTATCTATCTATCTATCTATCTATCTATCTATCTATCTCAGCCTGTTATCTATCTATCTATCTATCTATCTATCTATCTATCTATCTATCTATCTATCCATCTATCTGTTCGGAGATAGATAGATAGATAGATAGATAGATAGATAGATAGATAGATAGATAGATAGATAGATGGATACTTATTCAAATAGTCAAATATTCCACATGGCTGACAGACTGAATTATACTTAATGAATAACAGATTTTTATAAATGGCTTAGCACACATCAGGGTACTATGTAAAACCAATGAACTAAAATACATGATCGATACCTCAAGAAATACGAGGTCTGTCCACAAAGTATCAATATAAATAGGAAATGCCTACATCGGGCAACGGTGCCCCAATCTCTGCAGAGGACCTCAACATACTAATCACAGCGTCATTCCCACTTTTGGAAACTGTCTGCAAAATCTTCCTGCTGGATCAAAACTAGTTGTTTTGTCACATTCTCCTTAATCTTGTCTATGGTCTGGAATCTCTTCGGGAATAGCCAGAAGTTGTAGATGGTTAATCTGTACAACAATTTTAGAGGATGATTGACCTGGTTCGTGCTTGGTTGAAAAAAAGCCCTGCACAAGAGGAGAAGAATAAACTTGCACATGTTTCTCTTGGAAAAAAAAATCCATCTCATGGGGATAAATATACATGTTAGTGTTTTTGTTCGGGTATCAACTAGAAACTGAATTGTCAGGACGGAAAGAAGTGGCAAAGAAATATAGAGGAAAAAAAAAAGTTATACTTTGAAGAACATTTAAAAACAAAAACAAAAACAGAAAACAAAAAAAAAGTAGGGACATTAGTAAGTCCATAGCCTAATGATTGAAAAATTCATTTTGCACAAAAGAAACATTAATACTTCAACATAGTGTCCTTGCTTGCCAATACACTTAATAGAGTGATGAACAGATAGATCGGATATTATACAGTGAAAATTTCAGTTTAAAATCCATATACTAACAATGAGTCATGCTGCAGGGTTACCGAAGCCTTCCTCTCCCTCTCTCTTTAACACACACACATACACAAGCATGCACACAGACACACACACACACACATATATATATATATGTGTGTGTATGTGTGTGAGTGAGTTCGTATGAGAGGGCCAGCTTGACCCTATAGAACAACGCATAGTTATTATTGTTATTTGAAATTTGATCTGGAATTTCATATATATATATATATATATATATATATATATATATATATATATATATGTGTGTGTGTGTGTGTGTGTGTGTGTGTGTGTGTGTGTTTATGTGTGTGTGGAAATTGTGAGAAAAAAATGAAGAAATGAAAATAAAAAAATGACAAAACGATAAAGATGAAGAGTAGAAAGAAAGGAAGGTGATATGTCCAAAATTCGACCGAAAAATTAATTAAAAAGAAAAACCACAAGTAAAACAAAAACTTCAAGTAAAAAAAAAACAAAAACAAATGAATGAAATGAAATAAAAAATACAGGAAGAGAGAGAAGAAAGCTAAAAGAATAAACCAAGTCGAAAAAGACGGTACCATTATTTAATAGCCTGGTCCTTACATT
>OY735228.1:34700651-34703151 GCA_963457665.1 Thysanoteuthis rhombus | reverse complement strand
GCTGCAAAAAAAGTGAATAAAAGTAATGTATATAATGTATTAGGTTTGATTATTCCCCCGGTAAAGTGGTTATAGGCTCCTTCGTGTCGATCTATACGTAAATAACTCCGTCATTTCTGACAGGTATATTCTAGTATAATTATGATTACAACAATGACTGATAATATAAAGAAGGAGTAAATATTTGACGAGCTGCTTTCTTCTTAGATATCTTTTCACCCCATCTTTCATTCCTATTCCGTCTGGGGAACTTTCTTCAATCGTGACGTGATCATTTTTACCGGTTCTGAAACATTGAGTAGAACGTGACATTACACATGACCACTGAGTGGACGAGTGATTAAATTCTTGCAATTATCCATGGGTGGCCACTGTCGAGATTAATTATCGAGTAAGCCGAAGGAGGCTTATTACTTTCGACTTGACCCGTTGGACCTAACCGGAAGCCCGGTCGCGCATGCGCAATGAGCCACCCGACCTGTTAGGTTGCGCTTAGACAATTACCATCGTCTTTTACATGCGCTTACTTGAGATAGAAGATCCCAGGCGTTTCGGATTGTGCCCAACCAACAGCGTGGGTTGTGTTATGTCAGCAAGTTGATTGATTCTGATGAGGGTTGGAGGTAGATTACTCTGAAAGGGGTTTGATTAATTGAAAGACGGAGGCAATCAGCGGTAGAGCCAGATAGATAGATAGACAAAAGTGACGAGAGGACTGTGCATAATGAATAATTATTATGAGAAAGTAAGTGTTAAAAAGTGCAATAAAGCCCACCCACCCAAGAAAAATGCCACTATAGAATTGATAACACCAAAGATATCGCGTATGAAGATAGATAGATAGATAGATAGATAGATAGACACTGGTCAAATATTGATGGAGAGGGAGCAAGTGAGACGTGAACAATGACGCAGTTTCGAAAAACGAATTAGGAAAAATGAAAATAATATAAAGAGAGAAAGAAAGGAGAAAAGACAGAAAAGAATGAAATATAGAAAAAGAAAGAATAGAAAACACAAGAAGGAAAAGAAGAAAAATGAACTTTAGAGAGAGAGAGAGAGAGAGAGAGAGAGAGAGAGAGAGAGAGAGAGAGAGAGAGAGAGAGAGAGAGAGAGAGAGAGAGAGAGAGAGAGAAGCAAAAATTGGAAAGAAAGAATTAATATGGTTGAACGAGGAAGAGAAAACATGAATGACATGGCTGACTGTTTCAAGGTCAAACTCCGGAAGATTGTAAGTTTTGAAAATATTTTGACTTTTGCAAAAACATTTTTCCATTAATCGAAAAAAAAAAATCTTTGAATTTAGTCGTGGAAGGTGACTTGATAAAACAGTAATTATATATAATTTTTCTAGATGGATGGAATCGGAATATAGATAATCATAGATGTAACAGTTTTATCTCGCTATCTTTCCCCTTCTCTCTCTGTCTTTCATTTTAAACTTTTTGCTTTTCAGTCTCAACAACCGGGAGGACGAAATTGTCATCGTTGTTGGTGATGCAGATAAAATTAAAACTCAGTAGGAGTTTGACAAAAAGTGAGGATGCAAGAAGATAATTTGGAGAGGGGACAAAAGAAAGAGGAGAGCAATGAAAAAATAGAGAATTGTGAACAATACGCTAAATATGATCAGCTGCTCTAGATGAATGTTTATGACCTTGGCAAAATGCTCCATGTGCAAACAGTTGTTTAGCTGAGATAAGTGCTGTAAAAACCTGGCAAGTGATTAAGCAATTGTTTGTGCCGTGATCAGTGCTCTTCAGAACACAATGACCTGTAGGATCTCGAACAAGGAAATAACGGAGGAGTAAACCTCATTTTCCCTCTTCCTATGACGGTTGGGTTACACGAATCGAATCCAGAACCAAGAAGAGCTGGAATTGGTGTTTGTATATACAGAACAGATTTCTCAAGAATGGACAGATGACATTGACATCTTGCCCGAGTTGAATCGTGGTTATTCTTTAATGTCACTGTGAAAATGTTGAGATACCAATTGACCGATTTACGAGGCCGGATTCATAAGGGAACCAAAGGAACGATATAATGATTGTTTTGAATAATTTGATAAATTGATCGCTTGTAATTCAGGTCCATAGTAATCAAATTAAAGCAATGAAGAGCATGAAGTGCATTGGGCTTTAACATCTAAAATCGACCAATATGAATGATAAAGAATCGTTGCAGAATGCTTCCAGGTCGACAAGGTTAATCTTGATTTGTATATCTGATCAAAATGTAGTCATAAAATACAAGAATCAACAGGAAGCAAGTATAAGCGAATGATACACACACACACGTATATATATATATATATATATATATATATATATATATATACATATATATATATATATATATATATATATATATACATATATATATATATATATATATATATACATATATATACATATATATATATATATATACATATATATATATATATATATATATATATATATATATATATATATATAATCTACGACCAATACAATTG
>OY735228.1:34688151-34695651 GCA_963457665.1 Thysanoteuthis rhombus | reverse complement strand
CCCACTCTTTAAACAGTATAAAGAGGAGATGACTGTGGATACGCCACCCCTCATTTTTCACACACACACACACACACACACACACACACACACACACACACACACTATATATATATATATATATATATATATATATATATATATATATATATATATATATATATATATATATATATATACAGATATATATGTATATATATATACAGTAATTGGAAGAGGAATTAAATTTTCTCCAATGTTCACTCGAATACATTCAACTGTGTTAGCTTTCTTTGTATATGGAGGAAAAGTTGACTAATTTAAACGTATATGAGTGAATATGAAATAAAAATTAATTTATCTTTCGATCAGTCCATTTCATACTTACAACAAACTATAACTTGACAATAATTCACAATTAACATATTCTAATGAAATGAACGATACCAAAGAAAAATCAGGAATGTTACTGTTTCGAAATGCCCAGCAGAACATAACGAATCGATTCAAAAACGCTCAGTGATTGGAGACGAACGAAAAATCATGATTATATATAATATAGCAATTAGAGTCGCTGAATTTGAATGAAAGCACACAGGACGGTTGCATAGATTAACTACAAGAGTATTTGTCATTCGTATCAACATTGTAGCCTCTAGTAGACAGCTAAATTTGTTGAAGATTTATTTTTTAGAAAAAAGTTTTGATGTTTTCCTTAGAGCCACTCTAATGTATACCGACAAGTAGGTCTTATGCTCATATTCTTTGAAGCTGTTGCGTATTTCAAGTCTTTAGTGTCGAAGCTAATCTTAAACCCTTTCTGATTTTAGATATGTTCACACACATCTCAGTTAGAAACTTTGTCAGCTCCGTGTCAACTGACGTCATTAAAAAACAATAATTTATCTTTCTGTTTAATCAATTCTTGTCATGGATATGTGATGCAAAGAGCGTTTTTGTTTCATCTAAAAGCCAAGGCACTTTTCACTGCCCACTCCTGTAACAGCAGTTGCCTTTTTAGTCCTCCCACCTTTTAAGTGGTTCACATTTTAGGGGTTAACACTTATCTGCGGTTTCCTTTCATATGTTACCCCTATCCAAGATTTTATTTTCAATGTCCCCTTATCTGCAATTACCATTCCAGTAGTACGTGGATATAATTTGGAATTCTTTTCTTGTTCGCTAAATAAATGCCCCCTCCCCCATAATCTAATCATTGCCCAGGTTATTATTTCCATAAGAAAATAACAACCATGTTCCGGAAATATTTCCAACTTTTTTTTATTCACATCTATTCTGCAATCAAAAATAGAGTGAATCATCTAATTGATTTTTTTCATCTCCAAAACCTTTTCATTTGTTTCTGAACAGCCTACTATTCACGTTTTTCAGCTAAAACAATTATTTGTGTGATTTAGAGAAAACCCTTTATATCCAACCAGAATGATAATAAGATCTACTTCCTTGCAACTGGGCAACCATGAAATCCTTCAGACTTCGCCGTTAAATTTCTTAAGGAAACACACCTTTTAGTCGAATTTGACGCGCTTCAGGGAAACACACACCAGTTAAGTGCTAACAAGGGTGCCAGGCCTATATTCTTCAACCTTCCGTGTCAGCATGCCAACGATCAGCTTATTCTGCCGGTAAATTGCGTCACACGGAGGAAAAGTAACGTAATATTCGAGACCGACTACCCCCGGGAGCAAAAGCAAATTAAAGTAAACGAAAGTCTCCCCGTTTCACATTCGCGGCCTCTCTCCGTCGTGCAATTCTCTGAACTCTCAAAGTGAAGGCTGGAAATACGCTAATGGACGATACCCACCCGTTTTTACAACCTGACCACCTCCAACCTCTTCGGTTCTTGAACGGCGCCCAGTGGCCAAGAAAACCAGTTTGGTCGTTATATGGGTTGACGTTCATTAAAAGCTAGCAAGTTCACAACTGGGAGATCGTAAGGTCGACAGAAGGGAAGAGAAAGAAAGTATCTCATGTGGCTTTGCAACACCAGATTTCCTGGTGGGGTCGATGAGAAAACGAAAGGAAATACTATTAATACACTTCTTTGGATTCGCTGTAGTTTTCAAACGAGCCTAGAAACTTTCTCACTCTAGAATCAGATACAGTGTCTCATATATATATATATATATATATATATATATATATATATATATATATATATATATATATATATATATATATATAGTAGTTACACACGAATAGTCGTTCTTTACATCATACAGAATAATAATAATGCTGAAAGTGGAAGATCTACTAGAGAACTTGCATCTTTGGGCAGATTCAAAGTAAATAGAGATATAATTCGTCATTATTGCAGATAATGACATAACTTGCTGATGCAGTCGACAGAGAATCTAGTAGAGTGAACACAACTGGGATACGGTCTTTTCAGCATTGGTCCAATAAGTTAGGATCTAGAAATAGGGATACCAATAATTGGAAGGCTCAAATCAGTTTTTACTCCCAAGGATTTATCAACAGCAGCAGTCAATGACTCACAAGCAACGGTTTCATCACTTTCTGGAGATTTGGGGATTTCAAAAGCGACTAGATCATGTCATCTCAAGGCAACAATAAAGAATAAAAAGTTGTAAATATGGCTCCCACATGAAACTAACTGAAACGCTCTATGTTAATTCAATATCCCACACATCTCAATTGACTCTATCTAAGCATAAAGAATCGACTTATTGCAGAATCCTCCATATTCACCTCGAACTTCATATCCCTAATGTAAGGTTCAATAGTAGAGGAGCCATAATTTGTGAATTTGTGCTTCAACTGACTTTGTGACCACTAAACCGTGGCCATTTCATAGAGATGGTTAATGGACATAAGAGGATTATTAGGGAAAGGTTATTGCTTGAAATGGGACATATTATTATTAATTTTTCGCCTTTCTTGTTGTTTATCACATCCTACGTAGAAAAAAACGATATTCCATACGTACTACCATTCTATATGAGTCGCAGAGCGAATTCATTACTTCACCGACAATCTTCTACATTTGAAACTTGATTAGAAAATAACATTTCTAGTACTTACTATTTGCTCCGTTCGGCCTAGTCCAAGAATAAACTAACATTCGTATCTATTTATCTATCTATACATCTATCGCAAAAATGCCAATCAGAAAAGCATGATCCCACTTCTTACAATAGGGCAGGTCAGACATTATATTCTGATAACACGTGCGTTTATCATATAACTCAGAACAAGCTGTTGCATATTATTCATTGGTTGGCTCTGCTAAATAACCCACATTAACCCGATTATTCCCTCGGAAGACCCAGTTTATACTTAGTCAGTAAATGATTTCAGATGGTTGTAAAAAAAAACGAAAACAACGGTTACGTTGGGGTTATATTTTTTGAAAATTATGTGAATAAACGCAATATCATTTCCTGTCGCAATTATAGTTTCTTGGTCGAAGGGATTCATACACACATAAAACAAAAAAAATCCTCCTGAAATTTCTTCATCTGGGGTTAAAATGATTTGACAAAACATCAAACAGACGCCCACCCAAACTCATAACTTGCCAGACTAAGATAAACTTACTAGAAATTGTTTTTTCTTCTTCACTTTTTCCTACCAACACTGAAATATGACACGTTTAAACTAAAGACCAAAAAGACTAACATTGAATAAGACATATTTTTCCCATTTTTAAAAATGTTAAGATTGCACTCGTCGGGAACCCATTCAGAATTCTACAAGGCTCAGGTTCTTGAAAAGAAGCCATTTGCGTGGGACTTCCGATAAGTCCTTTATGTATCTAAAAGGGATTATGGATATGCCTTAATTGCAGATCGAGTTTTAATTAAAAATTTCCCGACCTTTGGGACCAAGGAATGTGGGTTGTCTGAACAACTTCCAAAGAAATGCCGAGTAGAAAAACGCCCAACTTGCATCATCAGGACGATGAGAAAATGAGTGTGAAAAAAACAGGTATGGTAAAGTTAGGCTTAGTAAAAACACTGCTTAATATCTTCTTTCTACCTTCATTGTAATTGGTTTCTCTTTATTGCAACCTTTTGCACAGGCCGGTAAATAAGGATAAAGGTAAGAAGTTGCTTTTTAAATGATAATAACTTATGATATTTCTTTCAAATATACCTTTCAAGCATCTTTGACAAGAGTTGATAAAAATGAGAAATATACTCGATGATGTCCTTGTATGTTTTCATTTCGTTTTTCTCTTTAGGTTACTTTTCTGCTGTGCTTGTCTTCTTTGTTTTCTCTATTTTTTTCTTCTATGTCTGCTTTTCCTCAGATTTTGGTACAGTAGATTTAGAAACGACTGTTCAAAATCTATGTGCTTTTAGATTTTAATGCTTTTTCAAATTTTGATTTCAAAATTGTGGCGAAAGAGCAACGTTTACATTAGAAAATTCTTCGAACTTTCCCTGGACTCCCAAGCAGTGATGATGGAATGTTGGGTTCGATTTCAAAATTGTGTCAAAAAAAGCAACGTTTATTCTAGAAAATTCTCCAAACCTTCCCTGGACTCCAAAGCAGTTATGATGGTATGTTAGGATGAATCCTCGAATTTTAGGATAGTCAGATATACAGAAGTCAGGGGTGTAGGAAACGGTGTCTCTATAACGGCTCGCTACAAAACATCTTTTGCTTTTTTCGCTACAAAACATCTTTTGCTTTTTTCGCAAAAAACTTTCTTTGAAAATTGGAAAAATTCTGTAGTTTCTAAGTTACAACAATGGAGCACTGTATGAGAAGCCAATTCACTCCAATCAAAACAATGAACCGATACACCCCAGTTAGCTCCGTAGATGAGGTAAAAAGCGTTTGGGATTTGAAATAAGTGTGAAAATCTGCAAGTTATTAGATTTTTAAATCTTTTTCAAAGAAGGACTGGACAGATATAACAGTTGGTATTTTTGTTTTCAAATGACTGCAAAAATGTAGCGACGGAAGGATTGTCAGGAACGGAGAGAGAATCATAACTCACAAGCACAGATACCGTCAACGGATAAGCAAAGTCTCTGCTTCCAGCCGTGTATTCAGAATATGACCCAGTGACTTTGCTCTGGAAAGAAATAGTAGCACCTACTTTTTTAGGGAAATGGAGAGCAATATTAACGGTGATACCCACAGCCAATGAAGCAAGACAGATGGCTGATTGTCATAAAAGAATTTGTGACCAGTATCGCTTGTTGCTTTTTTGTCTTTGTTTTAGAACCAAGGCACATTGCTGAAATATTGATAAATGCAATGAAGATTGTTTCTAAATCAATTGATCATGTTCACACTGTACAGACCCCTATAATAATCATGGGTCAGCCATTATTCAGTATCGCCAAAGAAATCCAATAGGGAGTGACCAACCTTATTTCAGTGAGAATAGATACGTTGTGGGAGCTCTTCATATTTTTGTGAAATTGCTTTACGACTTTTTTTCAAAACTTGGAGAGGATGGACAAAAATTATTGTCCAGTCGGGAATCACAACGTCTGGTTCAGCCAACGCAGTCTTGAACAGACTGAATGTGACAAGGTCCCGATAGACACAACAAATAACGGCAGTAGCCCAGTACACTCAACGGATAACTGCCAGCCAAAACTACAAGAGATCTCAAAAAATTGAGAAACGAAGCTTCGAAGCCTTGTCCAGTGTCAACAGAAAATCAATTACTGGCCGGTTTGGTTTCGGACCTTGAACTTCTTGCACTTTAATTTGTGCGTTCTCTCGGTGAGGCGGATTCCGAACAATACAGTCAATGCCCTGGAGAGTTTGATGAGATGCCGGTGTAATTGGAATTAGAGATGATCCATCTGCTTCGATTGGGTGTATTACAGCTGGCCCAGGAGTCATTCGGATCATTGAAACTTCTGAGTAGATATCTTGCCAGTATATTTGTTTCCACGCTTTTTCTTATTTTGCACGATTCTGGTTGAAATCTTTACAGATTTACTGTCATCATCATCATCAGTCTTTTAACGTCTATTGTTGGACGTAGACCTTCACCGCCACACTTCTGTATGATGGGCGTCGTGGAACCAGTATTTTAAAATTTGTCCAGTCCATCTCTTCATCTTGAATTTTGTCGGACTCGGTTTCGCATGTGATCTCCGAGGATCCATGTTGTGAGTTGTGATGTCCATCGATTGCCTGTCATTTTTGCAATATGGCCTGCCCATCACCATTTACGTTTTCTAATAGATTCTATGATATCTCTGACTACCCTTTTCTTCCTTATATACTGTGCTGTCTTGTGATCTCTCCATGTGAGAATGAGCATGATTCTCTCATGTGCATGTTGCATGCTTCTCAGTTTGCGAGTGTCTCTGGCTGTTTTAGTCGGATCACATGTATCTGTTTTTATATGAAGGATCTGTAAAAATTCCATTAGTAAACAAGATTCTACACTTTTTGTTGCATTTTGTACTAAGCCCCTCGAAATACAACCTAATCTACTGTGCTATTCATCTTGCTTTCTTTTCCTTCCGTCTACTTTATTTCTTTATCTCCTTCTTTCCATTTCTTCGGTGTACACCCCATTTACTGATTCTATTAACTTGGTTCACTTCTATTCCTTTATTCATTCTATAACTTCATGGTCAATTCTCTTACTTTTTACGCCTACGTTCTCTTTTCAAATCCTTCTCTTCTTTGCTTCATTTATATCAATTTCTGTTATACATCAATTTGAAATTCTTCATCGGTTATTCACACGGACTTTTTAAAAAATCATTTTATTATTGTCATATTTCTCCACGTTTTTCCTGATTGTGTTAAAATCCTTTTTTTATTTAATCTTTTTCCGCCTTCATTGACTTCTTCGTAGCCTGTGGTCTCCCACACGCCCTTCCTATTCATGTTCTGGTTCTGCTTCATAATAATTGATAGCAATTATTTTCGATTTATTCTAACTCAATAAAGTGCTGATTTCCATCCCCCCCTCAATATTTCTCCAAATTTCAGCAGAAATGCCAAAAGCCGAAATCATTTAATCGATGCTTGATTCAAAATTTTATGACAAATTCCCTGCAACAATAGGAGCCACTTAAATATAATCCACTATTTCCGCTGACACGTCTTATTGATTATTATTATCATCATTAATATTACTATTAATATTATTATTATTATTGTTATTATTATTATTATTATTATTATTATTATTATTATTATTATTATTATTATTATTATTATTGTTGTTGATGTTTTATTGTTGCTGTTGCTGCTTTGTTGCAATTCTTTCAATATCCCCTCTCTCTCTGTCCATCAGTCTATCTATCTATCTATCTATCTATCAGTAGATATATACATATATATATATATATATACATATATATATATATATATATATATATATGTATATATATATATATATATACATATACACATATACATATATATATATATATACGTATATATATATATATATATATATATACATATATATGCGTGTGAGTGAATGTGTGTGGGTATGTGTGTGGGTATGTGTGTGTGTGTGTGTGTGTGTGTGTGTGTGTG